>JAHLSL010000021.1:13247105-13335998 GCA_025920805.1 Petroica traversi | reverse complement strand
GGCTGGTGGCCAAGCGGTTAGCAGCCGGTTTGGGGGAATTTTACTATTCTTTTTAAATTATTACTATTTTATTTTTAATTTTTTTTACTAATTCGCCTGGTCACGTGTCCCTGTTATCGGCTCCAGGGGCGTTGCGGGGAAAGGCGCTGCACTGGGCGCAGCCCCGGGCCCCGGGGCGGGGTGTGTGTGCGTGTCCCGGGAGTGCGTGTCCGTGTGTGTGTGTCCCGGGAGAGTGAGTCCGTGTGTGCGTGTCCCGCGAGTGCGTGTCCGTGTGTGTGTGTCCCGGGAGTGCGAGTCCGTGTGTGCGAGTCCGTGTGTGCGCGTCCGTGCCCTGGCGCTGTGCTGGCATTTGCGGCCCCTCAACGGCCGAGTCATGGCTTTGCACTTACTTTAGGAACATTTTCTAAAGGCTATTTTGGTTTTGCCTCCCTTATTGATTTCTCCGCCCCGCCCTCATGGTCACCTGTGCAGTGGATGAATTGTTATTGTAGGGATGTGCTAGTAGTAGCACTTGGCCAGTGCTGGACCCCTTGTTAGAGAATCCAAAAGTACTTAGAGGGAGAATAATTCAAAGAGAAAAATTCAAACATGAAACAAGCAAAGCCATCCAAGGGTGAGTTTTGCAGGTGGGTCCAGCTTTTACAGTGCTGCAGGTGCACTGTTTACAGGGTATCTTTGATGAAAGCCAACTTTCACATGTCACACTTGTGAGTTGAACGTCGGTTCCTGTACCCTGAAATGGAGATATAGTCAAGCTTTTTGGAAAGTAGACAGTAGATTACCATGATATCAGTATAATAAAGTGACTTTCCACATTTTTAACAGTGAATCCTATTCCATAGTAAGCTATGACTGTTTAATTGTACTTCCCTTTGTGTAGGCCTTGTGAAGTGCTGCACATGCTTTGATTTACTGTGATTTCTCATCCATATTACAAAGAAAGTGGAGTGATTTAACATAGTATCTCTGTTAATTCATGCTGAGTTCATTAAAACTGAGCTAGTGAATCAGACTTACTATGCTACAAGCCCCGAGACTCTTGTGTGCTGGAGAAAACTATAAGGTGCTGTGCGATTTCCTATATTCCTTAAGAAGTTCTTACATCTTATAAAGGAGGCATATTAAACATTTATATATGGGCAGGTGTTTTTCAAATATGATGAACACAATTTTTGTCGTTTCATTGTTTTCCTCTTTCTTTTTTATAGACATATGGTAAGGGGAAAAGAGACAAAATGCTTAGTGGTAGTTCAGTTCACACTTCTCATTATCCTTCAGCTTCTGAAGTATTCAGAGTAAAAAAGAACTTTGAAAGTACTATTTTCATTGTCCAGTACTCTGTGTCCTGTACCCCTCTCTCCTACTGAAAGACAACAAGCTGCCTAAGTCTCACTTTGTACATGTATTAAAAAAACCCCAAACAAACAGGTGTAACAGGATCAGGATGCTGTTATCTTGTTCATAGTGTTACCTTTGGTTTTTGCAACTCACACGTTTCCTGGGATGCAAACTTTGTATTTCCTTACCACAAAATGAACCTTTCTCTGCAACTTACCCCATATAACAAGAGGAATATCTCTTCCAAAAATTTTAGTATTTCGTAGCAGGAGTTCAAAACTAGAGCAATGCAGAGGTCCAGTGTGCCTTTCCAGGATGGCTATTGTAAATACTCCTGGGCAGCAAATTGGGGAAAACTTCGGGTAGCATGGAGCTAACACTGCCCTCCATCCTGCCTCCTATAATGGAGTTACCATAAGAAAAATGTGTTTCTTGTGGCCCAACTATAATGGCCAGTTCCTTGGATGGTCAAGTGGTGTTTACTTCTAATTTGAGCACAGAATTAAATTTTTGCTAAGCCAATTCCCTAACAGAAGTGTCCTTGTAAAAGCATGTCTTTGCTGCTCCCTTCCCCCAAGATAATGGTCCAGTATTGCTTGTCCAGGTTTGTATCTCTGGATCAAATCCTGTTTGATTTTGCTGAGTTTCCCAAAACCTACAGTAGTGCAAGAACAGAACTCAGACCTTATGCTCAACATAGCTTTGGTTTAAAACTTCGTGGCAGACTTTATATCATGGGCATATGGACTCCATACTACAAGACATTTCCTGTCTGTTGATCCTGTGGAGGAAAAATGGGGTCTAGTATGTCATCAGTGTTATCTGCAGATCTGCATCATGTACATCAATTATCACTGGCTGTGAAAAAGAAAGCATTACTTTAAACAATTTAATTCTGGGCAGGCCATTAATTAAAAGATACTTTCTGAAAAAAAATTCAATTCAAAACTAGTAATATGGCAACCCGTGTGATGGTAAAATCTTCAACTTTTTGTTTGTTTTTCGTTCATTTGGGAATTTAGTCTATAACAAACAGTACATAGTTATGACAAACAATAATTCATGACTGACTTAAGACTGCATTATTTGTATAAGGGCGTTCTGAGCTAAGCAGATTGTGCTTTTACATCTGTCAAATGGCAATGTGTTCTATGTATTAATTGATAAATGGACTATTTCAATACGAGGATCTCTCTGCCCCACTTCTCAGTGGTTTCAAAGACTCATCTTTTGCTTGAAATAATCTCTCATTTATTTGTTTTATATTTTAATTTTTTTTTTATTTAATGAAGTTTCTTAGCCTTTCAGAAGTCCTCCATTTCTGTGTTTGAGAATTAATATGAATCAGTGAACTGAAAATCTGTTTGATTTGCCTGTGTTGTGTCAGGTGGACAGGAGTTGTGTCATATTGGGTAACTGTGTTACTCTGGTAAGGTAGATTTATAACATAGAGTGCTTTAGAAAATAAATGAAGGTTTTATTTGTCTGGTAAATAGTTACCTGTTGTACATGGTAGTATATTCTGTAATAAAATTAAATTTCTCTGTGAAAGTATTGCTGCAACATAAAAGACTGTAGGGTTGAGGGAAGGCATGGCTCTTGGTTTTAATGTATCTTAATGAATGATGCATTATATACATATCATGATGAGAAAACAAGGAAAATGCATTTCTAGTAGATTAAGATGTTTGAATGCCTTTTAATAGCTTTGATTGAATCAAATATTTTTCATTTCAAATTCTCAATTTTAAAACAGCACACCCTAAAAATCAGGTCAGAATGGTGTGTGTAATGTCAGAACTGAGATCTATCAAACTGAAAGGCTCCAATAACATTTTCAAACCTTTCTCAATTGTCAATTTAAGTTAATTGAAAACGAAAGGTCTCGCTTTCAGGATTGGGCCATTTAAATAGAAGCCTGCTGCTTTCATTTTGTAGAAGGGCAATCTCCCTCCACATACGTGTTTTTAAAAGGTTCATTCATAATTCTCCCTTCACACTTCTATTGGAAATGACAGAATTCATTATTTTGAGTTCTTGAACTATTTTTCTGCAACTTGGGTGATGAATTGTATGAGATCTAGTTCATAACGTGGCACGGCAACCCACAAGATTTAAAATTCTCAAGGCTCGATTTGTCTCTTTCTGGCACTTGGCTGGCACAGGCGAGGGAAGCTTCCATGTGCGTCTTCTGCCTCTTATAGAGCAGGAGGTTGGGATTTTTTTTTATTTAATACTGATCAAGGGAAAAAACTCGCACCCTTGCTCGGTAATTCACTAGGGGTATCCAGGCAACAAGGACATACATTACAGTCAGCAGTATACAAGGTGCTGTGAGAATTTTCCTTGCCTCCTGTTTATCTGGGAATCCAACAGCAGTAGACCTATACAAACAGCACTGTTTCCACCGTCTATTTCTGACATATAGTTTGTCTGTAGACTTCTGCGGTTTTTATTTATATTTATCTCTCTGATGAAAGGATTTCTTGATGTGTATCTATTCTTGCCTAAATAAAAGAATTCGGCTCAGGTGGGAGTGGGGGACAGAGACTCCATGAAATGACAAATACAACTCAGCTTGCAATTGATGGTGCATCTGTGGGCATATTGCAATAAGAATCCTCTTTCTTAGAGTAATTTTTGTCTGATATAAGCCTGGGTTGGATTTAGTGGAGACAGTAGCAATGTTACTAGTTACTTGCTAATCAAAATAGGCCTCGCTGGCAGAGAATTATGGTGATAAAATTCCCCCCCCCCTTTGTTGTTGTTGTTGTTGTTTCTTTGCTTGTTTGTTTGGTTTTTTTGTTTTTTTTTTTTGTTAAATAAGCATACTTTTACAAACTACAGACATGTATCAATACTCGACACTGAGTGAGACTAGTTCATACTCTCAGAGCTGGTCCAGATGCTTGAAGATTTCTGACTACAATGACCCAGCTGATCATATATCTTAACCGCTTTTAGCATCTCTACAGCCACAGTTTGTTTACTTGTTTCTTTATTTCTTTGTAAATTGGTGGGTGTGATGAGAAAGATGATTCTTGTTGATACCACCTGTTTCAGAATCATACCCCAAAGTGTCTTATGCCCCTCAGGATAGTATTTATTTCTTTTGTAAGGAAATGCTAGACTGACATTACATTAGCTAACGAAATTGCCTCAGTAAAGGTCTAGACACTTCTCAGAGACTCTAGGCAGAACAGAAATGCTGAGATGGTGTCCATGCTGTGATTGCACATTAATACACAATCCTTGTCCTCTCTCAGTTCCTAACAGGTGTTAGCTTGTACCTGCTGTTGTAGTTATGAGGATAAAATTATGATTTTGGAAATGGATGGGATTTTGTACAACAAATTGTTAGATACTTCAACAGCTTACTACTGCTCGCTCCCAACTGCTAACGAAGTTGAAAAAAATCTTTTCTGCTGGGCTGTTTGGTAGGCATGCAGTGGCCCTTTTAGGTGGGATAGAGATCCCATACATTGGTTGCATGGGGACTTTTACATGGTTTCTGGGAAGTTACCCTTTCATTTGTATTTCTTCTTTTGTCCTCACAAAAAATGGAAGTAGGTTTTTTTTGCTTACGAAGTAAGTTTTTTTGCAGAGCTTTTACTGCTAGTTCTCATTTTGGTGCTAGGCACTATCTACATAATAGGTATTATCCTTATGTAATATTTCTCGCTTTTTGGAAGAACGGTGATATTTCTGACTTCCATCTCCAAATCCAAAAGCATTTCCAAAAGACTTATATTTTTAAAGAGGCAATGACTTCCAACCCTCTTGTCTCTGGTGATATTTTAGAGTGTCTTACTCTATATTATTGCTTTTAACTTTCTTCTTTTTTATCTGACTCTCTGAGCTTCACTAACTATATTAATATTAAACATGCAATTTTAACTTGGGTTTTAGGGAGACTTAGGGACAATACTTTTCAATTTACTTCAGTTTTGAAGTGCCAGAACTTAGGCAGATATAAGTTTTACCTTAAACTTTAGATTTGATCTAAAGGAATATGAATAACTTTGGCTATGATTGTAAGAGTAAAAAAAAATACAAAGAAAGGCAGTCAGGTTTAATATGAGATTTATCTTGTTATGCCTAATTTCAGACTCTTCTAGGCACATTGCAGCGATACAAATTAGTCCCTTTAAGGGCTTGGTTCTGACACCCAATCTAATTATATCGTCGACAAAACACTATTTTCAAAAATTAAAATAAAAATTAAATAAAAGGAAGTTTCCTCTGGAATTTCCCCAGAAGAGCAAAAAGTAGCCTTAGGACTAGTAGGAAGAAGTTTAAGTTGAAAAAATGCAAAACTCATTAAGCTAGTTGAAGGTGTAATACGTTAGCGCTGTGAATGGTTTTTGTTTCTTTGTTCATTATGTTTTTTTTAGTTTAAAGGGAATAAAGATGAAAATAATTTACCTCAAATAAAAACCACTTTACAGCGTCTATATCTCCTTAACTATTGTTATTTCGCATTCAGAGTAAAACCAAAGTAGTGTGAACCAAAACCCCGGTACCCCAGACTTTACAATCTCTACTACATTTAAAAATGCAGGTGTATTCTGTACTTCAAAGAACACAAGACCGTTGGAGCTTTTGGGTTACCTTAAGGTCCACCTTAGCCTGATTTTTCAAGTTTCTTCCAGATGCCTTTGTTTGCACGTATGTAAGAGCTGAGAAGAAAACGTACAAGTTCCCTGGCGCAGGCTGATGCATTTTACTTCCATTTTCCATCTCAGCCCATACAACCAAGGCAGTGTAAGGCATTAGCAACACTTGCTTCTCCACTTAAGCTCTTACCTGTCCTAAAAGTGATCGTCCCCATAACAAAGGTGCCAGCATTAATACCTGTGCTTGGCCCCAGTGGAGGTGGTTGCTCAAATGGCCAAATTCAGGCAGACTCCCATTGATCAAGGATTGAACTTACACAGCTGAGGTCTGCGTGCATGCCCGCCTGTGCTGGCACCGCTGAAAAGAAGAGGCAGTCAACAAAATATGTAATTTCTTTCTTTCCTAAAGAGAGTAGGCTGACTGGTAGATGTGTAATGGAAGGGGCATTTGCCTGCTCAAAAATTTGTGGAGGGAAACTAATTTCACATGTATAACATGTTGTTGATTAGGGGTAAACAGAAGAAGCAACTCCGCTAATGTGATCTTTCTGGTATCAAGTCTATAAAGATCTTTTAAATAATGGAGCAAAACTTGGAAACTTTCAATTCGTAGGCTAATATTTCAAAGGCAGTGAAATGTTAAGCAGTTTGCATGCTGTAGATGAGAAAGGGATTCAAATGTTAGCATAAAATTTACCATGAGTTTTGTTAGTGTAGAATTTAATAGTGGAGTTTTTATCTTATTTTAATCTAGTGGGTCAAGTAAGTTATTTCCCAAGATGAATTTGAAACCGAAAGAGGGCAGAAAATGAAAGACAGTCTCAGTGATAACTCCCAAGATTCTGTGGTACCACAG
This sequence comes from Petroica traversi, assembly GCA_025920805.1. Taxonomy (NCBI): domain Eukaryota; kingdom Metazoa; phylum Chordata; class Aves; order Passeriformes; family Petroicidae; genus Petroica; species Petroica traversi. The sequence continues at coordinate 13,329,188 of JAHLSL010000021.1, read as the reverse complement.
AGAGCATAAAGGACTATCCTGAAATTAAGATACATGTATGAATTGCAAAAACCTTGGCAGGTAGAAAATGATCACAGCTTTGAATGGCCTGACGAAAATATCTGTGAGATTGCAGCAAACTTTCTAACTCATTATAGTTGGTGGTCTTACGCATCTTGTAGCTTTGAATTTGTAGGTCAGAGCTCTTGCTTTCTCTAAAAGGACGAAAAGTGGCATTGTGAACAGTCCAAGCAAACAAACTGCTTGTTAAACCTCAGCCGTATATTGAAGGTCATGAAGGAAAGACTCTCTTAAGTATTTTATTAGCTAGGCATAGTTAAATAGTTGTAGGGAAGCTGCTGTTTTGATCTTAACTGCTCATCAAACATAGAAAGGTAGCGTGCTTTAGGAAGTTCCTATGAAAAAAGCTTTTTTCTGCCTTTTCTGGTAATTCAAGGAGTTCAAAGTTTTATATTTTTTTCAGTTTAAGAGCTTTGCTCTACCTCAGACCAGTACAACTGGAAGCAGAAACTTTGGGGAACATGGTTTAGAAATCTGGAAAAGGGCTTTTGTTATGCATTCTTCATAAAGGATACATCTGCTCACCACAAGTGCAACTTGTAATCCTGAAAAATCAAAGATACTCTATTGCTCTTAGCTAGGTAAAGAATTCAGCATGTTCTGTAATCCTTGATAAGTCAAAAGGTTGTTTTTTTTCCAAATACAAAGAAAAATCTGTGGCTTGCTAGTGGTTCCTGTTTGCAGAAACCCCTTTATTTCAGCTGCTGTGCTTTCCCATTTAGGGTTTGGAATGGGTTTTCCAAAGAACACAAACATCTTCCTCTTTCCTTCTTTCTCTCTGTCCTGATCCTAGTGTCACTGAATTCAGATCTCAACATAATTTTTGTTTGCATCCAGTGTTGGCTTTTTGTGGTGACCTAGGCCCTAGAGCGGGTGTAGTTATAATAGAGCTCTGACAGGAGCTTGTGTATGGACAAGGATATCTTCATGCTGGGAATGCTGGGAGTTACTTATAGCGTGTCTCTTTTCAATTTCAATTAGATACAGCATTTCAGCATTGGGATATATATATATATATATATATATATATTCTGTATCAGTGAATTATACAAGTCTGCAAGTTGCTTGCCTTCTTGCCCTGATACAAAACATGTAATGCTCTTATTAATATGTGACATAGTTAGATTCCTGTTGAAAATCAATAACCTTCCCATAAAGCAAGTCTTACATTCTTTCTTAAATTACAAAGCTAATGAGGCATAATACATACAAAATGATTCTAAATGAATTTAAGAAAGGATAAAAGAAAAAGAAAACAAACCAGCCACCTAATATTAAACAGTGTATGTAATTTAATTTTTCCGACTAGGGGGGATGTTTATGACACTAAATATATCTGCTAATCTATAAATACCTGCATTTATAGTTGAACAGAGCAGTGATTCTCAAACTGTGCTCTATCAGACACTTAATGATAATATACAATGTGCCGTAGGTAGTATTATGCCACTGCTACCTTTCTTTTTTCTTTTATCTGCTACATTGCTTTCATGGAAACTAAATGTACCAGATGAAATTAATTCCTAAATATTCTGTGCAATCACCCATTAGAACGTGGATGGTCATTGTGAATAAATACCGAAATTGTTTTAAAGACAGACTATAACTTAGGCATAGTCAGCATTTAAAGCAAAAGGTATTAGGTTCCTGAAAAGAAAGAGACCATATGATACAGAAGACTATTCTTGGCTTCTGTGTAAAACTCTGAGTGAGTTGAAGTTCCTTGAGATGATTATGGTATGAGATGATTATGGTGTGAGAAAGAGTCACTAGCTTTTATGTATATTCCTTGTAGCAATCCCATGGGAATTACACCAAATTAAAGAAATGGTAGGAGGCTGATGATAACTTACAGAAAAAAAAACCCAAATAAAAATAGGCATTATTTATATGTAATGAATGTGTGAAAAAATAAGAAATGCTTTGTTTATTAATACAGTGACATCTACTTTATTGAGTGGTAAAATGTGCTGCAACACCAAAGCAGCTGCAGCTGTAGTAGACATAGTTTTAAGAAAAAAAATGCAAAGCATTTAACGGCTGCTTTATTAAACAATTCTTACCTTTTATAAAGGATATGCACTTTATACATTTATATTATATTTATATTATATTTCTCACATGCAGTCAGTATTGAGGAATTTCAAATTAAGTAAATTCTTTGCATATTTAAAGATATCTTTTAAGAATTACCTCCAAAAAATAAAGGAAAAAGCAATAAATATTTCTATAGTATGTAGGAGGTTTTTGTGTGTGCGTGTGTGTGTGTGTGTGTGTGTGTGTGTGTGTGTTTATGTTTCGGCTTTTTTTTAACAGATCCTTAAATTATTATTTAAAATTAAAATAAAATTTTAGTAATGTAAAATTTCTGAGTAGTCTAGGTCTTGACCAACACATTTTTCAGTTTGCAGGGACTTTACTTGTAATGCTTTGGCATAATGTCATATATGAGAACCTTAGTGTAGACTTTTGCTTAAATAAAATTAAAGTTTAGTAGCTACATTAAGAAACATTGTTGGTTGTAATGAAGGAAAGAATCCCACTCATTTTGAATTTCCTGAGCAATTTCTTCATGCCTGTTGATGTCTGTTGGTTGAGCCTTGATGCCTGTTCTGTCTGTATTGTTACCTGTGTCGATTTAATTCCAGACTTCCTATGTGTATCATAAAGTACAAACATGTACATTTTTATTGAAGCAAAATTGTTGATTTTTTTAACCTCTTTGTAGTTAAATAATGACTTTTCCCACTGTATGTATTTTCTCCCATTTTTAGTATAGCTGTGCAGTTCCATCAGAATTGCCTTGCTGTCACTGAATGAAAATAAGTGTGTGCAAGTTATTTATAGACATGAGTGTTAATAAGTAAGAATAGTGTGTGTAGGTTTGTGTTTTCTTCTGTACAAGGGGGGATTGTATATGTCTTGTGCATGTGTTTGGAAGTTGGTTTGGCTTTTTTCTCTTTATTTTTTCTTTTTCTCTCAAGTAGCCCACCAGCTTTTGCTAAAGATGCAAGGACAACAGCTGCCAGGATATTATACATAATTTGTTGGTGGACAGCCACAGCATAAAAAATGTGGCATGTCATGTTCCGTGGATTTCGAAAAGCAAATTCTTTGGAGAGAGAGGGGCTTAATCTTGGAGGATATTTATTTTTTTTTATTGTAACTTACTCTTTAGTGAGGAGCTGGAACATGGTTCTGTGTGTTTGGACATATATTACAGTCTGCATCTCTAGGACTGGAGAGCTTGGCTTAAGGGAAGAAGGAGACATAGCTGAACTAAAACCAGATGAAAGTCAAGATGAAGAATTTGGTGAAGATGGTATAGGAGGGTTTTAAGGCTCTGCTCTCCCACCTCAGGTTTGTAAGGGATGAAATGAAGTGAGTGACCTCCAGCACCTGGAGTTGCTATGGCCAGGAAGATCAGTTCAGACGTCAGTCACAGAAGCTAATGGACACGGTTGTACTATTAGGTGGAACTATCTTTGAAAAGGAACAAGGTCTGCAAAAATTTCTGTTGCTGGCTCTGGGATTCTGAGTAATCTCTTGTCCATAAAGTTTTTGGAGAAAAAGAGCACACTCTGGCTGTGTGGCAAAGGAATTTTTATATAAAGAGAATGTTTTGGGAATCAGCAGGCAGTTTGCAAGCAGAGAAAACAGATTAATGCTGAAAATATGAAATATGGAAACAGTTCAGAAAGCATATAGAAGGGATAAAGAGGTGCTTGCTTTAGGTACATCTCAGGTTGTGATATTGTAAGCCATGAGGAAGCGTAGGACTCGAAAATCAGGGACAAAGGAGAATGAGGTATGTTAGTGGGTGTTAAAGTGTCTGAGAATAAGCATCACTGGAGCTGGTGTGGTGGTTAAGATTATAGGAGACTGATGACTAGGTTCAGTGTTTAGGCAGTATTAATATGATGACCTGGGAGAGTAGAGGGCTCCGTACTGAACCTTGTAAGAGTCCACAAGGGAAGCATTATCTGCTGAGACAAAAACAAAATATTGAGACAAGAAAAATGAGCAAAAATATTGCAATAGATTTACGTTACAAAGACAGTGGGAGAGTTGAGGAATTAGAGAAATGTGTATGTATTACAAGGCATGTATACATACCTGTGCATGTTAGAGGCTCATTTTTAATATATTGCAGTTTGTCAAATTCCTTAATGTCTCATTCTATACCAGTGGACTCTTATGGAATCATGTTGGCATAAACCTGGTAAGAAAAAGGCACTACCTTGAAAAGTCACCAAGAAATGGTAGTAATTTTTCACTGCAGCCTAACTTTTGCAGAACTCAAGCTGAAGAAGTGAAAAACAGCTTGATTAATAACATTTCCTGTTTGCAGCAGAATAAAGAATTCTAAGTACAACTTTTTAACAAAATGAAACTATTTTAATAGTCACAGAAATACCAGAACATCAGCATCAAGATACTATTACTTGTACGTCACTGCTATCATTTGGCATATACGAATATTTGCATCAGTTCTGCAACCTGTTGTGGATTTTTCTGCTGGCCAAACTAAAGCTAACTAAGTTACACCAATTTAAAAATCTCTGTGATAGAAGGTAAAATGAATTCCATCATTTTCATTAAACATACTTCCATTGTGTGACACTAATTTTTTTAAATTCAGTGCTAACTCCCTTTGCGTGTTACTTGACTGAAGGAATTTTATGGGCTTGCCTAGCTTGTACCTCAACAATGGAACAATATGGATACAGACAATTTCTTCTTCTTGACTGCAGAAATTACTTACAGCCACCATTATATGACAAAGCATTTTCTACAGTAGAGAACCTTAATTGATTCTTTGCTCAATCCTTTCAACTCACAAGTTCACATACAGTGGCTTGTGTAAATGCCTGCTACATAAGTGCTTAATTTTTGGTGTTCTCTGGATATACATTTGAAAGAAAAGCTCGGTAATCCTGTCTTATGAGTTACAAGTATTGCAGTGTACTTGGGGAAGCTACTATATTGTATTCTAAACAAAACTATTAAAGTAATATCAATAGAAGAAAAATAATGCACACACTTGGAGACAGAAATTGCAAAACTTTTAATAGGCCATAGAAAAAAATGCAATAAGGTTTGAAACAAAAATAAATTTGTTCCTCTCTAAGAGTTCTTTCAACTGTGAGATCCTCTACAGTGCAGTCCTTTGTGCTAAGGTATAGATAAAGTAAACATAAAGGTTTTTCTTGCCTTCCTGGTCATTCTCTCAGCCTGTTAAGTGGCTGAGAGAAAATGCAGATGAGGATTTCTAGATGTTGCTATTACAGCAAATAATTACTATTTACAGTAATTGTAGTTTAGCAGCAGTAATTCCACTAAATGTGTGATCGTCTGTGTCCCCACTTATATGACTGATAAAATTTCAGCTGTTTGTATTTCATCTGGAAATCACTTACGATCAAGAAGTGTGTTTCAGCAAAATAAGCAATTAATACTGACACTCTGATGTGCCCAGAAGGAGGTCTTGTTTTTATTAATACTTTCTCATTCGGCAAGACAAGAAGCGATAGCACCTGCCCGTAGTTTGGGTTTACTTGATGAAGCAAAATAACTCGCAGACCTTGTGAGAATGGAGCCCATAGGATTGGTTGTGGTCCACTTTCTCAATTGTGATTTTTTTCTTTTTCATTTTGTTTGAGATTGAATTTGAGAGAGAGCTTTGTTCCGGACAGTAGTTTATGGCAGTGGGCTGAAGAGATGAGATTTTACTGAATCATAGAACGAATACACAAAGAGAAAATATGTGAAAATTGAAATGACAAGGTAGAGTAGCTTGGTTGTTGAGGTAGATAAAAATAACTAGGTTCTCAGGGAAATGAGGTGGGGATTTTTTCCTGAGCTAGATTTACTTTGAACAAGAGCAGCTGAGATGGAAAACCTAGACACTATGAAAACTTGATAGAAACAAACAAAAAAATTCATCCTGCTTTTTCTTGTAACTTCTTGTTTTACTATCTGTGTGATCTCAAAGAAAGAAAACTACTCTATCTTCTGTCAAAGTAATGCATCTATAGGACAAATAAATAGATTTGATTAGAGTGGATTTCTTTTTACTTTATTTACTATGCAACACTGCTTTCAGAGCACCCTCAGATTTTGAAATACACAGGAAAATCTGTGTGTTCTGCCAGTTCTTTGTTTTTTTGTTTTTTTTTTTTGTTTTGTTTTAAAAGCTAGAATAATAGTATATTTATTTTACTTCCTTTAGAAACACTGGGGCAAGTTGTGACTGATCTAAGACGTGAAATACACCTTTGTGAACAGAATAATAAAGTCGGCTTGATTCCATCATGCTGCAGTACTGAGAGAGATGTGCTGGTTGGAATTAAAAAAGCCTGGAGTGCTAACAGGGCTCTCCAATTGCCAAACAACTATCCCCTCCTCTCTCACGTGGCTGTAAGAGAGAGATGTATTTTGCTTTTGATTAACAAGGAGTTAATTTCAGGAAGACTTCCTTTAACTGTTTTATAAAGGCTCCAAGAGGAAGCAGCCATCACTGGCCTTGGTGGCACACACGGGAGTTCGCTGCACCCTGGGAATGTGGAGCTTTGTAGTGAGAGGAACAAGCCAGGGCTAAGCCCCAAGCAGGACAGTGTTTCCGACATTTTTATGATCTTGATTTCAGTACCTGAAAAGAAAATAAATCCATTCCAGTCAAATCTCATTGACTCTGACTGCGTGAGGACTGTAACATATTTGTCAGGTTTTGCGAGTTTGCTGAGGTTTTCTGCAGAAATGTGGACTCTCATATTTGTTTGTTTGCTTTTCGATTTCTGTTACTTCCACTAGATTTCCGTGGAGTATTGCCTGCAGCTACTCTGGATAATTATTTTTCACTCTACTGAAATTATCAGTCTGGCACAAAATAGCCACATTCTCATCCAAGCACTTTCAGCTACCAATTGCTTCACCAGTGAGGAATGCTTATGTAATGTGACTGCACGAAGCTCTTACTTCTCCTGCATAAGCAAACAGTGACAATTTACACTGTAGTTTCACTCTTTAGTTTTGCTGCTGGATAGTCTTATGCTGTTGGTTGTCTTAATTGAGAAGTATTTATGGAGCTATGCAAAAATATGTGATGGGACGGTTAAAAGCGAGTAATTCAATTTGCTGACTTCTAACTTACCCTATATCTGAGGTTCAGAGCAAACCCCAACCTGATCTGCACCATTGTTGTGTTTTTCATATATTACTGTCATGCTTGTTGGCCTCACAAGGCCGAATGCCATTTGTTACCAGAGTAAAAAGGCAGCCTTTGCTCCAGGATCTTTAACACTCGCTAAAGTATGATCAGTAAAGTTAATGTTTCTACTGCAGACCTGACTTACACAGCTCTCTCTCTTCTTTATTTGCAAAAATAAATTGTCTTCATTTTCCACAAGTGGAATTTTCTGTCAAAACTGTTAGATTTTGAAAATCAATTTACTCCATCCTCTTTTTTGTTCTTTTTTTTTTTTTTTTTTCTCCCAGGGTGACAATTAGCAAAGGTGGAAGAACTTTTAACTTTTTAAAAGTATTTTAATTTTTTGCTGTTGTTTGCATCATTCCACACTTTTGTGTGTGTCTATGTGTCTCTGTGTAAAACTAATAGCTTTGAACCTTTGAAAGTGCTAGTGCTTCTGTTTTGGGAAAGTTAACAGCTGGATGTTTGGAGGTGTTAAGTAAATGTAAAAGAGTAAGGTAATGCATCCGCTTGACAAACAATACACTATAATTGAGACCTACAATATCTGATGTCTCTATAATAAATAGACCAAACATTGAAACAATGTAAAATGAGATTTTTTATTTGCTGATGATATTTTACCAATCTATTTTCCCCACACTTTTTGCTGCCACCTGCTGAGGTGGGTTTTTGTTTGATGTTTATACCTGACCTAATGGAACTTGGCAGTCTCAGTTAGTTGTTTAACAAATAACTAGATGTCCCCAAAGGACACAAAGGAGTCACTCACAGCCAAGTTCCTTCCTTAAAAACAATGAAGTTAATTAGTCACCAAAGTTAGAGCAAGAGGGTGATGAGACATGCTTGATATGAGTGAGAAGGACTGTCCTAGGAGATGGAAAAGTTAACTAGAGTACTACTTTCATTAAGTTCATATTCTCATTCTCGTGCAACATAAACAGCATAGTTAGAAACAGCTCTAGTACCTTCTCTAAGTCTTCTTGCCCTTAGGAGAACACCGCTGCAGTTCAGGTTGCACTGGGGAGGCCAAAAACAAGTGCCATGGTAGTTTCAAAGACAGCAGGTGGGATCATTGGCAGGTACTGGTGAAGGACCATGAATGTCATGGTAAAGCTACTCTTGGTTTCATCCCAAATAGAAGGTAATAAGTTAGACAGGAATGGTATTTTCAGGCATTGACCCCCACCACAACTCTGTATCAACTATTTTTTTATGAAGTATCTTCTGTTGCGTATGACAGTTAAACCTTTTAAAAGTAGAATGTTACTCCTTGGTTCAGTGACAAGCCTGTCCAATATTTTAACTTGACTTTGTATGTATATGTATAGATATGTGTATATACATGTATATGCATATATTTTGTGGGATGATTATATATATTATATTACATATCTCATTAGGGTGGTCACACTTCAGTAGGATTGAAAATGTGGTGGTCATTGTTCAATAGTGAAGGAAGATGCAACCCTTACCCACGAAACACTTGATGAATTTCTTTGACTAAGTTGAGAACTTAAGTTGTTTTCTACAGTTGGCTGATCTTTATTCTTATCAAAACTGTGGGGCTTTCCAATGTCAGGACATTTGGTGGGTGGGAACTTCTCAGAAGAATAGAGGACTTATCAATGTTTGCTTAGGATCTATTGCATTCTCAGCCATAAAAGTAGCTATGCTGTCTATAGCACTCATAAATCTTCACCTAGTCAAGGCTACTGTCTTTCGTCACACAAGGTTGTGTTTTAAAAAATGAGCATAAATGTTTTTCATTTTAAATGAATATGAAGTAATTACAATCTCAAAACGGCTAACTTGTTCATTGCTGGTTTTGAAAAGTGATACCATAATTCAGTTTGCAAAATCATCTGATTGCTTATTAGTCCTGCCACTAAAATCTCTTTACCCTTGCAAGGCAAACATATTCTCAGACACATTTTCACCAGAGGGCACTCTTACACACATTCTTACAGATCATTTTCTTCTGGTGAAAATAATGTCTGGTCCTGCAAAAAAATGGTGTGTTGGAGTTAGATTTTGATCTACATTTTTCATAGGGAAGCTAATAAGGTAGTTTGAACTGGTTTAGTCTCTTTATCTAGTTAAACTACATTTTTTCCTATTGAGAAGTGGCCATTGATTTCAAAGACAACATTTTTCAAGAGGGTCCACCTTTATGTGTGTGAATTAACTACACTGTTTCAAACTCCATGCAGTTTATAAAAAACTGATTCTAAACACTCCTGAATCTTTATATTTACACTGAAACAGTAGCAGAAGGGCAAAGATATTTATCTTGTTCCTATGGATTTTTGTTGAGGATAGAAAGGTAGTATCAAGTAAAACTGGTAATTCAGCTTTAGATAATTATTATATCTGGTCTTTATTAATAAAAAGCTTATAATCAGGCAATATGATTGCACAGAGGATCTCTGCATCTATGCAGTTACACAAATTTATATTTCTACTGAATAAATGAAGATAGTTGAGAAAACTAAATAATAGTAAAGTTTATGCTTCAGGCTATATTTTATTGTGGAAATAGTCTCTTTTTGCCAGATGTCTTAAGGAAAATCTTACTCCAATGTCTTTTCTTGCTGATTATGTGCCACCTGAATTTTTATTTATATTTTTAATGGGAAACGATGTTTCAGGTTCTGTAGGATCTGTTTGGGCTTTTGCATGTGTATTTTTACTTCACTTTGCTTTAGTATTTCCCAAAACACACCAAAACGCCAAAACAAAATAATGACACCATTTTAAAAGGAATCTTCCACAGCAAAAGAATGCTGACATTTCTTAATGATCAGTTACATTTCTACTGAATGTGCTCCAGCATCTGTGAGCTTGTATGGCTGTTTGATCATAGAGCAGTTTTTTTTTTAAAATTTATTTTAGGTGAATGCATTATCACTGGTCTGTTTGGCAGTGGCTGCAGAGAGTGAGCTGCCATTGAGAGCCCAGGGTGGCTGGGGACCATTTGGGGTGTCCAGCAGTGAGGTGATTTCCTGAGGTGGCATGACAGCCATCTGAAGGGCAGCAAGAGACAGGGAACCAGGATTTTTCTTGTTCTGTTTTAAATCATTTTAGTAGCAGCTGTTGAACTATTCACCATTAAGTTCTTGCACATAGTACTGGTAAAGTTGGCTTTACTTTCATGCTGTTCACAAGTAGGAAGGTATTTGAAGGTATTATTATTTCATCTATCTTGTTACAGTTTGTACTTACTAATCTGTCTCACTAGTCTGTGTCTGTCGCCCTGCATCAAAGGACCATGGAAAATGGTAAATACTGTGCCATTTTAAAATTTATTTTTTATTTGTTTCTAAAAAGGGTTGCAGATATAATCTGTGGAACTACAATCTGAGCTCAGTCAAAAAGAAAGTCTAATAAAAAGAATTGCTGCAGCAAAAGTGCACACTGCATGAGAATCACTAGGTGCAAGGACAGAGATATGTTATTGATATAGGTGTGCCTCAGTGAATGTCCTCACGGTGTGTGCTCCCTGTGTCCCGGTCTCTGATTGTCTTGCCTTGGGAGACCAAGCAAATACCGTGGTTCTTCTCCTGCCAACAGGGCTAATGAGAGGGAAGCAAGGCTGACAGTGCCTTTCCAGACTTCATCCCAAAGCAATGTATAGCAAAGCTGGGGTATGTCAGGCTCAGGACTTTTCAGTGCTTTCTGGTTGCAGTTTTTAGGCATTGTCACAGCATAGTAAATGGTCCTAGACGTCTTTGGCAAATTTCCGCAAAAAAAATGTGTAAGGAAACAAAGCTGCCATGGGTTAAGATGGAAGATTTTTCCTGGATTAATTATTGTTTAATAGAAAACAAAGGGCAGGGCTAGGATTAGGCTTAAAGTTAGCTTTTGTACTTAAAGAAAATTGCTAATGAAGTCACACGTAGACTCGTCCAGATAGACAGTTATTCCTGGGACTTATGTGGTTCAATATATCCGTGAGGACTTACTGAAAGAAATTGGTGAATGAGGTTTGTCATTACTGTAGACCCACTGCTGCAGAGTATAGCTAATGTGTACTCACATCTTAGGTATTGGATGTGGACTTGGTAAACCATTTAAAAGTTGAAAGAAGGTGTGCAAAGATACACCTCACCTTAGTGTCAGTCAAGATGGCAGCCATCACTGTGATACTGAATAGGATTTTGTAACTATTTCAATTCTTTTGGGTAAGGAACAGGGTAACAAGAACAGACACTTCAGTTATTTTCTCCACAAACTCTGCACTGGAAATCCTGATAAAACAGATGTGTTAAAAAGTCAAACAACACTGTGTTTGTGGGACTTCTAAGCATGTCACTTTCTTTACCATTAAGTGTTTTGTAATTTCTGCTGATTTTTCTGCAAGCCCCTTTGATTGTACTTAGTGCAGCTTTGATGCAGTGTGCTTGAATTGCTGTATCAGTGAAATTCGATAAAATAAGTCACACATGAATTGTAGGCCATTATCTATCATTAACTCATCTAGAATTTCATGGCAAAGTCAGTGCTATGTATAATGTGTTTTCTCAATTGTTACTGGCTCTGTTGCTTTAGTATACCAGAATATGGCTGATAGTAAACTCACAAGTAGTTTAGATATATGGAAACCAGTTTTGTGGGAAGAATGGTTGAAATTAATACCTGGTAACATTTAGAATTATTTAAGCATTTTCAGTTAATTAGGGGGACTTAAATTAGAATGTATAATGCAATAATTTCTAGCAAATACAAACTCTTATCATCATACAAGTCTAGAGAACACTTAGGACTAGAGTCAGATTTTCATGCATCAAAAGTTGCAATTAGATGTCTATTAAAATACATTCTATCTATCTTATGTGGTGTTTGTCAACTGATTATCTTGTCTGCCATCGAAAAGGAAGAGTGATCAAAACCATCATAAATAGTTGTGATTGCTAATTCTCTTTCCTTTTGAAAATGGTGATACAATGAATATTGTTGCTCTGTGTCTGTGTGTGTAGGAAGAAATTTTGGTTTGGAGAAGTTGCTGCGCTAGATAACTGCTCTTATTCAGCCTCTTCTAAATGCCAGCATTTCTGTTCTTGCTTCCCTTTTTTATTATTTCAATCGAGGATATTTTTCAACTTGCTGGACCCCAGCAGGGTGAGGCCAGCCATTATCAAGAAACATGGGTTCTCTAAGTAAATATTTGCATCTTAAGGTGCCTGAATCCTTTTGAAAAGTCTCCATAGCTCCCTTTTGTGGGGATATTTGATCTTCTGCTCACTAATGTTTCACTGATTCTTCTGATTTCAGTTTTTCCACTTACGTTTTGTTGTGAAGATGAGTTGTAAGCAGTCCTATGATGACTTTGTGTACCACCTTCACTGTTCAGAACTGGTGGCAGCAGAATGTCCTCTGTGAAAGGAACATTGGCAGAGTGGTATATCTCAGTTTTTCTTCTCATTTCTGTTTGTCTCATCTCATCTCATCTCATCTCATCTCATCTCATCTCATCTCATCTCATCTCATCTCATCTCAATCATCATCCCAGTTAATTTTCTGGAGACCGATAATTCTTTGCTCAATGTTTTCTATACGATGTCTTCCAGTAATGAACAGACAGCTTCCACTAAATTATTGGGAGCCTATAAACAAATTAGTAAATATTTTTTTGTCATAAAAATTTTGCAGAGTTTCCTTTTTATGACATAAAACCCCTGAAAATATTATTTTCTTGGTCTGACTAAAATTTGATAATCTTTTGTCAGACTTGCATTTCAGCCATCACCTGAAGATTGTCCTCAGGCTCATGTGAGCTACTGTTTCTAGACTTATGTTTATTTCCAGGTTCAGATTTATCTTTTCTAATTCTACTTTTTACTATGAGTACCAGATAGCTTTCTTCATCAGCTTGTTTGAAAGAATTGTCCTGAATCATACCAATTTTTTTTAAGACTAAAGGGATTGTGTTCTTTGTCCCTTTGTACAGCCAGGGAGATGGCATGTTGCTGTTGTTTGAGATAGAGTGCTGCTCTGTAAAAATTTGCACACTTTGTGTGTGGATTTGGTTACTGAATTGTATACTTTATGACTACATTCAGTTAAATATTGCAAGTTTATTGTGGGATCATATTTGTTTAGTTTAATGTAGATATGTTGGAAAATCAGGATCAGTGGCTTGATTTTCCAGCCTACTAAATTTTTTCATAGAATTGATACCATTTTCTTTTCTATATTTCTGATGAACAATGATTTAAGCAATGAACTTGTCAGAGTGAGAGGTAAAAATGTGTGTTCATTAACTGGGGAAAATAAAAGCTTAATAAGACTGTAAAGAGTAAGGAACAGGAGGTGACATGAAAGGCTAGCAGAATGAAAAATTTCAGGGACTTGAGTGACTTGTAAGGTGAGACATGATTAATCTCATACAGAGATTGTAAAAAAGCTGTTTAATCATTCTGCTCCTCACTGGTCACAAGTTCCCAAAGAGAAAAAAGGTTAATCTTGTTGGCTGGTCAGGTGGAAGGCACTGTACTGCGGCTCTGGACCTAAAATGCTATTGGATGGAGAAGAGGCAATGAATTGGAAGAAATGGATGTAAATGGGAGCCTGGTTTTGGTGTTGCATCTAACTACTGTTAGAAAATTTCTAATTGGCTGAAGTTTTAAAGTACCTTTTTTAACTTTAATTAACAATTTTTCATAATTCATTTAACTTAATTAACTAACCTTTTCTTCATTTTGACAACTACCTTGATCCCTGGTTTTTAATTTTTCACTGTCATTGTTTTGTGTATTCTTTTTCAGAAATTGTATATATTAACCACATTTTTGACTTAGCCTAAAAGTTACCATTCTTGTCAGGTCTTTTTGATGATGTTTCTGTAATGACTGAAGAATTAATATGGTAAATGCTTACAAAATTCAGGAAGTTTTCTTCTTAGAAATTTCACACTTAAACCTGCTGCATTTATAAAAGTGCATATGTTGCAACTTCTAACTTATTGGCACATTTCCTTAAAGATAATGGGATTGCATTGAAATAGGACCCTATCTAAATATGTGCATATTTAGATATGTGCATTTGCATAACCTTCTAACTCCCTATATACACAAAAGCATGCTCTCACTCTCTCTCTTTATTTCTCTTTCTCTATATTTTTGTTGAAAATAAAATTGTAATGTAAATTTGTAGACAATATTTTGTTAATTTACAGTATCCAGATAAATTTGTATTGATTTTCATTCTGGAAACTCAAATTGTAACTATTAATGTGACTGTATTTGCTTATCCAAGACATCAGTGCCAGGTTTTGCTATTAAGATTAGGTAAAGTACATGTTGGCTACATTTTAACTATGAGTTTTTAGAATAGTTTAAACATGTAGGTAAGCAAGCCACAGTATATATAGGCAGTGTGGTGTTTTTTTAAAAGGTCATCTGTGTAAGTCAGCTACAAATCACTTTTTTTGTTGCCAGTCATCTTCTTGCTATTATTTATGTTATGAAAATTCTATTAAAATATATTAAAATGTTTTAATATTTTTTATTGCTGGATAATTCAGACCACATTATTGACACTGTTTTGTGATTTATTTTTACCTTCTTTATTCAGAAATGTCTTTTAAATTTAGGGAGGCATAAAATTGACAAAAAGCTGCATATGTTTTTCCAACCCTTTTCCAACTGCCTGACACTTTGTCAAGAGTGTAAAATTATGTAGCAGAGAGTAAAATATGGATTAAGCGAGATTCAATCATCTTGAAAGAGGCACTGCTTTGTTTTGTGTTTTGGTTTACACCCATTATTTTTTCTTCTTTTTTTTTTTTTTTCCCCTCTGTGTTTCCATGTTTTGTTTCCCCCTGCTTTTAAGCAAAATTATGTGATTTATCATAGTGCTTTACTTTAGATCCTAGCTCACTAAAATAATTCAACACATAGCTCTTTTTTATTGTGCTTTTATTTAAGCAAGCCAGTTTTTTGCACAGTAGGATACTGTTTGCACACCTGAAAATTCAAATAAAAAGGAGAATTTTTACCTGAGTAGTTTTTGACCAACTTTTCTAAGTAGAGCATGCTATTTGAAGAATTTTGGCAATCTGTATACATTTTCTATATATTGGATGCACTTGCTTATGCAAACACAACCTATTGGATGTTTTGCTTACAATATTATTGCAGCATATGATGTTATCTTGGTCACGTCATGTATGTCTTCTGAGTAGTTGCTACTTTATGGCCAGGCTTCCACATTTGTGCATCTCATTCCAATTTGAAAGATGACAGATACCCAGAGCTCAATGTAGAGAAACAAACCCCTGCTGAAATCTGCAGTTACACCAATCTGCCTGATAAAAGGCTAACCAAAAGAGTGAATATCTCTAGAAAAGTCTAGAGAAGTTGGAGAGAACAAGAGAAGAACAAGCAATGCAACAGATTTTAGATTGACATAGAAAGAGTTGTAGAACTAATCACTAATCACTAATCATTAATCACTACTCACTAATCACTAATCACTAACCACTAATCACCAATCACTAACCACGGTATGCTATAGGTAGTACAACTTTAATTCGACTGATTTTTAAGTATTTTGGGGAGAGAAAAGTCTCATTTGCTGTCAGATTCACAAGTATGTAGTTAGATTTTAATTACCTTTCTTACCACTGAGCATATGTCTACAGTCTTCTAACAACAGCCACCAAATGCCATTTGATGTTTCTAGCTAATTTGGACAGTATACTTAAAGGCTAAGGCACATGTTTTAATGCAACCTCGGTGCAGCCATGCAAATTTTTCATTGTGGCTAACTCACGTGCTAGTAGAGTTGGGCTGAATTTGCAAAGCTTTCTTTTCCGCCTTAAAACTGATTTTTCTTTCTATGAGGGTTTTGTTTTCACGGTTGTGGAGCAGGCTTTAAAACACTGGGCATAAGACTGAGGGTAATAATAACCATGGATCTGAGGCAGAGGAGAATTAGTAGCAGCTCCAGGTATCAGTGGGTGCGAAGGTCTCTGTCATTAAGACCACGCTAAATAAACATGCTGGAATATGATTGCTTTATTGTTCTTTGCTCATTTTATGTCGTTTTATTGCCCTACTAATGACTATAGAATTAGGTGTGTAAGGGAGGTCTGAAAATGTAGAACTAAAAGAGGTACATAGGCAAGTGTGTGCTTCCCCTAGAGATTCCAACTTCTCATAATGGATGATGGATACACTAATTTACCTTGCCTATATGAGTGAGGGTAGGAAGAGAGGCAGAGATGGACCTCGAGAATGGATCCATTTCTAGGCTTCATCCTCACTTTAGTACTCCTGATGATTTCTATGTGCCTTTATTGTGATCCCAGTGGGAGAGTCTGTGTCATTTCGAGTAGTGCTTTTTTCCTCCACTGTTAGCCAAATGGTATATTCCTGATCCAGGGGCTATATGTGAAAATACATAGACAAGAATTAGTTTTATATATGTTTAACTATTAAATAAAATAGTCTAAGTTATGATAATGCCAGAATCAATCTCGCATGCAGTTGTAACAGTATCACTACTGAGGACAGAAAGTACTGATGGGCTAATAATTTTACTGCATTCTATTTTGCATGCACTGCAGTTTACAAGATCAATAAAGAATGTAGTACCTCAGCAGACTTACAATTTAGACTGTAAGAATCTCTGTTCTTGACTAAAGTCCTGTTGTATCTAAATAAGGGGAGTTAGTTCCATCTCTGGTGTTTAGAAGTGATTTTCTGTGTTGTCAGTTTCTTCCAAGGCGAAATAGGATGTATTACCCATAAGGTTTCAAGTAATGTAAAAGACTAAGCAAAGACTGCTGCTGAAGCACGCAGATATTTTTGAAGTACGAAAACCTAAAAGTGACATGATTTTATTTGGATCTTAAGACCATTAAGGTATATTTGGGGTACAGAAAGCAAATTGTCTTTCAGAGTTTTATGAGTGACGTGTGCATATTTTGTTTGGATTTAGGAGCTGCTCATAAATGCATAGACTACACATACATAAGAATGTATAGAATTAATAGGCAACATTGAAATAACTCTATATAAAGCAATAAAGGTAGTGCCTGCCTAGCTAAAGCTCAGCATTTAAACGTGCAGTTCACCCCACCCAAGAAAAGTCAGCAAGGCTGCAAGAGTCGTAAAGTAGTTCTCAAGGTTACTACAAAATGTCCCTTTGTTTCTTTCATGCCTTCATCCTTTTTCAAATGCTGTGCACATAGTCAAATTAAAATTGTTTTTCTTTCAGGCTTTTCTACTACAAATCTCATTTTACTATGTAGTTTACCCAATTTACCTAAACATTAGTCATCCAAAGAGCAGGGGATCTTTTATTCATATGCTTCTATGTCAACAGAACCAGTCTTAAAAACCATTTTGTCTTCTATTTCCTATATGTAATCCTTTCAGGTAGTATTTCAAGACATTGTATAAATTCTATGCTTTTTTTACTCTACAAGTGGAAGAAAATCTGGCATCAATGTTGTCTGATGACTTAAGCATTTTCTTTAATCTTCGGAAATGCCTTTATACTTTGAATGAAAGCGCTGTATTCTCAACATTTCTAATACAAATATTAATTTTATTTAGAAGTATAGTTGGTTTGTGTTGCAGGTAGCTTAACATTTATTTTACTCTTATTGGCTGCAGGTATTACCTAGAGATGAGAATGGAAACACAGCCTAGGAAATCAGCCTTTCCTC
Organism: Petroica traversi; assembly: GCA_025920805.1. Classification (NCBI taxonomy): domain Eukaryota; kingdom Metazoa; phylum Chordata; class Aves; order Passeriformes; family Petroicidae; genus Petroica; species Petroica traversi. Next base: position 13,311,240 of record JAHLSL010000021.1, on the reverse strand, counting down.
GTCTGTGTATGAAGAACTGAAGTGTCTGTGCTTTGTTTTCTTTCTTGAATGTAAGTAAAGTTTTGCTGCATGATTCTCTAATTGCTAGAGACCTATCATTGCCTGACCTATTTCAACATGCCTCTCATTCAGAAACTGATGGCTGTTTAGAGATGAATCAGTTGTGGAGATCATGTACTTCTGAAAGCCATATAAATACCTATGAAATCGGAGAAGCTGGTGGTAGGTTGGTGGAAGGTATGCACACCCCAAAATGTTTTGCTGAATTGTATGACTGTTTTGTCCACCCAAGGCTGTGTGTGCTCCTCATCAGGCAATTGTTCACTCATCATATCTTATTTCGTTCTACAGTTCAGATTTTCCAATATCCTTCTGAGAAAAGTTGGAAGACCTGAGAGCCACTAGTTACATCTTTCTTTTTCTTTTTTTATTGGTATGCTTTAGTCTGCTAATTAAGGACTTTGCAACTCGAACACATGTTGACCATGAAAGCTAATGATTTTTCCTACTGATTTCATTAGACTTTGAATAATCAGAGTTCTGGGCCTTAAATATACATCACTTGAAAAAATATTCTCCCCCTTTCCACTTGTTAAGTCAATTCTACCTTTTTTCCTCTGTCCCCCAGTGAGCTCCATGATTCTTGTTCCTTTCTACTCAGCAGCAGCTTGTGTTTTGCATTCAGTCCCACTTGGTTCATCATGATGATTTTTTTGCAAATTTTAGTGTTTAATAACACTGCTTTTGCTCAGTTTGTGCAAACATCTTTTGGACTTGTTACAGTTTGATTTTCTGTCAGGAATAGTTCCAAAGAAGAGAAAATGATGGGCAGAGGAAATGATGCTGGTGTATATCTTATTTGCAATTCTAATAGCAGCTTTGTGAATTTGAACACATTAGTAAAGAGCACTTCATTCAAGTGCATATTACCACAGAACTTGCTAAACATGCCTAAGAATAATACTATTCCAATCTGGGAAAATTAGATGGATAACATCATTTACAGCAGTTGTTAATTATGCATCAGCTTCAATCACAGCATAATTCTGTTAATTGCTATCACAATGAGGTTAACTTTCTGTCATTTATATTTATTTAATTTTTAATTAGAATAAAACACTTGATATTTTTCACTGGCCACTTTATAAAAAAATAGTCATGATGCAAATGTTCAGCGCAATAAGACTAGGAGAGATCTCCTGAGTCACCAGTTTGGCTGACATCACCAACCCATATAATACTTTTCATAAATTTCTCTCCATGTCTTAAAACCAGTTAGGTTCCTCACCTCTGCTGCCCAAATGGAGGAGGTTTGTTGCAGTGCCATAACCCTGACATGTTTAGAAGCTTTCCACTTGCCAGCCTCAAATTTATGCCTTTGTTCCTACAGCAGAATTGTTTTATTGTCTAAATAAGTTTTTCCCCTACGTACCTTACAGCACATGATTTATTTGTAGAATAAACTCCCTCTCACTTTTCACTTCCCTGAGATGGGCAAGCCAACTCCTTTTAGTCTCTTTCAGTAAGATCTACATTCTCGTGCCCTGAACATGGCTGGCAAGCCATTAGCGCTCCTTAATTCCAGCTGTAATGGCAGCTTTTAACTCCCTTTCTTGTGTAGATGGAAGCAGAAATGCCATTCACTGTCAGATGAATGACAGATAGCAGGAGGGATAGATGAGTTCTGCTGGCTCTAGGAAATGAGTCCAGAAGTACTCATGGAAGTGATTGGCTGGCTTCTTGTTCTGCCTAAATTAACTGATATGGCAGTGGCTTAATTACAGCTATTTGAGACAGTTAAGTAAATCTTTTCAAACCAAGACCATTGAGGTAATTTTATTTATGTATACACCTGAAAAATAGGGAATGCTATTAATGCTAATCATTTAGCCTGGACAGGCTAGAAAGCTGTTTTGATTCTTAGAGAATAAAAGTTTCATGGGGAATTGCAATACTGGGAAACGACTGGAGAACAATCCTGTACTGGGGAGAGAATTAGAGGACTAGATGGGAAAAAACTGTGCTGTGAAGAACCAAAGAGTCTTGGTCACAGAGCACGACTCAGCTGTGAATCCCAGGAGAATCCCAGGAGAAGAGGACCAACAGCATCCTGGGCTGAATTAGCATGGCTAAGGGAAATTATTATTTCCTTTTACTCAGCACTTGTTAGAGAACATCTAAAATGGTGCATCGTTGTCCACTCGCTCCCTTCTTTCTGAAGGATTAGCTGAAGAAGGTTCAGTGGAGGGCCACCAAGATGGTACAGGGCTGACACACATGAACCAGAGTTCTTTCAGCCTAGAGATGGCTTTGTTGGAGAGACCCTCACAACTACCTCTGGTTCCTCAAGGCTGTTTGTGAAAAGATGGACTTTCACTGTGGTGCAGGTAAGAGGGCTATGACAGCAAAGAGGGCTGTAAGAAGACTAGGGATGTAAGTTGAAATAAAAATACTTCAGACTGGATGTAAGAAGGAAAACTCCCACTGGGAGAGCCAGGGGACACGAGATCCAGTAGGAAAACAGAGTGCCCAGAGAGTTTAGGCAGTCTCCATTCTTCAAAGTATTTTTGGATATGTCTGTTTTAAGCCCTTAGCAACTTGGTGTGACCTGCATTGAGAAGAAAGTTGAACCTGATAATCTCCTGAGAACCTTGAAGTAAAGGATTAAGAACGTATTCAAGATTCCTCCATAGTAGTCCATAGTAGTATTTGATACAGTTCCTCCTTTTGGACTCATAAAACCTGCTAATGGATGTTATACAAATGCCCAGTCATTTCATTCTTTCCTGTATCTCTTCTTTCTTGTCTGGGTTTTATATTCAGATCCCTTTCAGAAAATAACTCTAGAAGTAATTTTTTTTTATTTTTATTTTTCCTTTTTCTTTCTATTTTTCCTTTGCTTTTTCTTCCTTCACTTCAAAACAATATAATACAGCAGTCTGCTACAATATTGCTTTAGTAATTTTAATTAATTTCAGTCTTGGAAATTAGCAAAGAGACCGGTATCCTGTTTATCTGTTGAATATTTGTTTTTCTCTCCTAAATAATGAAAAGTATGACTTCACTTATGTAAAATCAAACTGGTTACAGAAAAGATTGTGTCTTCATGTCTTTTTAGTATTAAGTATTTTAAGTATTCAATGATTCTGAAAACTTTGCGTTCCCAAAGGAATTACTTCTGCCACACTTCGTAGGAATGGTAGGTCTTCAGATATTCTTAACTGTTCCTTTCAAGGTAGCCGTAGACAACAGTACTGGAGTTTTATTTCTTTTTTTTTCCTCAAGAACACTATGTAGATCAAATGAGACTAATTACACCAGTCTTCAAATGGAAAATATTTATGATGTTTCCTATCCCTAAGATTTATTATATGAAAAAAGAAAAAAAAAAAGTAAATGTAACAAAGAAGTTCCAGTGTTCAGAGTTTTACTTAAAAGCCCAGGCAAGCCCAAGTTTTAGCAAGAAGGGCCATCTTTATTAGACCAAGAAGGACTTTCACTTCAAACAGCCAATGCTGCTGTTGGGTTTTGTTCAGCTGTTATGTTGATTGGTCACACTACAACTGCTAGATTCTGTCTGTAGACCATACATTACCTTAAAAAAAAAAAATCACGTTAGCTCTATTTTTCTACTCACATGAAGATTCTGAAAGTTTTCAAATAGTTTTTTTGTTGTATGTGTAATCTAACATAAATAGGATACACCCAGTAGTGATCTTTCTATCACCTAAGTGTAGTCATCTTTGTTTCCTTGCATACAACTGCTACTGATCAGCTTTCCAGATTCCTAAACAAATAGTTCTTTTTGATTAGGATAGTCTTTTCTACTGCTTCTTTTCTGAATTGAAGGACTAAATTTTCACAGGAAGTTACTTTTATCATTCTCATAAATCAGATAGGAGTATTTAAATACTAATGTGTTTTAAATGCTGTTTTATTAACAGAACTCACTTATCAAAAGTGGACTGTCACCTTAGATATTTTCTCACGTGTCTAGTTAAAGCAATGTTATCTAGAAGATTAATCAATTTTAGGTGTTGTCAGGGCATTTAATCAGTAGCAAGTACAGTTCACAGTTGCTTTTTCTCCTCAATTAGACAAAAAGAGATGTATCTTTACAGCATTGTTTTAAAGAAAACTTCAAAACTTTGGAGTGCAGCAACTTTTATGTGTCTTTGGAAATAAATTTAACAGTTCTGTTGTGATCTCTCCTTTTTATCAACATAGAGTGTAGCTTTGAGAAGGCAGCTTAATTTCAAGCTGTTCCTGTGACTGGGTATGTGCGTCACAGTCCTGGCCCCAGGAGATGCATCTGAACAGTGTCCCAGCAAGGCAGGGAAGTGACCCATGTCTTCTGCATACCTTGTATTTCTGGTTGTCAGACCAGAGGAGGTATCAGGCAGGAAAAGAACCTGAGTGCTTGGTGCATCTTCTAAAGAAAATTATAGACATGTCCTTTGGTCATGGGGATTTTGGGTGCAATTAACAAACCAGGGATGCAGGCAAGACCATGCAGGACTGCCTCACATTTAGATTTAGTGACTTAATATTTGCTTTGTTGCTTTCTGAGGAATGTTCTTCATCTAGCTTACTTTTAGTTTGATTTTTAAGTCTGCTTCTGTTAAACTTCAGTTGGTATAATGCATAGTTTTATGATTTCACACCTGGCTATTTTTGTGAAGTTGGCTGACTCTTTTCTTGAAACTCACACCTTCATAAATATATTTTAAGTTGGTGAAAACATTAATTATTGAACTAAGACATTAATTTTTTTTAAGAGATAAAGGATTTTTTTTCTGATACTCGTAAGCTGTTGAAGTTGTGCTATATGATATACTTTCAGTTTTGAGAACGTGTTCCAGTGGGAAGTGTAGGAGGTGGCTCTCCACCTTGAGCTCTCTTCTCAGATTTTGTGGAGTCATTTGTGTAGATTCACCTCACCTAACTCTAGGTGTTGCAGTTGTTTGAGCACTTTAGTGGGTAGGAATGGAGCTGATTCAGTTCAAGCTCTTGTCAAACGTAAGTTTGAGAAATCTGTGTAGATGTGCTTGTTTCTGATCATTATATACAAAGGGAATTGAATGTTTGGTTTGTGTGCAGGCAACTGAATTGTAGACACGTGGACTCAAGTGTCATAAACATTATCTTTAGTTGTCCTTTGCCTCATTTCTGTTTATTAAAAGGGGACTATAGTTTGTCACTTTCTCACAGATGGGGAAATAATGTTACTGATTGCAAAGTTCTCAGATAAAATGATGGAGTCTTTCTACATGAATACATTAAAACAAGGAATAAAGCCATATGAATATTGTTCAGGTCCAGAAAATCCACGTGGACCCAACTGTTATCTACACTATTGGAGGTAAACGTGATCATGTAACCTACATTATTGCAGCTACATATAATATTTCATATTTTATCTTGAAGACTTGCACTGTGTATTTTTGCATAACTGCTCTTACAACCATTTCTCCAAGTTTACTCTTACCTCCTCTCAAGGTAGACCCTAATTAAAACCTTGCTAGACCACTTCTCTCATAACTTCCGTGCCAGTGAATTTTTTCCTGCTCAGCTCAATCAGTGTTCTGGCTTCATTAGTTAAAGGAGATGCAGCCCAATTTGTTTTCTAAAATTTATCATCAGCATTTAAAAGGGACTTCTACTGATTTTGAGCTTGTTAAAATCACTGTTTAAAATCTGTTGGGAGCAGACATATCTGTACTTCCGTGAAGTCACAGTATTTAATGTTTTGTTCCTACCTGGATACACACCTAACCTGTTAAAATGAAAGAGATAGTTACTGGCCAACTGAAGAGCGTCTGTATGTGTACAGCAAGGCAAAGACTTGAGCTCCTTCTCCAGAGGATTCTGGTTTCTGCTCACTGGGATCTGTGCTTAGAATATGGATGTCTCTGCCAATAAAGATATCAGGTGTTCTTGACCTCTATGATTCTCAAGACAGCCCTGTTGTTTGAATTTTCAGGGAGGTACTGTTGTCAGTTCATATCTGGTTAAAGCACGGATGACTGTTCTTGTAAGAAATATAGTGTAATAATGTTAGGGAGAAAGCTTCAGGAAGGCCTTACAGAAGGTTTTCGGTACCTAAAGGTGGCTACAAGAAGTCTGGAGAGGTATTTTTCATAAGCACATGCGCTGATAGAAGCCAAACAAAAGGATTCTTCAAAAGGATTGAAGCCAAAATACAGTAGGTTTAGACTGGATATGAGGAAGAAATGCTTGACTGTGAGGATGGTGAGACACTGGAAGAGCTGCTCCAGAGAAGTTGTGGATGCCTGGAGGACTTCAAGGTCAAGTTGGATGGAGCTTTGAGCAACTTAGTCTAGTGGAAGGCGTCACTGCCCATGGCAGAGGAGCTGGAACTAGATAATCTTCCAGGTCTTTTTCAACCCTAATCATTTTATGATTTTATGAAAATCAGGGTATTGAACTCACATGCCTTCCTAGGCTGTAAGTTGTTCTAAAAACTTATTTATTTATTGGATAAAATGTAGTTATTTTGATACTTTAAAGAGCTGTTCTGAAATGTGGTTGAAACAGAGAATATGCCTTTATATTTTGTTTGTTCGTTTTTTCAGGGAGTATTTGAAGTTTTTTTTCATTTGTCATAGTTTCACTTTAAACTGATGGTCTTTAATATGCTCTGAACTTCTCATTAACTCATTTTTGTAACAATAGCAATTAGAGAAGTTGTTAAGCTAAGCATAATCATGCTAATGTATTGGAAGAGTTAAACTGAGTGCTGACACAACGTTGTATTGGAAGAGTTAAACTGAGTGTTGACACAACGTTCTTTCTGCAGGAATGTGATGAGTCAGCTTAGGCTGTAGTTAAAAATTTTAATTTTAGACAGAGTAACTGAAAATAATGGCACTTGTCTGACTATTCAGTTATTTAATTAGCCTTTTACATAGGACCAAGAGTTATACAGTCACTAGCATGGGCAGAAGTATGCTGAGTTTGTTTTGAAATGTTATGTAGAATACATAACTCATTCATCAGGGGATAGAATACATAAATTAGAAGACTTGCTATGATTAATTGATCACAAAGAAAAGAAAGATTCCAGGCAAGCTAAAAAAAAAAGAATACCAAACAAACCTTTCCTTGATACTGGTTAACCTTTTATTGAACTCTTTTATTGTGTATGACAAAGGCAAGGGTGTTTATCTGTAGAAAAAAAAAACCTCATTATATGGTATTTCTAAGATAACTGTGAGTAAATTGTAAGTAAATTTTATCTTACTGGCTATATAAAACATTGTTTATGAGCAAGTTTGCATAAAACCTGCCAAGAAGGCTTATTAAGAAATTACTAATCACCTGGGGATGACTGAACAGGAGTGCTTAGTCTTGCTTATCAATAGCATGATGGTTTGGTTTTATCTTATGCCTGAACTCTTTCCTCTTTTCCTCTCATTCCACTCTACTCTCCAGGACAACTCTCTGATTAATTTTCCTGTGTGTAGCAGAAAATAATAAGTTACCTGATTTAAACAAATAATTAACAAGCGTATTCCAGTCATTTAACTGTACCTCAGCAAATCTCACCACAAAATTCTGTGCTACAAAAATCCTTTCAGCCCTCTAAGTGGTCAACACTTCAAGGCTATAGTGAATTTTCAAGAATAAAATTAACTAAAGAACATTAGGTTAAAATAGAGATATTAAGTACTAAAGTCTACTTCGTACTAATTCACATATATAATTGTAAACCTAATCTGTTGCAATGTAAAAAGTAAAAGTATCTTGGTTTTTATCCTTCCTCCCCATAAATATCCACAATTTTCTAAAAGTGCATGCTAACCTCAGATAGGGTTAGCATATCTGTTAATCTGGTCACAAAGCAAGCACAAAAATGGATTGAACTGGCAAAATAAAAAATTGCTATTAGTTCATAGAATCTGGACTTGGTCAATACAATGTGAAGAATTACTAAGATTCTGTATGTAGAAGGGAGAGCTTCCCCATGTCAGATTAATTTTTGTAGGTATACTCAGTGATAATTCAAGAGGCAAATTCAGCTGTCACAAAAAACTTTGACAATAAATTTCTGTGTGTACATACTTACATATAAACATATGTGTACATAAAACAAGATTTAAAATATTCATAACATTTGATGTCTACATGGCTTGCAATCTACTGTGGACATCCTCCTGGAATGGCTAGATAAAGGAATATAACTATTCAGTGTCCTCAGTCTTTACTGCCTAACCCTTGTATCTGGCATGCTGTGTTCTGACTGAATAGAAAATATTAGGATATACTAGGCTAGATGAGATTGAAATAGAAAAGACTGTTTCAGTTGAAAAGGACTTACAACATCTATCTAGTCCAACTGCCTGACCAAATCATCACTGATCAAATCAAAACTTAGGTGAGCATTGTCCAAATGCCTCTCAGACACTGTCAGGCTTGGGGCACTGGTCACCTCTCTAGGAAATCTTCCATGTTTGAACCCCCTCTGGTAAAAAAATTCTTCCCAATGTCCACTCTAAACCTCCCCTGACACAGCTTTGAGCTGTTCCCATTCAGCCTTATATCTTTGGATATAAGGGAGAAGGGATTAGCATCTCCCTCCCTCTCCACTTCCTGTCTTCAGAAAGCTGTAGAGAGCAATGAGGGCACTCCCTCAGCCTCCTTTTTGAACAACTGCCTTCAGGCTTCCACTTCACCATTACTCATCCTTCTAAATCTTCCCATAGAAGTGTGCTACTTCAACTGGCACCATCATGGCCTTGACTCTTCCATCACCCTGACACAATTCTCTCCCTCAGTGCAGTTGTGCAGCTGCCTGTTAGCATTTGTGGTGGCCCATATGCAAAGGTCCATGTTTGACCTCTTGGCTATGAGATGGCTTTTCCTCAAGTATTTCCTACTGGTGGTATTATTTGTTGAAAGGTTGTCACAGATGCACCACAGGTTTCACTAAACCATTGACAAACATGGGACATCTGCAAAATGAAGAAGATCATGTCCTGATAATTTTTCTTGGTGAAGATTGTGGGTGAATACTATGTGAGAATGATCCTCAAAACACCTTTCTGTTAAAGAGAGAACACAGCTAAGTATAAGACACATTGTTAACTGCAATGTGTCTTATACTTTGGGAGATGCTGCCCAGGTAACTCACTGATGTATGTGTCCATGTGTAAGTGATAAATAACATCAGGTAAAACAGATAGCTTTGTCTACCTTCACCTTAAGACTGGATGTAACATCTCTTTGCATACGGCAGCGTTATATTACTGTTGCTATCATAGCAGCATATCCCCTCAATGACACTGTGGTATATAAAGTGAATAAATAAATAATTTATCCTTTTAGAATGAGATGGAGTGAATTATATTTGGAATAGAGATGGAGAATCTGAAAGCAGGCTGCGTCCTCAGCAAGTATAAATTATCCTTAAAATTATCCTGCAGCAGCTATTCTTCAGGCTCAAAATATTTTAGAGATTTCCTATTCCTTTGATATTTCCCCTCAACTACTGACAGGGCAAAGTGGATGCAAGATTAAAATTGTAAATTGCTCTTCATAGAATTTGAAGTACTAGATCTCTTATTTAGCTTAGAAACTGTGATGTAGACTACTCATTGACATTGTCATAACTATTTTGGGATTATTTCAAGTTCTAAATAGTGCTGTAGGGTGGGTCCATAGTATTTGACAAGTCAGACACCAGGCATGTTCTTTATTTTTTATATTTATTCACATTCATGACCATTGAAGTTGTAGTTGTTTTAAGCCAAAAACATAAATATAAAGACAATCAGACCTCACAATAATTTTCTGTTTCCTCTTATGCCAAAGAGAAAAAAAATCAACAAACAAACAGAACCCCCAACATAACTTATGAAAGAAAGCTATGTATGTTTAATGTTAGAGTAGACCTCAATATAATGAACAACCAATTCAACTGAAAAAAGAAGCAAATTCAATATGTGCAAGAATCTCCTTTCTATAGAATGCCTGGGGTGGTCTGAGTGTCTAAAAATGTGAGTAATGAAAACAGGCTTAGCCTAGATTTCCCACAAAGATCTGTAGTTCACTTTCACCTTTCATGATTTGTTGCAGCTAATCTTACCACCTTGCCTAATAAGTGTGCCGTGAAAACCTCTTATTCAGTTCTGGTACTGACTTTTCTAGTGTTTAATTTAGCCACTATATTTTTTAGGACAAAGTCAAAAGTCTAAATGCCATAAATTTACTTGTTGTAGGTGATAGCTGGTGCTGGATTTGGGTCGTACAATATGATGTCTTTGGTCACCTTAATGGAAGCATTCATGCTATATATTCTCATGATTCACACATTGTTCTGAAAAATCCTTTCACATTAACCAGCTCAAAAGAAACTTTGTCCTTGTTTGGCTCTGAACTTTTTTTGGGGGGTGGAGGGGCATGAGAATGTTACAGGCCTTGCTGTAGTATCTTAGAGTTGCAGAGGGCCGTAGCCATGTTTCCATCATGTTGCCTAGGTGTTAAGCAAAAAGGCTATTTCTTTTTGAAGTAACTTGGTAATACACATTTATACTTTAATGCATATTTATACTTCATCACTGAATTTTAGATCTAATCCAACTCTAGCATTTTTATTTATTTAAAAAACAAAAAGCCAGAAATCTCTATCAAATAAAATAATGCCACAGTGTTACAAACCTGTCCATGACAAACATGTCGTAATTTTATGTTTTAGAATACAAGCAAGCATTTCCCAGTCATTACTCATGGACCATTTATGAAATACTTGGGGGTGGGTGTCAGCAGAGCTGATGTGATGGTGACTAGCAGTGTTCTCCTGGCAGAGAGGGTGTGTTCCAGAAGAGGGAAGCTCAGTCTGTGGTATTATGTGGGCGTGTACCTTTGTAATCCAAAGGGGAGATTGCCCGTGGGTGTGCAGAAGTTTACACACTGCTTCCTGGGTAGCAAGCTTTTGGCATAGAAACTCTCTGACTTGGAGGTCTTTGAGTGTACTGTAGTAAGGAGGTATTTTGGCTCAGCTCATATGTTTTCCGTAGGATTTTTTGGTACAGGCTCCATGCATACTTGTCCTACATGTGCCAGACATCAAGAGAAGAAACAGATCAAAATATGTGTTTTGCCAGCATTCTGGATAAATATGGCAGGTTACTGACAAAAACGGTATGCCTTCCAAGTATGTCCACCACAACTCATTGTACTTGCAAAGCAGGAAATAGAGTGAAGGTGTGTTCTTACCAAAATACATGGGAAACAAGTAAAAAAATACCTTTGAATTAACACTTTTTTCTGGTAACCTACATTTCTTACTAAGCTGAAAGGGAAAAGGACATATTCCTACTTACAAAAAAAGAAAAGAAAAAAGAGAAAACCAAAACTTTAGTATTGATAATAATTTGAGATTGTTTTTATTTTCAGGAAGACTTTTATGGAAATAACCTTGATTTTAGTAGGTTGTGCTGTATTTTATACTACAGTCAGAAAGAATGATTACATTTAATATGGAGAGCTGAACAATTAACAGAGTTAATAGTCTTAAAGATAAGATAGGAATGCTTTCTGTATGTGACCCTGGAGTCATCAGATTTAAAGAAAAAAAGCAAGAAAACCACATGAACAAAACCATTATTGTCTAGCTTTCTGTTCACTATTACTACAAAGTTTACTTTGAGAAATTATTTCTTGCTCAAATTTACATTGTCACTTATCTCAAAGAAGTGCTTAGCAGTTTGACTAATTACACAGTTTTAAAACTTTTGCTTGCCTTAGGCTGATTTTCTTGGCTGTCAGCAGTAGATGACTTGACTTAGACCACTTTATACTACAAGCTGCAGTGTCATTCAGAATATGAAAAACAGCACAGGTGCCCAATATGCAAAGAAATCCGCTGAGTGGGAGTCTGAGTACTAGTGAACAGTATAAAGCTTGAACTGACATAAGACCAAAACCTGTTCATCATTAGCTTCTTTAGTCAACCTCTCTAATTCCAGGACTGCATTCTAATCCACCTAAGGCTGAAAGAAAACATATTAATATTTTACCATAGTGATTTAGTATACATTAATTGTTCATGATGTACTTCATGATGCCAAAAATCCCCCAGAAAGCACATTTTTATGAGTGCAGGATTTGACTGTAAGAAGTTTCCTTAGCAAAACATGAAAAAATAGCATAAAGAATGTCTTTCCTATAGTGTACATTTTTCCATATTAAAAAAATCGATTGAAATGAGTTTTTATATGACAGAAGTATGATGGGTCAATTCATTCCCTCTCTTTAGCAGTCACTAAGGGACCTGTTTTGGCAGCGTTGAAGAAGTTCTGCTGATAGCAGGGGGAATAGCAGGATTTGATCATGTCATACATGATATCTTCCATCTTCCATTCATTCCCTTATTTGAAATTTACTTATATGCCAGAATGTTTTCAGGACTGGCATATTGAAGTAAAAAAATATGCAATGGATATACTTGTAAGCATAAAATTTTGGTATTAGAAAAACAGATAATATTTATAGGAAATCTTATCAAAAAGTGTACACTGAAGAAGAATAGATAATTCTAGTTAACATGTAAACCTTTTTATATGATGTTAAGTAGCATATTAAGGCAATGAATCATTTATTATGTAACTAGTAATTAGTTTTATAGCAAATACAACACAAATACAACAAATGGTTGTAGCAAATACAACAACTTCCGCCACAGAAGAAACTTTTCAAACTGAGCCATCAGGTAATATAAAATTATTCCATCTCATGATGAAGCTATAGTGATTTCTTAAACAATATTGGCTGTCAAAAAATAGATTTCATCAATCTTAATTTAATATACCTCTTAAAAAAAAATAAAAAATATTAGCAGTGTTTAAAGACTGTGAAACCTTGTACACTTCCAATACTGTGAAATGACACTGGGCAATTTTTTTTCCCATGATTCTAGGCAGTAAATATTCTAAAATTTAGTCTTTTAAAAATTGCCATTTTTTGTATTATTTGTCTTCTGTTGTGTATAAGACAGAAGTATTTGTAGTCATATCAGTTGTTAAAAAGTGTGCTATTCATATGAAGGCATAAAATTATAGGATTGCCCTTTTAAAGAATTAACTTTTGCGTTTTTTTTTGCTCAGTAAATATAATAATGGATGAATTGTTTAAAGGAAAATGAATAGCAAGAGGTTGAAATTACAGCCCCTGTAGAGACCCTCCAAAATTTGAGGAGAATTTGTAGAAGCAATAACACAACTGTAAATATGCTTTGGTTTGGGGATAGGTCTGTGAATTATACAAGAATCTTGTTGTCATAATTATGTTACTGGGCTCTGCTGGAGTCAGGAGAAGAACTGGACTGAGACTGCATCTACATGTCCACAAGGAGACTGGATGATTTGTGACTCTCAGGTAACCCTGGGGACATGGATATTGGAAGCATGAATTTTGAAAGGCTTTTTTCCTAGGTCTTCTTGTGCAAATTCTTCTCCTTCATTGGAAACTTGTCTGTCATAAATTGTTTTTCAAAATATTTATTTATTTAATCAATGATTAGGTTATCATGCCCTTTTACAGCTGCTTTTACTGAGTAGCAACTGCAGACACTATTTTCCATTCAAATATGTACTTCAATGCTCTATATACAGTTACTAGCTTTTGTTAATTAGGCATAAACTGGGCAGTTTTTTCCTCTATGTGTAATCTTTGTGTAACTGTTTTTCAGCAGTTAGAAGGGTAGTTTTCTGTAAAGAATGTATTGAGAAGTAATAATATTTGAAATTCCACCATCCAACATTTGAAAGCGCCAGATTAGCAAGTGAAATTCTGCTGTTCAGCTATATATTTGGCACAGATTCAAGCAGCTTTACAGGAGGGTTTTTAACTGGGTTTGTACATGCCGTGTCTACCAACTGATGAGTTGTGGATCTACCCAGAGATTCTTCATTACTGAGAAGGTGATTAATATTTCTTTTCCCCCTGTGCATCTGAATGGTGCTTGGAAATGCCATGAAGCCATCATATCTTGTATGAAGAGGGGTTAGAGCAGGAAGCCACTGTCTGAGAGGTTACAGGGTACAGTGCCTGGAGCCAGTGCAGCAGCACAGCGTGTGATGAAGGAGATTTATGAATTTGGCCTTGCTGTAGACTTGAGTGACTTAAAGCCTTACTAAAAGATGCCTACAGAGCTAGGTCATTGCCAGTGGGAAGGAACACTACCAGCTGTAAACTGGGAGGTTTTACAGCTGTCTTTTAAAATAGGAAGGTGGGTGATTTGGGTAGTTTGAGATAGTCCATAATTATATCGCATTTCCTTATTGTTCTGAAGAGAGAGAGAAAAATGTCATATGAACATAGAGTCTCTACACAGAACAACCAGAGTAGTTTGTTTAGAACTGTTTGTACCACACATTGACAACAAAATGTGCAGCAAAGCATGAGGGATAGGAAGCTTCCTGCACGTCCTTGGGTTTGTGCAAGAACTGGAACCAATACAACTCCTGATAAGATTATGTCAAAAAGCATTCCAAGATTATCAGAAGGGTTGCACTGTATCATAAAAGAAAAAAAAAAAACAACAGGTAAAATACAGCATGCAGAAGCAGTTTTCCAGCTCCTCCCATTGCTGCACGTAAGTGACACAGTTATAGTTAACTTTGGATTATCAATCACTGTGAAACAGAATGGGAAGGTTGTACATTTGAGCAGCTTTTCCACGGCTTTTGCATTCAATGATGAGGCTCTCAGAACCAATACTGGACATGGAAATGGCAAACTACAGTGAAGTTCTAGATCCAACGTATACAGCTCTGGAGTTTGAAACGATGCAGATTCTCTATAATGGCAATGGTGAGTTCTGCCCTGTGAGGCAAAATCAAGCCAGTTAACAGAAAAAGTGAAGTTTAGTAATGCTATAAGGTGTTAGTTAAATGTTTTATTAATGGAGCATTTGGGGGTTGTTTTTAAACTACAAATCTTCTCTCTTACACTTCATCGCTGACTCTAAGTTAGTAACGTTGTAATTCTTTAAGGAAAATGGGAGAGGTTATATATTATAAAGTAGCTGTACTGTCACCAGTCAGTTAATCAAAGGAAGAAAATGGTCTATTCAGCAGTTGTTTTATTTACTGTAAGACAAATGAATAACTAGTATTGACAGTTTGGACATGGAAGTATATCTCGTATATAACATTCAGAAGGAAAGGACAAAATTTTCCAGAGGTTTGTGAAAAAAAATTAGCTACTGTTTCTTGATGCATCGTTTCTAATTGTTAGACTAATTTTTTTTTTATTTAAGTGTTAATCTAGCCTTTCTAGCTAAGGGTATATATGCACAAGGGTGATTAAAAAGAATCTAGAGGATAATGTTTAGTTGAGAAAAAGTATTTGTGTTTGAATAATGTAACACTTTTGACAGATTTTTTAATATGAAATTTTTGAGAAATTTTTGTCAATAATTTATGCTTGATATAGAAAGCATACCATTTCATCTGCCATCAAGCATCAACTATTGACCAAAAAAAAAAATGTGAATAAAAGTATCAGGCAAATTAAACTACTCAAAAATGGCCTTTCAAATCTTCTAATACGCTAAAAATATTGGTGTTTTTGTGTCTTAAAGTATAATTCTTAGGTCTATAGTAGTATGTATTTTTAAAAGCCAGAACCAATGTGTAGTGATTTGTAGGAAAAATATTTAGCACCTGCATTTCCACATATTCCTGCCATATAGAACCTAAGCAAGTTTTTATTGTTGGGCTTTAAGTTTTATCTGAATTTCTGATGTTGCATTACAGCAAGCTTAGTAAACAGAAGGGTAGATTTGGTTATTGATTTGGGAAGAAAAAACAGAACTTTATGCCCTAACTGGATTTGAAGCTGTCAACATTTCTCTGCTTTTTGTTTTTATATGAGTATTTCAGTGGTAATTTGTTTTTTGCTGAATAGTACCCTTTTGAATCTGTTAATGTTAAATAAAATGGGAAGGCAGATTAGGGAGGTTGTGCTTGGTTGCATTATGTGTTGGTGATCGAGCTGGTTAAATTATCACTATAAGTGATTAGCTTGATAATTATTAGTTATCAGCTGCAACCTTTTTATGTTTAGAGTTTGAGTTTAGCCTAAGTGTTTTCTTGTAACATTTATAAAAACATTGTCTTGTTACAGTGCTAGTCTGGAACTGAAAGCTGCCCCTTAAAAACCTTCCTGTGTATTTTTTCTAGGTGTTTAAATTAATTAGGAACATTTAGAGATGTTTAACAAGCCACAACCAGGAAGATTTCACAGTTGATTTCTGTTGAAATTAAAGAATTTTTCAACATCAGGTCAATTTCCTAGACATTTTGCTTCAGAATAATACCAAACAAAATTAAGTATGCCCATATATATATATATATATATATATATATATATATATATATATATACACACATACATATATGCACAACCGATATTGCTGTGAAATATTTCATCATAACTTTTAAATATTGTATTTTTAATTATTCTGCTATTTGATGCAAAGTTACTAAATTCCAGAAGAAAGGTCTTACATATTTCTAAAGCAATTCTGTAACCTAGTTTAAAAACAGTTTAAAATTTTCCAGTCATGACAATCCTAATTTTAAAATAAAATCTTTACAGAACTGAATTCTTACTTCTAAGTTTTCATTTTATTTAGTAATTTTTAATATAATTCCTATCAATTACAGCTCTATAAAACAAAACAAAACAGAAAGGTTGCTTCTCTCTGTATCCAAATAACTCTAACTTTTAAGCTCTGCAGGACACAGTGAAAATTTTATAATGTATTTGTGTTATACATTTCAGTTTGATCTATACAATATGAGTAATAGTATATATCAATATTAACAGTTTTACTGTTCATCCTATATACTGTTCCTGAACTCATGTACTTGACTTTCGAATTCATATTTGCATATCTAATTAATGTTACACTCTTTCCTCCCCTGGACAAAACAGCTACAAATATTTAGGGCATGTTTTCCTTCCATTTAAGCCAGAAGCAAAACAGAAAAAGCTATTTTGCATTATTTCTTTGAACATGTCTGCTACCATTGTGACTCAAAGAATAAATATATCTGGTTTGATTTCAGGTGAATTTATTCAGTACTGTTTACCATATTCAGCGACTAATTGTTAATCACGTAGCTAATATTCTGTGCAAGGAAAGACTGCATCAGAGTTCCTGTCAAAAATATCTTCAAGGAAATAACAGACAGTGCTCTTTGCATGTGTTTTTTGTGGTTTTTTTGGGTTTTTTTATTAAGTTGTACAAAACCCTTCTTCTTTTGTTTCTTTGATTAATTTAACAAATCTTTGTGTGAGAGTTACCAGCTCTTGCCAGCTTGTATGAGAACTGATACATGAGATCTTTACCAATTAAGACCATTTTGTGCCAAAGTTCCTCTTCATGATAGTAGGAATGTGTCATTGTAAATGTAAAAGTGCACTTTAATTTTTGACCCTTCAGCTGAAAAGAGTTTAGAATGCAATTATTTGTTGTTTTGAATGTCATAAATTCTTTTAACATCTCTATCACTTTGAAAGTGTTCTTGTCAGTAAGAACCAGACGCAATCACGTGGGTCATACCATATAAATCGTAAATGTCAATTAAAACAGAAAAGGCCAGAAAAAGCCTCTATTTAGGTACAACTTGCTCATGGGGTGGTTTTTGGAAGTCTTGTCCATAACTATGCATGTTCTTGTCTCTTGTCAGACAGTTCAGGAGAAGCTGTCAACATGAATGCTGCTGACAACGGGGTCAGTAGTCTCTGTGCAATATGTGGAGACCGAGCAACCGGAAAACATTATGGTGCTTCCAGCTGTGATGGATGCAAAGGATTTTTTAGACGCAGCATAAGGAAAAACCACGTCTATTCATGCAGGTATTTCAAAAGTTCATCTAGAGGCATTAAATTAATGAATTTAAGCAAAAATTATATTCAGACCTTATCAGAATTTTCAAACTATATCAGGGTATTTTCAGCCTTTTTTTAAGGAATGCTACTTGATATTTATCGCACATTCCAGAAACTATATTCCAGATGCTTGTTGATATTGTTGATATCATTACATCACTCAGAAGCTGTTTCACTCTTTTATTTATGATTACAAAAGTAATCTCTTGAAAAAACAAAAAAGGAAAAATGTTCATATTTTCACTTCAATGTGAAAACTTTCTTAACTGTTTTCTAAAAATTCTTTCCTTATGAATGTAATTTCTGAATAGAAAGTCTAGGATTTATGAGTCTTGTTTTAAGGGCTGTACAAACACATCTATACATATTCCCTCTTGGTGTGATACACAGATCTTTTGAGCAGTCACTTCCCCTTGTCAGTCTGAATGGCAATCTGTTAGTTTCCAAATGGTACTCAAAATATCACACTGCACCATGTTTGATGAAATTTTCTGTGCAGGTTCAGGGGTTCCAACATTTTGGTAGAGATGGGGCTACAAAAGTGGGTTCTGTGAGAAGCTGTCAGAAGTGTCCCCTGTGTCTGGTGAAGCCAATGCCAGCTCAGCTCCAAAGCTGAGCCTGTCAGCAATGGTGGTAGTGCCTCGGAGATAATGTATTTAAGAAGAAAAAATAATTATTGTGCAGAAAAAAAACTGTAGGCAGAAAAAAGAGGAGTGAGAACGTGAGAGAGGAACACCTCTGCAGACACCAAGGTCAGAGGAGAAGGAGGGGGAGGAGGTGCTGTAAGGAGCGGAGATTCTCCTGCAGCCCATGGTACAGACCTGGTGAGGCAGCTGTCCCTGTGAAACCCATGAAAATCCACACGGGAGCAGATATCCACCTTGCAGCCCATGGAGAAGCCCCTGCTTGAGAAGGTGAATGCCTGAAAGAAGGCTGTGACTCCATGGGAAGACTGTGCAGCAGCAGGCTCCTGGTCAGACCTGTGGCCCCATGGAAGGAGGTGCCCACTCTGGAGCAGGTTTTCTGGCAGGACTGCTGACCCCGCAGGGGCCCCATTGCTGGAGCCCAAATCCTAAAGGACTGCACGCTGTGGAAAGCACCCATGCGGAGAAGTTCATGGAGAACTAAGCTATGGGAAGGACTAATAATTGGAGGCATTTTTGGAGAACTGTCTCTGTTAGCAGGGGCCTGACAAGGGAGCAGGTGAAGATTGTGAGGAGTCCTACCCTTGAGGAGGCAGCAGCAGCAGAGACAACGTGTGGTGAACTCACTGTAGCCACCATTCTCTGTCCCCCTGTGGCATTGCACGGCGTGACGATAAAACTTTTACAAGAATGGCTTGTTACTGGAAATGTTGTTTCCTGCACTCTTCCATCATTGCTTAATATTCTAATAAGAAAACCTCTCCCTTCTAGACTCAGCACACTGATATAGCACAGACATACCCCTAAAGTGCTTTAGTCAAGAGCTGACTAAAGTTGTTTCAGGAAGAGCTCTGCTTTTGCAGAGTCTGTTTATCCAACAAACACATGCAAAGAAAAAAAGGCAGAGCTCAACAGCGAGAGGGGCAAATGGCTCATACGTGTTCCCTTTAGGCACACCTGTAGATGTGCATAATAGCCTGGGTAAGCTGCCTTGCAGCATCATGCTCCATGTATTTCCTTAGGACTTTATTTCATTATGTTGGTTCCTCTCATTTCCTGCTTAGGTTGCCACCTGTAGTGATAAAACATGCAGTTTGTTCATTGTTATCTCCCAGAAGGAGTAAACTCTGCCAGACAAGGGTAGTGGTTTTGCAGCCAAGGGGCTCCTCCATACCACCAACATTTGGCTTTTTCCTTGATTGTCCTTTCCTTTGTCTACTTACAGCTTTTCTTACTTTTTTATCTTCCACCACCATTTGATGTAGCCAGTTACTGACATACCCCACATATCAGCTGAGGTGTAAATGATGAACATAACTACAAATTTTTCCACACTTGCCTATTCCAATGCACACATATGTTTATAAACACACATCTATTCCTGGAAAATTAGCAAGTATGAAATACCTCTCAAAACGCATTAATAAAGATTAATAATCAATGCAACTGAAGAAGACAGTCTGTGGTTATAGACATTATTCTGACAGGACAGATTAGTTGGCTTTCTTTTTTGTAATCAGGGTGCTACTTTATTAATGCTTTATACATTTACCTTTTCTTGTCTCTGATAGATTCAACCGACAATGTATTGTTGACAAAGACAAAAGGAATCAATGCAGATATTGTCGTCTAAAAAAGTGTTTTCGAGCAGGAATGAAAAAGGAAGGTAACAGAATAATTTATTGTTTGATATACAAAGAAAAAAAAAACTGAATTATCTCTGATATATAATGAAAATTCTAAAATACTCCAGCAGAATAAACCAATGGAAAGCCTGGTACAGTGCCTTCATAATGGGGAAGTGATTTTATGTTGAGGTGGAATATATGTCTTCTACGTTTTCAAGGGAATAAGCAGTTCTAGCCCTTGGAACATTAGCAATTCCATGGATTTAAAGTGAATTTACAACTGTTTAATTAATGAATTCTGGCACCAAAATTCATTCATTTTTACATATTGAGCCATATGCTGGAATATTTCAAACCATGAGATTTTACTTAAAATATTTACTAAATCTGAGTAATAAAATCTCTATCTGGCTTTTGTTTTTTCCTGCCCTAAGTAATGACAAGGCAAATTTACTGGTTCTTCCCTTAAATTTAAACATATGAAGCATTTAAGCCAGAGAAAGGACTGTGAAGTTGAGTGAAAAAGTAGTGAGAAGAGTAGTGGTAGCTGTCAGTGGAGGGTCCAATTAATTACCAAAAAATCGAATTTCTCTAGGACTTAATATAGGAAAATTGTTACTTATGCATCTCACTGACAGATATAAGAAACGTGTCACAGTGAGTCTTCTGTCAAAGTGGAAGGACCAGATCACCACTGGAGCAGAGCAATATGGAAAGAAGGGCAGTGCAAATAGAGAGGTTATTTTGGTTGGGGCTGTTGTTTCAAGGACAATAATGATGCAGAGGCAAAAGATGTCGTCATCTGTTTCACATAACACTGAAAAGTGGTTTGTCACAAACTCTGCTACATTTTTTGCTTGGAGCATGGTGCATCTGATTGCAGGCCAGTCTGAAAAGTGTATGCTCAATTCTCTTGTAATGCAGCTATCATTCATTTTGTCTGTACAAAGGAAAGTTTTTCCTTGTGCTCTTAAGTATCTGTCCTGTAGCAGTGCTTTGCTAGTGATCAGCTTATTGGTATGAGATAAAATGGATTTTTCTCCTTGAAGCTGGATGGGGATATTATAACAAGTATTACACAGGGTATGAAATAGGTTTGCCTACTATTGTGGATCTCCTTTAAGATACTTCGGCCTTTTGGAATTTGAGCCATAAAATCAGGACCATATTATGTATATGTTATTAATGTGATGTGAAGAAAGGGGAAGATCTGCATATACACAGCAGCCCTAGAAGTTTTGCAAATAGCAGAGCTTTACAGACTTTCAAAACCGGGAATTAAAGAATAGTTTATCTCAAGAGGTTTATCTGGAGCTCATTTAGTTCAGCCCCCACTTAAAGCAAGGCTGACATCTAGGTTCAGTCAGGTTGCTTGGGACCCTGTCCAGGCAGATTTTCACAGTCCCTGAGAGGGCAGATTCAACAACCTCTCACTCAGCAAGCTCGTGCAGTACTTGACCACCTTCATTGGGAAGGATATTTTCCTTATAGCTAGTTGGAATATGCCTTACTGCAGTTAGGGTGGTGTCCATTGGGTCTTGTCTTTTCATTATGCATCTGAGAAGGATCTGTCTCCATTTTCTGTGTGCTAGAGAAATGAAGACCCTCACATACATTTTGGTCCTCTTTTTTCCACATAAGCAAAGATGCCTGTCTCTGCATCACCTTGTGCACCTTGTGGATTACATCTCCATAGCCTTCTGCTGGACACTCCCTAGTTGTCCATCATCTTTCATGTGCTGGGGAGCCTAAAACAGAGAAATGCTCATTTCCCTTAAGATGCTAATGCAGCCTGGTGCATGCCACAAAGCCTTTAACCTACTTAACACTACTCTGCCCTAATCTGATCCCGCTATGTCTAAAACTTTCAACACTGCTTTTGTTTTGTTATTACCTCTCTAGATGGTCAGGGCATGTGTCATTGTATAAGTGTATAAGTCTATGACAGTTTCTCATGTTTCTAGCAAATCTTTCTTTTCTTCAGAACAAAGATAAGAAAGGCTTCAGTTATTAAAGGCTTTACAGGTCCTCTTTGAGCACATGTACCACCCTTCTCATGGAGTCTGTTTAAGGCAATTTTATCATGAATTGACAAAAAAGCTTTAGCCATAAAATCTAGTCTAATAATCCAAAATTATATCTGTGTTAAAGAAAATTAAAACATCCACCTATGGTTTTAAGTGTGCTCCACCAATGGTTTTCACTAGTGGAGTATTCTAGAACACCTTACTATTTTTGCAAAACTAAACAGTGCTGAACTTATTTTAATTATCTATGTTTGTCTCAGCGTTGCCTGCTTGTTTCACCACTCTTTTACAAAAGGTTATGTTTTCTCTTTCATGTCTACAACATACTGTGTGTTTATCACCACACAAGATTTCTTCCTGTGACCTTAATAAAAGGCCCATCAGTGAGTGTCCTTGGAAAAAAGTTAGTAAATCTCTGAAATAAACTGTGTGCATTGTTCAGATAAAGGCTGAACCTACTCAGTGCACAGAGTATTTTTATTTTAATTGAAACCTCTTGTACTACTCCTAAATTCTGTAATGCAGCTTGTTTCCCACAAAATAGCAGATGTATCTTTGGAAATAAAGCTGTTGCTCTTAAAAGACAATGAAATTCCTCATGCAATAGAAAGATTTCAATTGACAATTCTTTTTCTTCCCCCTTTTTTTTATTTTCCTTGGCCCAATCTTGGATGTGATCTAGGTTTTAGAAGGATCTGAATGATAGTTTTTAATTTTTGCTTCTTCCTTTAGTTCAAAAGTATATCTCATTGCTTCATGAGCCTTGCATGTGCTGATTATAGATTCTTTATACAAAGCTGTTTCAAATGCCTTTTCTTTGGACCCCCTGAGACAAAACTTACTGAATTTACTGTCCTAAAACTTTTTTTATGTGCTGGTTTTTGGGTTGGTTGGTTTTTTTACCCCTTTAACTTAGTTAATGTTCTGTAAACTGGCTAGGAATGCAATGTCATTGAGGAGGAGCATGAGATTTAAGTCTTAAAATTATCTTACTAGTGGATTAAATTCATGATTCATTCCTGCTTCATTGTTTGCCACAGCAGAGCATGAGTAGGGTTTTCTTACTTCCTCTGGGAGATATTTTTTCAGTGGTGATGCTGTATCACTTGACCTGTTTGGCAATCTGGAAATGTCCATTTCTGCTGTTATCATAAAGCCAGACTTATTAAATTGGTTGACATTGAGACAATATGTTCAGGTTCAAAAGAAGAAAGAGATTTGACTATAATTAAGCCAGGTCAAAAGTGCTGATGATTCAATATCTATCTGCAATTAGCTGTACATGCTTTTCATAGGCAAGTCATGTTCTGATAGAGACCATAAACCTGTATTACCTTCCTTCCTCATCACTCAGGGCTAAAAGCAAATCATCTGCTTTGAATGTCATGCCTTTCAGTTCTTAGAGTTATCTTCTGAAATCTAATAAAGTTCTGAAATTATTCTTTGTGTCAGTGTTTACAAGTCAATAAATGAGATGATTATTCTTTTCCAGCTGTACAAAACGAACGGGACAGGATAAGTACAAGAAGAAACACTTTTGATGGCTGCAACAGTCCCTCTATTAGCACATTGTCACAAGCTGAGACACTCTCCCGCCAGGTACTGAGATCTATCCCAAAACTATTTAGTGATATTAAGACCACTTTTACTAAAATTAAATACTTTTCAATTTCTTATTGTATTGAAAATAATTATTTTTCTACTTGCACACAGCTTCCACTTCTCAATGAAAGAAGCAGTAATAGAATACATTCTTGAAGCAAAGTCAATAAAAAAATCCTACTTTGTCCAGGACGATATGTCTTAGGCACCTTTCTTAATAAAGGTTTATGGTTCTTACTGCTTTTAAATCAGTTGCTGTCTCAGGCAGCTGGTGGCATCTATCTATCCTTGAAGCTGGCTTTCCCATGAAACATAGGGAAAAATTTGTCCAAAACCATTACATTCAAAGGGGTGTGGACACTCATTTCCTTACATTCTTTTGAAAATCCCCTTTTTAATATCCTTAGACATTGTAAGTACAGCAAAGAGAAGTGTTGCAACTGCAGAGTCTATTCACATATCGCTTTTAAATTTTCTTTGTCTCATCTGAACTTCATTTTCTTTTTTTCTTTTTTTTTCCCCCATCCAATCAATTGCTGAATGGAACAGTCTCCAGTCCTTTTCTGCACCTCAGATAAATCATGGTCATTGATTCTGCATTCTTGCACCTCTTACTAACTTGCTTAGAATTTAACTGCCACCTTTATGATTTCATGCTGACTGATTTATACATCACCAAATGTTTTGTAATCTCATCCTTTATCAGCATATCTCTTAGGCTGGAACTGTCTGTAAAGAATTGATGCAGGAATTACTGGGTGATAGTCTTTGGCACATATTGCATGTCCAGGCAGACTAGATGAACATAATGTACCTTCCTACCTTTCATACCTATACAGTATGAAAAATATAGCTATTTTTATCTCCATAGTAATTTTTTGAACTTGCTTATTGTGCTTTTTTATAATACTCCTTAATCATTTCCAACTGGTGTGTGCAATTCAGGAATAAGAACCGTCTTGAACAGAATCACATCCTCAGCTGTTTATAGCACAAAGTTCTTTTCAAACAGTAGATTCTTGGCCTAAAACACCTTATGTATACAAAAATTTATTGTACTTACTATTTGGTATGTTTTAGTGGAACAGAATTGCTTCTACTATGTCAAGTATCCATGAGGATACAATCTTGGCCTCAAATTCCAAGAGACTCCATTAACATGATGGAAAAGCAAAGTCTTAAAAGTTCTTGTTTTCCCCCCAATTAAATAGGTCTGTAAGAGGAGTTTGGTCCTGAAAAGAAACTTAAAGGAGGTGGTAGTGTCCCAAATCATTATCCAAGCACTTCAGGTGTGAAATGAGGAAGAGAGTGGCATTGATCTCTTCTGAAATGTTCATATTAAATAAGGAAAATTATTTTCATCCCTTTTGAAAAGTTCATATTAAATAAGGAAAATTAGTTATTTTGTTCCTTAAAATCCCTTACAGGGGGACTTGTCTAAGTACATTTTTTCTCCTACAGATCTGGGAGAAGCTTCCAGGATTATGGAAATATGAAAAGGGCATGCTGGACTCTTATATGAGTAAAGGCATCTTTCCCTGAAGGTTTTCAGAACTGGGATACAGTGTTATATTGTCATGTTCATCAACTCATTAATGGGTACAAGTTACACTAGGAAAGATTTCACCTCAGTATAAGAAAGAAACTTTTTGAAGTTAGAACAAGCAGTTACTGGGACAACCTTTCCAGGGAGTCTTCATCTCTGAATATTTTCAAGATGTGATTGGACAGGGTGCTAGATAATCTCCTCTAGGATTCCTTTCCCACAAAAGGTAGGATTAGATGATCCTTCAAGGTTCCTCCTAACCTGTGCTAGTCTGTGGTTCTGTCAAGTCAGTGAGTCCTGTGATGCATCCCGTAAATGAGAGGCATGTTGAAGCAATAGAGAAATTGAAATTGAAGAATCAGAGCTTTGTTATATCCTTGTCAAGAGATGCAATCCTAGGTGTTCATGATTAACTCCATGGGAGTTATCCCATGAATCCCCAGCAGAAGTTTACCAAGTAATCTCAGCATGGAGACTGTAGTTTGTAATGTAAGATTTAATATATAAAAATGGACAGCTTTGATTCAAATATATTAAGGGAAGGAAAATGTATTAACTTCATGAGTCAGTATGTCTAACAGTTAAACAATCTGCTTCTTTATCTTGTATTGTCTTCTAGTTGGTGCATGGTTAGTGTCATTTTCAGGTAGCTCAGAGTGCAACCTACTATCAGAAATCTCTTCTTTGTACCTTCTTTGAATCATGATCAAGACTCCTTTTACTCTTCTGGAGAAAAATGAAATGTACTGAATTTCTTTACTCTCTTTCTGTACTGAGGGTTTTCTAGACTGAATCACTCTGGTAGCTCTCACCTGAATGATATTCAGTATTTTTAACCTCCTTTTAGTAGAGGAGATACCAGAAATGGATTCATGATTATAGCATGGATTTCACACATTCTCTGTCTACAAAGAGGCAATATCTCTAACCTTTTCCTACATGATAGACTTTGAATTATGTGTCTGAGGAATTTTTCACCTGCCTAGCTGCTGTATTTCCCTGAGAGAGCTAATGTTCAGCTGGTTAAGTGACATAAATATCTAAGCTGTTTTCAGTGTTTTGTACTACTGAATTATGTAGGAAGCTTTAGTTCAAAAGTACAACTCCTTTTGACTACCCAAGGATAATGGATTTCACCACAGATCCCGCTGTGGGGTTTAACATGGATATATGAATGAAGGGGGACTGGGAGGAGTCAATCTAAATACCTTCCACCATCCTGAAAAGTGTAGGAAAATGGTACTGGAAGACCAAACTATTAATTTCTTTTCCTGAGGAAGATAATCATACTACATAATTTCCTGAGTATGCTTTTGGTAATAAAACATAAAGAAAGGGAAAGTCAGTTTCATAGGACTTGTACAGTGATCCTTCTTTTTCTTTTTTTTTCTTTTTCTTTTTTTTCTTTTTCTTTTTCTTTTTCTTTTTCTTTTTCTTTTTCTTTTTCTTTTCTTTTTCTTTTTCTTTTTCTTTTTCTTCTTTTTTTTGTCTTCTTCTTCTTCTTCTTCATCTTCTTCTTCTTCTTCTTCTCTCTTTTTCATTTTGTTTCATTTTTTCTTTTTTTTCCCCATTTTCTGCTTCCTTTTTCTTTTGCTTCTCTAGTATGATAGCAAATATTAACTGACCCTAACTTCTCAGGTTTGGCTTTCTCTTAAGTTGGCTTTTCTGCCTGGCTTAAGAGAAAACCTGATTTTGTTCCTTTCCTTGAAAAGACATTAAGAATTTCAGGACTTGGCTGAGTAGAAGTGCCCCAGCTTCAGGCCCAGGAAGATATTGCTCTCTTGCCATTTCACAGAACACTGTTCACTGCAGGGGGTCTAATGCACACTCATATCCTTTACATTTGCTCTGAAGCATTTCAGGCCTCTGCCTATACTGCTGCTTCATCATTACAAACCATTCTCCTCCAGGCACTAAAACCCCCCTGTTTTACCTTCTAAAGTTAATGATACTTATCTTTTCACTAGAAGAACATGCTACCCCTTTATCACTCTCTTAATATCTCTATCTCTTAATATTACTGCATGCCACTATGAGCACTTCTTTTTTTAGGAAATGAAGTAAATGTCAACCATTTTAAAGGAAAAAAAACCCCAAACACCTCCCTTCCACAAATGAAAAGAGCTGTAGTGTGTTTTGGAATTATAAGATATTGTATCATGATATGATAAACTGAAGTTTCAACATACTGCAATGCACACTGGTAATAATGAGAAATAAAAATTTATAATTTATGTGCAGGGTAATGGTCCATATGGTCAAGGAATTTCTCAAGAGTATCTGTGATTACTGCTGTGATTTTTTTCTTAAATATGCTGTTAATTAGTGAAAATAAAATTATATTAAATTTAACATCATTCATTTTTTCTCTCATTATGCCCAGATCTCAATCTCCAGTCCTGGTGCTAGCACTGATATAAATGTTAAGAAAATTGCTGGTGTTAGTGATGTCTGTGAATCTATGAAGCAACAACTTTTGGTCCTGGTGGAATGGGCTAAATATATTCCAGGCTTCTGTGAACTACCACTCGATGACCAGGTATAAGAGGAGACCAAAGAGAAAACTAATTAATGTTCTGTTATTCCTGTGATATTTAAATGTTGTGATGAAACATTCATTATTTTTTGTCTGAACAAATAGAGCTGAGTGCTAGACCCACTCTCTTAATTTTTTTGTTTTAAGTTTTGAAATAACATCACCACCACAGAAAAGACATTAACAAAAAGAGGCAGCAAAGCATCATGTCTTTAAATGTATTGTTCTTTCTTTGTAGTCTTTTGGAAGCATAACTTTTTTCTGACCTAAAAAGGTATTTTTTTGTTCACCTTTCACTATAATATGGTTTAAGACAACATGCTATTTAATTTGAAGCAGATCTTCTCTATTTGCAAAACCCAAAAGTGATTAGAATCTCAAACAAATTCCCAGCATAGCAAATGATACTTCATGCAATACAATATACTAAAATGATATCGTATATAATAAATTTAAGGAAAAAAAGCACCAAATCTTGAAAATTCATAAGGGTTTTTATGGCCGGTCTCATCTATCATCACATTTGTAATATGTCCTAATATGTCACTGGCTTTTAGAGTAGGTTGTGCTGGCAGACCCAGAACCAGTATCTTCACATTGTGATGAACAGTTCTCTGACAAGCAGCTTCAGCAGGAGGTTAATTGATTGCTTGGGATCTCTTGATTCCACACCAAAATCTGATTCATCTGGAAAATCACTCTCTGAACCGGAATTGTGTAGATCCTTCTTTTTGCTTCTTCAGTCTCTCAGTTTTTAACAAAATCCTGCAAGTTTTAGGTCATGCTTGGTTTTTAACTGAGTAATTCCCTCTTACATCAATCCTTAGAAATATGGATGTGTTTCAGGCTGCAGGAAACTCCCCAAAATAGGAGTTTAATGATGTCTTTGCAGATCCACAGAGCACATAAGTGCACAAGCTCAATATACTCAAACAAGTTAAAACTCTGTTCATGTGAAAGAGAATTTCAAATGCATTTGCTACAGAAGGGCAAGAAAAGCAAGCAAAAAAATATTGCTTCTTTTATTGTTAAGATAGCATGGAGTAAAAGAGAAGGTAGCAAATAGCTTTAAAATATTCATATCTTCATTTAAAAAATAAAATAACAGCTTAGAATGATAGGTTGAAAACACCCTTGCTGTGCTTGAAGAGTATGTGTTGGGAAATACTCTTGAACCTTAAGTACCTTCAAAAAGTAGGGACAAAGATGACGAGAGATAAAACAAGTGCCACTTTTTGATTTGTGATAGCCAGTTTCTAAGGGGCATTGTGCATTCAATTATAAAACAAGCATCAAAAATGATGATTCCTGATCTGGAAGTCAGCCTGATTTACAAACCATAGATGAGGCCAGAGCAGCTAAGTGCGAATCTGAAAAGTCTCAACAGATAAGTATTTCCCAGGTGCTGTGTACCTTTATATCTCTCCTAAAGTGATTGGCTTGGATTAGAACTACTTGGCAAGTAATGAGTTCCTTGAGGAAATAAAGATCATTGCTGAAATTTCAAGCAGACATTAAAACCAGAGGAAAGTAAATAGGTGACAAAGAGCAAACTAATAAACACAAATTCCTTCCCAGTACAAATTTGGATTTGCCTTTTTGGACAATGCTGGCTCATTTAGCATATCTAGCTTTGTTGGGAAAAAGCTCTTTTAAGTGCTGCATAAATTTTTGGTTCAAGAGAAAAATGAAACACTGAGAGAATGAAATTTACTGGAACAGTTCATTCCAGCCCACTAGAGTCTTTAGTGTCAACTTAAAATGCCAGAGAAAACTTTGTCAAGGGAATACACCCTAGGAAATAAATGCAGTTGGTGTATTTTTTGGGAAGTATTTTGCAGAGCCTGATGTTTAAAATGTAGACAGAATGCTAGAGGTGACAGAGGATGACAATTTAATTAGAAAGTGCAATTTTTATGGTGTTACGACTTCTACATTCACTTTGCATTTTTCATTGTAGTCTTAACAGTCTTACACATGTACCTAACACACAGTAATATGTATCCTCTTTTCTTTTGCTCTTACTGTAATGTACTGTATTATTATCTAACGAATCTGTTGGGGTTTTTTTTGTGAGGTTGCCCTACTAAGAGCACATGCTGGGGAGCACCTGTTGCTTGGAGCAGCAAAACGGTCCATGGCATATAAGGACATTTTACTTTTAGGTAAATATTGGTTTTGTTTTACTTACTGATGATGATGTTATAGTACATTAGCAACGATGTAGTCGCTTAAGTGGGACAACTGTTCTGGTGCAATCAAAGCAAAGCACTCTGTGAATGCTAAGTAGCTGTTAATGACATAATGTCATGTGCCTGTTCTAGCAAAGGTAGGTGGATAGTTCTTAAGCTTGTGCCAGTGGAAGTGTAGGTTGGATACTAGGAAAAAGTTTTTTAGAGAAAGAGTGGTTAAATACTGGAATTGTCTGTCTGGGGAGGTGGATGGAATCACCATCCCTGGTGTGTTTAAGAAGAGATTGGATGTGGCACTTGCTTTATTGGAGTGTTAGGGCATCAGTTGGACCCAATGGTCTTGAAGGTCTCTTCCAACCCAGTAATTCTGTGATGTGGGTTAATACAGCTAAAGGTCTATAGGATAGCAGAAACCACAATTTAAGGGAGTTCCTGGCAATTGAATCCTTACCTTACCATCTTTTCTGTACCTTTATCCCATAAAAAACTGGAACAAAACAATACCACAAAAACAGCATAAACACCCCTTTGCTTAGGAAAGGAACAGCCAGCCTGTTGCACAGATACTACTTTCAGTCTTCATGAAAACCTTTTATCTGGAGCTTTCTCAGGAGTCTTCAGACTCAGAGAAGATTCCACTGGCTAAAATATTAGGTATCCTGTTCTCTGCAACCCACTTTCCCCAGAGACCTCTCGCTGCTTCCTTGACAGTCCCCACAGGGCCACCATGTAACCATCATTCCTGCTGTCCCTGCTGTGTGGTAGATGGGTGCATCCGTGGCACAGTGCCAAGGTACACCTGCAGGAGTGCCATTCTTGTCACCTGGAATGGCTCCTACTCTGAGTTACATAAAGGGAACTCTGTCAGGGAAGAGGATGTTGTCACTGATGGAAGCTCCTCTTCTAGTTCATGCAATGGAGAGCCCCAAATGCAAGATGCAAGGTGTGCTTGTGTGGAGAGTGATGTGATGAGGCATTTGTTAGCCTTGTTTGACACAGTGCTCTGCCACTCTGAAGTGTACTCTGCCCAAAAGGGTCTCATTAGACATGGTCAGCATTGGGGCTGTTTCCTGAGAAAGTCAGTTGATTGTCTTGGACACGATTTTTGATGTGAGGCAAGACTATTTGGAATTTAGACTTGTCTCTTCACTGGTTTTTCTCTTACCAGCAATCCTTTCAAGATAAAAGCTGTACGAATGGCTTTCTTAAGGTCATTATTTCCCTAGATACAATTTCACTAACAAAATTAACAGAAATTTAAAAAATAAATTTGCAATTTTATTGGGATTAGTAATAAGGTAATAAGGAAAACTATGATAAAATAATAGAAAGAAAGTTATATATCATAAGCATCAGCAGATATACCAAAAGAAGAAACAATTTTCAGCTTCAAGACTTATTTTTGATACTTGGAGGCAGGTATCTGTTTTGTGAATCATTTAGACATGGATCTCTTGTGGTATAATTATCAGTCTTTCTTTCAAAAACTGCATGGTGGCATTTGAAAGCTCCATGACATTCCTAGTGTTCTCCAGAAGGTGAATTAAGATGACATAGTGGAGACATCCAAAATGGAGAATTAAAAAACCAAAACCCAAAAAACTCTAGGCCAAACTAATTCTTAACTGAAAATGTTACGATGCTACTAAATTTTATTAGGAACAACAGAAACACCCATTAGAAAAAGAAGCGTTTTCAGTTTCTCCTCCTGTCTTTTGACAAATATTTGTCATTCAGCTTGGGATATATTATTTTAATCAGGAAAGAAGACATTTTAAGATCAATTCATTAGTATATTTATCTGTTGTTTAAACAAAAAGTTATACTTGCTTCAGACTTGTACATTCAGACACAAACCTTGGTCCTATGGACTAATTCATAAAAGTACATGTTGGCATATTTATATGAACAGATTATTTACTGGGTGACAGCTATAATTTGCACACATACTCTGTTTGCAAAGAAAAGTTGAGTGTGATGCAGGGAGAGTTATTACAAAATTATTAAGTTGATTAAGCAACATGAAATGCACTTTTAAAAATAGGCTTCATCTAGTATATTACATCAAAATGTTTGAATTAATTCACATGTTGGTATTCTTTCTCTCTTAGGCAACAATTACATAATTCATCGCAACAGCACTGAAATAGAGATCTGCCGAGTGGCAAATCGGATTCTGGATGAATTAGTTCGTCCCTTCCAGGAAATCCAAATAGATGACAATGAATATGCTTGCTTGAAAGCAATTGTGTTTTTTGATCCAGGTATTTTTTATGAAAATATCACTCAATTGTTTTACATGTGATTGTCTTGAAAGCGCTTTTTGTTAATGTAGCATCTGTTCATGTTATCTATCTGAATGGAAAATACTAAAAGGAAAAGCAGCAAGATGCTCCTCCGAAATTATAATATGCCTTGACTTTAAGTTTGTCATTTTTTTAGATGCAAAAGGCTTGAGTAATCCATTGAAGATTAAGAATATGCGATTCCAAGTCCAAATCAGTTTAGAGGATTATATTAATGACCGTCAGTACGACTCCAGAGGAAGATTTGGAGAGCTGCTTCTTCTACTACCTACACTCCAAAGCATCACTTGGCAAATGATCGAACAGATACAATTGGTTAAATTATTTGGAATTGTTAAAATTGACAGTTTGCTTCAGGAAATGTTACTGGGAGGTAAGCTAAAAATTAGTTAAATTTACCATCTTGTATTATATTGAATTTAGCATGTTAGGATGTTGAGGGAATTGTGATCTAAGCTACCACTCTGACTCACTGTCAGAGCTTTGGGTTGTGTAGTTTCAGCTAAAGACTTCTTTTCTTAGCAGTTCATCTTGTTAACTTAGTCCTACAACAACAGATTTGCCATTTACTTCTCAGTAACTACTGGGTTGTCCTACAAATCCCTAGGCAGATAAAAGAATCCTCACAAATATTTCATGAAACACAGTTATTGCAGTTAAAACAGAGAAAATAAACATAGTGCTTAATATGCTTGAAGTCTGCTTAAATTGTTTAATGAATACCCAGAGGCAATTATTCAAATTGCCAATCAAAATATTTACTCTGTGGAAATGTAATCACTGAAGTATAAGTCACTGGCAACAATATGCTCTTTTGAATTGATATATGCTCATGTTATTTTTGCAGGTACCTCTAATGATGCCAGTCATCTGCATCATCCAATGCATCCTCACTTAGCCCAAGATCCATTAACTGGCCAAACTGTACTCATAAGTTCAATGTCTGCTCCTGTACATACAGAACAGATACGTAAGTAATTGCAAGTTAGCCTTCTGTCATAACATTTCACTGTTTCATTTAAAAATATTAATTAGAGTGGTGGCCTGTCAGTGTTCATAGAGCTATTTCATCATCATTCTTAAATTAAAATAATTGTGCATTAAAAATGCATGTATATAAATGGTGTTAAGTAAGAGACTTTGACCTGAATTTAATTTAATTTTAAAAATTCAGCACCATTGATATATCATGGTTTTTACATGAACAATCTTTAATAAACTAAAAATTCTGATAATTAAAATATCCTATCCCCTAGTATGTCAAGGGACTCCCTTTCCCAAGCATGCAACAAGACTCTCTTTCAGTGCAGAAGTATGTATATTCAGAGTACACCAGACTTTAAAAATATGTTATTCTTTCTATTTTTTTTTTCAGCAACTCCAGAAACTCCATTACCTTCCCCTCCACAAGGCTCTGGGCAAGAATACAAAATGTCTGCAAATCAGGCTTCAGTCATTGCACAGCAATCTATTTTGAAACAAAAACCATTGTGATAATATTTCTGTCTCTGTCTTATCCTTCCTTCCTTCATTCCTGAATTCTTTCATTCCTGAATTCCTTCCTTTGCTTTTCATGCACTAGATAAATTTGTAGAACACTTGCACATTTAAAATCTCAGGTTGATAAAGGGAATAGTTTCCTCAGCAGCCACTACTAAGTGGGTGTTCCTTAAAACACCTCATGATTTGGGAAATAATGCTGTTCTGACTGCTGCATATGACTGTAACTGTGGATGCTACAGTCTGACAAATATGTATAGAGGTAGATATTATTTTTAGATCTAAATAACTGCACAGATTGATGTTTTTATTTCCTGTTTTAGTTGTCTTAATATTATTGTTTTAGATGTGTATATAATTTTTTCATTGTAATGGAACTGGTTAGTGCTTGTTTAGCTGTGAATTGTAGACATAAAAAAGTGGGTTATTCAGGCAAAAGCCAAGACTTCACTTATAGTAGAACAGTGGGCTACCAAAAAAGCACATAAGTTGAAAAAAAAGGAAAGCATACTTAATGGACAGAAAAATCCAACTGTTTTAAAAAATCCTGATTTGAAAGGACCATCTCTTTCAAGTAAAATTGTAACAAAAGCATTGAATCCTCCCTGCTTAACTTCCCTGAAGCAGAAAGCCTGCCTGGATAAATATGCTTGAGGACTTAAAATCTGTATATACAATAATGTCTATATAGTCAATTGGCCAGTGCTGAAGCATTTATATTGATAAATACTTAGAACAACGACTGGTTGGCTTTGGTCTGGACTAACTAGTACTTTCCCAAAAAATTTCTGGACACACTTTGGGAATTAGGCCAGACTAGGGACACTTTATCAGGTTCTTCAGACAGAGCCCCTCTCTTTAGGGGTACAGAGAGTATCACAGAACCCCAGAGTAAGCTGAATTGGAAGGAACCCACAAAGATCATCAAGTCCAACTCCTGGCCTTACACAGCACCATCCCCAAAAGTCACACCATGTGCCTGAAAAGGTTGTCCAAATGCTTCTTGAACTCTGTCAAGCCTTTCTGTGACCACTTCCCTGGGGAGCCTGTTCCAGTGCCCAGCTACCCTCTGAGTTAAGAATCTTTTTCTAGCATCCAACCTTAACCTCTCCTGACACAACTTCAGGCCATTCCCTTGCGTCCTATCCGTGGTCACCACAGAGAAGAGATCAGTGCTTGCAAGTTGTAGACTGAAATGAGGTCTAACTAGGACCGTGCCATTTGACCTCAGGGCTGGTTTATACTTTGTGGTATTTGGTTTACTGGTGTAAGAGTAGCCATGGGTGTATTTGTCTAACTGGGTAAATGCATGTTTCAGCAATCACTAAAATTCACCTACAGAAAAGTTGTAATTAATGTAGTAGCTCTGTGTTTGGAGAGGTATGACTTACTAATTGCAGTGGCAAATGTGCCTGAGTTCAGCTCCAGGTGTTCCTGTTTGACCCTTGGCATTTCAAGCCAGAAGAAAGCACACCAAATACTTATCCTCTCGATTAAGAGTTTTCAGAAGCGTGGGATGACTTGGTTTTCTGTGATGAGCCCCTTTCTCCACCTCTTCTTCCCCTTCCAGTCTGGGGATCCAACACTGACTAGACTTTGTGTCTGGAATCCATAAAAACTCATCTGGATTTGGACCCTCTGTGAATTTGCACAAAGTGAACCTTGTGACACATGCTCACTTGGGGCATTTATACTACTCAGAGTATAAATTATACTACTCAGTTACAATTTGTGAAAGTAATCTTTTATGCTATATGAAGTGATACGTTGTTCATACAATACTAACATCATAAGAAAATCACCACTTTGCACATTTTATTTATTCCAGACAGCAATGACTTTTCCGTAGTACTTTAAAGTAGACTTTCTTCCCCGGAGATATGTAAGAGAAAAACAGACAAAAAAAGATATAATAATGTATTGCAGTTTGCTAAACTATTGTGAAGAGAGTCAGAAATTCTTCAAGGTGAGATGTTGATCATCCTGAACCAGACACCTTTATTAATCACAGCATCCAGAGATGGTGCAGTTACTCTCTTGGCTTGTAAAAGTTGCTCAAACAGTCTGGAATGATTCTTCAGGTATATTTTTGTAGGCAGGAAATGCAACACTGTAAATGCTGAGCTGATGTGAACATTCAAAAGGCTTTAATGAGAATGCACCTACCACTAGGTAGACACTGTGTTTCTTTGTTATTTTAAAGTAGTTGCTTTTTGTAAAGTCTGTATACAGTAGCTATTAATGTTTTCCTTTTGATTTTTAGATCTTCTTTTTGCTGTTTACTGGTTTGTTTTTTTTTTTTATTAATGCATTGCTCTTTTTACAAGTTCCTTTTAGTATGAGTTTTTATGACAGAATAAGGTACTGAAATTTTGCTATTAACTTTAAGGGTATCCTGGCTGTGCTATTTTTACAAGTTGGCCACCAATGCTTTACAGTGATACACAAAGGTAAAACAAGTGTGAGAGATACTGAGCAGCCCAAAAGTTTACTGATGGGGCTCACTTTTTTGTACTTGTCATAGAAAGAGTGCTGGACTCTAGGTGGATCTGCATGAATTTACTGGGTCAGATAAATTAAGTCAGTTGCATAAACATAGCAGCACTGGTCTGACTAAGAACATATAACCAGAAATAAAGATGAGTCCCCAGGCTAGCCACCCTTTCCTTATGTAAGAGATGTGCATAATAGCTTAGTTTATTTTTCACAGAACTTTGGATATCAACTGTACAATAAAATGTTTTCACACACTGCCAAAATGTACTGGAGGAAAAATATACTTTAGTATTTTATCTGACAAAAAGCTGTTGTCTATTTTGTACGATATATTACATTTTTGAATAAGAACACCACTGTAATTTATTGGGAAAAGTTGATTTATTTTATAAATGTAACATTATTTTTGTAAACTTAATTATGAAAAATCAGAAATGATTAGTGCTGTTAAATATTAAATTATAATGAGATGTAACTTTATATGTTTGAACTCTGATACCAAGTTTTTGTATTGAGCATTTGGAATTGAAATGGTTGCTGGAAATATTTCAAATGGACTGTTTTTCATCAAAGCTCAATAAAGAAAAATGAATGATCCAAATGACACATTTGCCTTTTAGGTTTTCTGGGATTTTATACTATTTACATAAACAAAGAGAATGGTCTATATTGCTTACACTATGAATAAGTATATAACTAACATGCTTTCATCTCTGCAGTGTTCGCAGCATCACAGAATGGCTGAGGTTGGAAGGGGCCTCTGGAGGTCATCTAATCCAACCCCCTCTGCTCAAGCAGGATATTGAAATCATATGAAAGAAAATGATGGCAGCATTTTAGTTGATTCTGCTGTAACATGGCAAAGTATTACACAGCTATGGTCTTCAATTTTTACTTCTGATTCAGAAAAGAACTGAAGCATGTGCTTTAATCCATCTGTGTTTAAAATGAACCATGTGTTCAACAGCATTTTTTTTTCTGGACACGGATAACTTAAGAAATCACTGCCTTTGCTCCAGTGCATTGTTATTTACACAAATTTAGGTGCAACTTGATAAAGAAATTTTAAACTTCAGAAAGACTCTATAATATATTTTTTAGATAACCAGTATCTCCTCAGCCTTGGAAAGTATGTTAAGTTGCATGTCTCTTTGACTAAATTTTGAATAGAAATGGGGTTACGGTGTTTTGTTTTGGGATTTTTTTGTTAGCTTTTTGGTTATTTGTTGTTGTTGGGCTTTCTTTGGATTTTGGTTTTTTTTCTTTGGTTCTTTTTTTTGGATAATAGAAATAATGCAGTGATTTTTTGGGCTGCTTACTTTTGCTCGAATGGGCTCTACTTTGGAGTGCAGAGCTACAGGGAAAAGCTGCCATGGGAGGAAGAGAAGACTCCCTATGGAATGCTGGAGATCTGTTCCTCCAAGGAACTTGAGTCAATGGCTGATTATTCTACATGCAAGAAACCTCTACTTGTGAATGCTGACTGGGGTGTAGGAGGTTTATGGTTTTAGGGAACTGAAGATTTCTTTTTCAGCCTACAATGAAGAAAATATGGAAACCCCCTTACAACTTCAATGCTGTGAAGTGCTGACATTTTTTTATGTCTTTCAACAGCCTGTTTCTAGTTTTGCACCACCATTTGTGTTCCTTATGCTAAAGTATATAGTAAAGAAATACTTAGATTCACATTTTAATAAGTCTTTCAAAAATCTTCTATATTGGCTTGCAATTAATTTTTGCATTTTTCATATTGGCCCTGATTCAGATGCATGAAAAAATAGAAAAATGGAAAAAAAATGCAAAATTTAGTGTTATGATGTTAACAACACAATTGCACTTCCCTTTGTTCTGGTGTTTTTTCTAATATGAAGATAGAGGAGATGGTTGTCATCAAGGCTGACATCAATCAATGCTTTCTTTTGTGTCTTTATTTTCTTGTGGCAAATCCAAGTATTTTCATTAATTGAATGATCTATGCGTAAAAAAAAAAAAACAACCTCTATGAAGCCAAAAGCTAAATTTGATTGCAGAGAGGATTAAAGATGCTCAGTTGTAGGAATATACTTTCAAAAATGTATTTAATAAAAATTAAAATGCATGCCTGATTTCTAAACAGAGTCCTAAATATTTCTATTGAAGGGTAAGAAACTTGAAGATATAATAAAATATAAATATTTTTCTATAATAGCAGTGAAAGAGAACTGCTATTTTGTATCACCAACTATGATAATGTCCTTTTGAATACCAGCATAATTAAATATATTCTAAGCAGAATGGGCAAAATCTTATCAAGACATATGCCTAAAAATGTTCTTATGTCAATGATCTCTATTCCTTAATATTGTGGTGGAGCTATGATTTCTGCTGTCATTATCTTGATCAGTTCACCTGATCAAGTGTCAGTCAAAGATGCCACATGAACACCAGATTTACTGGTGCTACCTCCTCACAAATGGCCTGATGTGACAGCTTCTCCAAGTCACACTGTGGCAGGACACCCCAGCACCAGAACATAGCTCTTAATTACCCTGTGATTTTGGGCCTGATGCCACTTCTTCCTTTTGCAAGGGTGAATGTCACTGTCCAACATGATGAATAGCAGCAAGTGTTGAAGATTTTCCTTTAGCCAGTCTGATCAAGGGGTAGTTTCATCTAAAGCTTAGCACTCTCCTCTGAGACTAGAGAAGAAAGCTTAGAAATCCACAGTTTTAAAATGTCTTTGGCTTTGATTTGTATAGCACTGGCTGGTCTCTTTGAGTCTTAATGGAGCAAGAGTTGAACAGTTGAATGTCTTGTGATTAGGCTCACTGACATTTTGGGATCTGGCCTCCCACCTAACCTCCTTTTCCAGTTTGTTGGTGGGTAAACCAAACAGACAACAGCTGCTCTCTCAGTTTTAGAATACTGAAGGTCTTCAAGGAAGCATAATCATAAAGATTGCACAGGGAGATGTGTCTCTGGGAGTGAAATTACCTGAATAAGTTAAAGGAGTTAGTGATTGGTTAGGAAAAAATAGAGTACATAATAAGGTGTTATTCAGTCTTTCAAGGGAATTCAGTGCAAGGAAAGAAAACCAGCAAAAATTGGCTAACATAGTTGCTTCTCACAAGGCCAACCGAGAAAAGATAAAACTTTGGTTGGGTTTTTAGTGGCATTCAGAGTCACTTGGATATAACTTTGGAGCAAAAACCAAGGTGTTGGATGTGGTAATGTTCTCATGTGTCACTTTCACATCAGCCATCCGATATGCAGAGTGCTTATGTTGCCTGTTAGAATGGCCCCTATTTCCTGTCTTGTTCAAATAAAGCAAGTAAATAGGTGGGTTACAACTTCTCTCTAGCTAACACATGATGAATTCATAGTACACAGTTTAGAGATCATATTAAACTGTCTTTTTCCAGTGTATGCATTTTGCAGCTTGAATGAAATGCTGCGGCTTATGTTACATTTTTATCAGCAGGCAGTTTTTTTCTCCCCCCTTTTTTTTTTTTGACCTCCTCACGATTGAATGAATTTTCATGAATATGACTACCCAACAAAGCATCCAGTTTTTCAGATGCCTGCCTTTTGTAATTTAAATAATGTAAGCATATGAACATAGAGTTTGAATTAAGAGGCAAAGGCAATCTCACCAAAGAGTTTATTCAATATATTTCCAACATCATCTATTTCAAGATATAATTAAGATTACCATAGCCCAAGTTTAATTTACTGTGATTTCCAAAAAGTGGAGCAGATAGCAATTGTAATAGAGGACAAGAATTTTCCATATAAAATTTTTCATTGTCATATTAGATTTTTAATGAGCATTAGTCTTGATCAGAAATGTAATAAAACGGAACAATACTCTAAAATATGCAGACAGATGTACTATAAAATAGCAAACTTTATATATTTCATTTATGTACTGTGAAGTACACTTTTCTTTTGCAACAGGAACATTAATATCCATTTTTTATCTCAACACCAAAATCACAATTTAACTGTAGCATGATCTGTCCTCTATTTTAATGTGGGCCTTTTTGCAGGTTGATTAAAATTGCATTGTGTGATTAAATAAATAGAGGCAGATACTCTGTCCTTGTGACACTGTGCCTCTTCAGAGATTGACAGCCCGAGGTGCTGCTTATTAACCAACAAAAAATTTGAAAATGAAAAGAGGGATGGAGTCCTTCTGGAGGGCAGGAGAGGAATCCCCATCTCCCTTTTCATGAGGAAGGCACCCTTGGAGCTTTCAGCTTTTGACCTATAGAAGGAAATGCCTGCTTAAGGAGAAATTTGCACTTTGAAGGTAGGGGTAACAGTGGGAAAAAAATCCCTTCAAAAACCCAGTTAGAGAGGATGGATTCAAGAAGGTTTGATGAACACAGAAGAGCAGTTAGTCCAGGAACTAACACAGTGCTATTCCCTTTTGCAATGCCTCAGCTTCTGGAGGAATATCAATATGTGAAAGGGAATCTTATTTTGTCATGGTCAGAGCAAGCTTGAAGGCACCATGGTTAACAGAGAACCTCCTCTAACAATGAAAGTTACATGCAGAAAAATAAGGTGGATTATTATTTTGATTTGAAAATAATTCAGCTTATTGATTTTTTTATACAAGTAAATCTTTCTGGTATTCTGAGTGCTCTTTTCAGATTTTTAATGCTTGGAATTGAAAGTGATATGTCAGATCCATCTTTGTGTTCTGCTTGCTAGGGGGGATTTGGGGCAGTGAATGAAGGCATAAAAAGGTCAGTATAACATAAAAGCCATGGAAGCTCTTAGATCCAAAGAATGTACCTTCTTCAGCACAATAAATAGACTCATGGAACCTACTTCAACTAAAGCATGTGAATAGAGCCATTTCCTCAAATTATTGTCTTCAACCCTAATAATATAGTTTGCTGGTGATAAAAGGTTCTTTAGTGTAATAACTATTAATTGCATTGCTTTATCTTCTCTCTCACCTGAATATTATCTTTCCCAGAGTAAGAGTCCTTATTTATTTACAGCTTGATTTATATTGAATCCTGTGCCTGAGAATCCTTGAACCCATCAAGCTTACAGCACTTGTGTTGTCACACTGCCAGCCCCATTTCATGTGAACTCAGGCTGAGTTTCCTGGAGCACCCCCCTCTGCCTGCTAGAATATCTAGAAAAGGCAAGAGAAAATGGCATCAGATTTAGAACGATGCAGAGCATCCTGTCACTTCTGTTACTCCTGAATTCACTACCTACTGTGTATGACCTCTGAACATGTTAGCAACTGCATGGTGGTTCCTCACGTCAGAGGGAGACATGTGGTGACACCAAGGTCTGTGTGCTGCCACTCATTTTCTCTGTGAAAGCCACACCTGGATTGCTATGGCGAGTGTTCAGGAGGATGCAAACAGCACAGTTATTTTATCCCATTCTTTTTTTAAAAAATCACAGATGTGTGAGTCATCCTTTGGCTCTTTGCACTTCATTTAATTCATAAATACTGATGTTGACGTACTAGTAAAAATATAACACTTAAACCTCAGCTGATGCATCTCACATGCTCTATCATGCACCTTATCAAAATAGTTTTTTGGCTGTGTTTATCTTCTAATACCACTTGATTTCATTGTAAGGTAGTTTAGGGATTTAGTCTAAGTTTATGATGTTACTGTGTGAGAATAATGAGGTACACCAGTATTTCTGTAAATGAGGCATTGTGGCAGACAGTGTGTACTACAATGCTTTAAAGTGGCTCATCTCTGAAGTTTTGTAATTTGGGCGCACTGTGTATTAGAGGTTAATCCCCAGTACACACAAACCAATTCACCAATTTAAACCTCATTATTCCTGTCACTTTCTTTTAAACTACAACCACTGCAAGGCCAAAGCTGTGCCTGTTGTCTACTGCTGTTTGCTTTATATGTGGAGACACTGAGAGTTATTTGTTGACCTTGGAAGCAAAATGTCGAGCTCCTTTAATATTCTTTCATTTCAGATGATGAGGAATACTACTGAGAGTGCTCGGTCAGTCCCACGTGACTCATGTCCTCCCTGGTAATGAGGCTAAGTGGCACAGGTGGCCCCTAATGTTAGGGAGCAGCAGAGTGTCTGCTCCAGCATGTCTGTAGGGCTGCACCACCCTATAACTGGAAGGGAGTTACTTGCTGCTTCTTTTTCTGTGGAATAAAGGTAGCTCAGCCTCCACTAAAGTTGCTGCTATATTGGAACGATTATTATCCATGCATTGGGAATTTTGTTTCTTTATATGAA
The DNA here is from genome assembly GCA_025920805.1 of Petroica traversi. Taxonomy (NCBI): domain Eukaryota; kingdom Metazoa; phylum Chordata; class Aves; order Passeriformes; family Petroicidae; genus Petroica; species Petroica traversi. The sequence continues at coordinate 13,268,604 of JAHLSL010000021.1, read as the reverse complement.
AGATATTACAGTGCAATATTATGACACAATATAAAGCACTGCATTATTATTGAAAGGAAGATTTTACTAAAGGCCATAGCAAGCCTATCTTACAGTTTGGTCACACTTTGTTGTATGAGTAAGCCAACTTGAGGAAAGATAATTGGGGTCCTAGAACTTAAGAGTATTTGGGTATCACTTACTATTATAACTCAGAGTAACTTAAAAGAACCTTCCTTCAGAACATAAGGTAGAGCTCTTCAGGCTAAAACATTTGAGATAGAATCTGAAAGAACCACTTCGCACTCTTACCTGATCCAACAGAGCACTTGAGCAATGCTTAACTTCAGAGTCATGGCTGACTTCATTGGAGCTGCTGGAAGGCTCAAAGGTGAGCACACAGTGACATGCTGTACCACAGAGGCACGGGCAGTGTGCACAGCGTGCCACCCTGTGGAACAGAACACACTGCACTGCTGCAGCCCATCATAAAAGTTACTGCTGCTTCAGACACAGCTGTAAAAAAAACTCCACCCTCTTTCAGCAGAATGGGTGTTTTCTCCTATCCACAGGAAATAATGTAAGAAGACAAGTTTAGGCTGAAGTCTCCTCTATGAATGGCAAAGGATCCCCCAAATCCCAATCATTTTGAATATAAAACTAATCACAGATGAAAAGTTGTGATTTTAATCCTTGGACGTTTATTTTGAAGGAAACATGTAGCTCCTTCCATGCACACCTGGGAGTACTGGTCCACAGCTGGATGAACATGAGCCTGCAGTGTACCCAGGTGGCCAAGATGATCAATGGCATCCTGGCCTGGATCAGAAATAGCATGGCCAGCAGGATGAGGACAGGGATCACGCCCATGTGAGGCCACAGCTGTGTTTAGTTTTGGGCCCCTCACTACAATAAAGTCATTTAGGTGTTATAGTGTGTCCAGAGAAAGGCAATCAAGCTGGTGAAGGAGTGGATGAAGAAGCTTGGATTTTTAAGCCTGGACAAGGGAAGGAAGTTGTGGTGAGGTAGGGGTTGGCCTCTTCACCAGGCAATCAGCAACAGGAAGAAGGGAATGGCCTCAAGGAACTCAAGGTGTGGTTCAGGTTGGACATCAGGAAAAATTTCTTGACTGGAAGAGTGGTTAAATACTGAAACAAGCTCCCCAGGGAAGTGGTAGTCACCACTACTGGAAGTGTTCAAAATATGAGTAGAAATGGCACTTTGCTGTATGATTTAGTAGGCATGGCGGTATTTGGTGAAAGGCTGGACTTAATGATCCTGGAGGTCTTTTTTTACCTTAATAGAGTCTATGATTCTATGATCTGTGTGAGAAGTACTGTTGGAGCTGAATGTTTGGATACCAGCTGGGTAGAAACTTTTGTCCGAACACAAAATTTTCCCCTCAAATAGTTGCACTCATATCCTTGCATCAAGGTTGGAGATTGAATGGAGTATGAGAGAGCCTGTGCTATGTTCTAACGCCTTTTGACACAGCCCCCCTCAAAATGGATCTAGTGATGGGAGCTTTGGGCTATAACTAACACATGAATCTAAACTTTGGCAGCAATCTTCAAAGATGCTTTGCCACCTAACTACTACAGAAATCAATGGAAGCTGGCTACCCAAATAGTAATTAAGTGTGCATGTATCTCTGAGGGTCTGTGCCTTTGATCTCGAAATCTGTCAGTCCAGCTCATTACAAGCTGTACATTTACTTTAAAAAATATGAGTTATGAATTAAGGATAAGATTAATTAATAGTGGCATTAACTGTAGCAAAGCAAAGAGACTGATTGCCCTGACAGAGAAACTAGAAAGGATAATGGATTTAATGGCATGTGTTCTAATGGAAAAAAATAACCTATTACATGAGTCTGTCATATCTGAAAAAAAATGTGGCTACCATTTACAGTTCATATAGGGACAAAAAGGTTTATATACTAGCAGTATATAAATCACTGAAAAGAGTAAGTTGAGATATTTATAGTAGCAGTGATATATTTTCCCTTGTGGAAGCCTTAGCCCACTTTTGTATCTACAGAATCTGTCTCTAACACAAGGGACTGACTTATCTCAAACACCCAGTGCTGGGAAAGGATGCATCCTGAATGGAGACCCTCAGTCCCTTTGAGCAAGCACCTATTGAGGAACAGGCATGAAACCTTCCTTTACTACTGAGTAATGCAGGGATCTCATAATTCAGCTTACTAGACTGCCATGGTTGTCATTTACAATATGTCTCCAGCTATGGAAAGGACAGAGAACCTAAATCAAGAACGAGAATTTGACAGGTGGCCAGTGAACTAGGAAGTTAAATGTTCCTAGTGCAGATATCTCTCATGTGGGAATTCACATATGTGCTAAGCACTGAGCTGGCTACTAAAATGCAGAAGAAGTGGTTTCCATCTTCTTCATCCCTTTTCTGGTGTTTGAATCTCCTTGAGGAAATTTGATCTCTTTCAGAGGTGTTGAGGCTAGGATGCTTCTGGCTGTGTATACAAGTAAAAAATGAGGAGCTTTTTCATAGGACTATGGTGTTAGACAGAGAAGAATTCTGAGGATTGCAGTTATCACCTCAGCTCCTCTTTGGTCATAGAATCATACATTGGCTTGGGTTGGAAGGGACCTTAGAAGGTCATCTGGTCCAGTAATGAGCAGGGACAACTTCCAGTAGATCAGGTTGCTCAGAGCCTCATCCACTTTGACCTTGATTATTGCCTTGTATGAGTCACCTACAGCCTCTCTGGAGAACCTATTCCAGTGTCTCACCATCCTTATTGAGAAAAATTTTTCCATTGTGTCTAGTCTGATGATGGAGAACAAGCAAAAAATGGCCAATAGAAATCCCACTCCAAAACTTGATGATGCTGAACAATCACTGCTCAGCAATTTCTACATGCTGCAGGATGATACTGTGGCCTCTGAACTACCTCTGGGCTGTCACTGTCATGCCAGCTGTCATACTGCAGGCATCATTCCTGTGTCAGTACAACATAATTTCAAAGATATAGTGCACTGATGTGGCTAAACTGCTTTTAGAACTGTTTTCATTCTCAGGTGTGTCTGTACTAACGTGGTATTCTTCACTTATGCTGCACTGTGCAGCACAGTCGTAAACTTATGTTGGATTCCTTTGTAGATCTAGTTTTCAGTGCTGTTTTAAGAGGATTTTTTGCCACTTCCCTGAGTCCGATACCTTAATTAACCTATGTATACAGATATGGTGAAGTAAGTAAATTTTAAAAATAAATGTAACAATATAACTGCTACATGAATCTAGAGTCAAGCTGATAAAGAATGAAAGATGTGATGACAGCTATTTTACCTACAAATAGTTTGGTGAAATTTGTGAGACTTAAGGATGTATGGGGTTTCATCATGCTTAGAAGCAGGAAGTACATGCCTAAGTCTGACGGCTGTGAATGTTCTCAGCTTGCTGTTAACATCCTAATTGCACTTGTTTTGCAAGCTCAAAAGTTTCAATAAAAATAATATAATATTAGAAAAGAAAGTGTTTGCAGTTAGAGAAAAATGAATGCTGTTGGTTTAATGTTCCCATGGGTTTTGATTTAAGGTGCTGGATAGTGAAGAAGTGTCTAAGGAGCAAAGTGCTGGTAGTGCCAGGTGATGATTAAGTGCATGGTTCAATTTGGGGATGGAGGGTGGGAATGCACAACAAGAAGGACTGTTGCCTAAGCCCTCCCCTTGCTCTGGGCTGCTGAGTGGGGACCAGCCCTCAGGCAAAGGTTAGAGCAGCCCTGAGGCTGCTTTGCTAAGTAGACAGATCCCTCTGCAAGTGCAAGATTAGTCCCAAAAGAATGTTATTGACTGCTCTGTTCAATTTGGTTTTAAATGATTCATGTACTAATTGAGCTTCTACTACTTACCAGCTGAAATATCATTTGGCCTGCCTGTTAGGGAACTCAGTCATGTTCCATTGTCCTGACAATTGTCACTCTGTAATTGACCACCACCATCAAAAACCAAACAAGTGCCTGCAGAGCAAATTCTGCTGATTGAATTTGCTAGGTGAGTGTGATTGGATAAATATCGTGCTGAAACTTATTGTTTCAAGAGGCAAAGCTATGGAATACTTCAAGGCACTGAAGCAAATGGGCAGAAACCAGAACCTAGTACAATCTGGGAACAATACTCTCCAGTCATTTGCTTGTTCAAATGTCCTGGTTCAGGCTAGTAATTGAAAAAAAAATAGCAGACAACTGTATATGATCTTCTTCATAACTATCTACTAAACACCAGAATAGTTGAAAGATGAAGTAAGAAAGGAACAGCAAGGTGATTTAAAGGATCCCTGCCAGAATCACTCCAACACATATTCAGTTGACTGGTGGGGCTGTATTGCCAGTAAGTATATATTGACTGAAACAACATATTTTTCCCTCCAAACAAGATGTTTAGCACAGATCATTTTCTTTCCAGCACTTATTTATCTTTCCCCAGAGTGTAGGTTTGTATTGGTCTCCCAAATGGTAATAAAATGTAATGCAACTAAACTAGCCTTTAAAACTTCAGGGTGCAGGGAGATGGCAGGTGTCATCTAGTGATTGTTCAGAAGTACTAACAGGACAGTTGTTGACATAATTAGACAGAATGGACTAACTAAAAAAGCATTTTCAAAATGTCCTGACATCTTGCCCTATTGTTTCTTCAGAAAGGAAGGTCAATTTTTAGCCTTGAGAGGAAAGACTTATTGGATATATGAAACCCTATTCAAAATCTGGCTTGAAGATTCATGACCACTGAGAAAATTCTGATTCAGCTTTGAATAGGATAAGGCTTTCTCTATTTTTATTTGTTTGTTTGGTTTTAGTTTTTTGCTTTTTTGGATTTGAGGTTTTTTTCATGTTTCATTATTTGTTTAATTCCTCTATTTACTGTATGAAGAGGACTCAGGGCACTGATATGACATGTATGAGGCTAAATTGTCTGTGAAAATAATGAAGGAACAAGTGCTCAGTGGAAGGAGAGCATTGCTGTGACTCTGTCACTTGTTGCAGTTACAAATGCATCAGAAGAGTATTGTCTGGAGCCGACTTGTCTGGAAAACTAAGACTGCCTCAGTACCAGCAACTTACTGAGATCTCCTAAGCCTTGCAGGGTTGTACATATTCTCTGTGAGTGGGAAACATTTTTATTTCTAGCCAGACCTTCAAAGTACCATGAAACAGTGCTAGGTGTGTGCAATAGTGTGTTTGACCTTATGCATTCTGCCAGCTTCAGTGAGAACTTCAGTGTGAGTCTGTGGGTGTCAATATGAGACAGCTCCAGAGGAAATTCATCTGACCCTCCAGGGGTTCATAGGAGCTGGACATGCCTTGGGAGACAGCACAGGCCAGATTATTCATTCCTCCTCCAGAGGTCAAGAAATCATGCGGCCACACATGCTAAATGAAGAACCCTAGTTTGCATGCGTTGCTCAGAGAGGTGATGAAGGCAAAATAAAGATTTCGTTAACTGCAAAATAGAAACATTGTGGTCAATCAGCTTAATATAACCATGAGAATCTGTTGCCCTTTGTATTAGGTCTTACACAACTGGCAAAGAGACAATATATGTTCTTCTTCTGAATAAACTGTAGAAAATTATATTGAAACTTACAGGTAGGTATATTAATCTTACCAGGCACAGTAAAGGAAGAAAAAAAAAACCCCACAGAAATTAAATAAGCAATTTTGAACCAGTTCAATGATCCCTTCATTTTATTATAACTCACATCACTTTCATAAAAGAAAATCACATCTTGAAGAACTGCCTCAGTAGAACACCCACCTAATTGTGTGTTTCAAAAAGATTTAAACCTGGGATTGAGTGATCTGAGGAATCAAAGCTTTATATACCAGAGCACTCCTGAGCATGCTAGCAAAACACTAGAAAAGCAAAGTAGAAATATATTTGGTCATCCAAAAAAACTTTTTTAGTCTATTAAGTAAGTCAAAAGATATAAAGGTGAAAGGAATAAACAGGTTTGGTTTCTCTTTTTATCTCAGTAAAAGGCAAAAAAAAAAAAAAAAGATAAATGGGAATGAACAAGGGAATTTTAGCACAGTTGAAAGGATGAGTAAGAAAACAGTTCTCATGTTTTTTGGTGATATGAAAATGGGAGCAGAGGAGAGGAGGAAAGCTGTATTTATTATCTTTGTAATATATGGTAGTAAAACTAAAACAAGGTTTCCCTGAAGAAAAAGAGGAATTGCTCATGAGACCTGGATACTTTTCTGTAAATTCATTTGTCTCTCATCTCATCTCTGTGTGATAGACTCTTTTCATCTCTGGGACTCAGCCTGCACCTTGGGGACCTGCCTGGCATCTTTGGGGGGCCCCACAGGCAGGGAGGGCTCTGGCAGTGCAGTGTTGGCCATGTTGCAGCCCAGCACCCAGAAAAACCCTCATGCAAGGCAGTCTTTCCTACTTCAAACTTAGTTTAATGTATTCCTAAAAATTGTATGAAACTGATGGGACTGCAACAATTAGGAAAGTCCAGGACCTGTGGCATTGCATACAGCCCCTGCTTACAGTTCTACAGCATTTTTCTCTAACTTTGCTCATTAACCCAAAGCCACCCCTGACAGTCCCCATTTTTCATAATATCTTTCTGACCAAAGATAATATGGAGATTTTAAAATTTGCTGCTTTTGATCTTTGACTTATTCAGGTTAAGATGTCAGATGGATAATCTATTTTTTTCTGTTGCAACCCAAAAGTATCATAAATACTCCACAGGCCAGAGATTTGCTGAGGAGATGTACAAGACATAGAAATTCCATATTTCTAACACAGAATCCTTATATACATCAGTGCACAAAATAACCCACAGCCCCAATTCACTTTAGTGTGTCAAAAGCAAAAGAGGAGCAAAAAGTTGAGGTTGCTAGAAAAAATTGAGCCGTGATGTATGTTGGTATTCAGATCCTTCTGAATTATATTTTTTTGGCAGGAAAGGTTCTGTTGCAAAATTTCTAGACATTTATTTATTTTAAATGTGCATATTTTTAAGCTTCTTTAAATAAAGTGTGATATTATGGAACATACACATATGAGCTCTGTATGTATTTTTATATTTTTATATTACATGCATTTTTATATTACATTGATCAACTGCTGTATGCACATAAAGACTGGCACAATGTTTTAGGAATTCTTGGCAGATTCAATTTCTTGCTCAATTACAATTGTCTCTGTCTCTGTCAATTACATAATAAACATTGAATTATTCCAGCGGTTTCATCAGTTTTGGGAAGAAACTGCCTCTTGCAGTATCATTTTACATCTTACGTATCCACTAACTTAGATATCCAAAGTAAGATAAATGTGTCCTGCTTCTTCCACAGAATCTCCAGCTTAATATGCCACCTGAAGACACTATTTTTTCCTCCCTCAAAATCATAAAATTTTAGTACTCTATAGACTATCACCTTAATTTACACACTCAGAGTTGTGAGGATCATCTGGAAGGAACTCAGAAGGTAATACAAAGAAACCTCCTTCTGCCCTGGTCAATTTACAGTATGAGATCTTTCATTCCTGTAACAAGGATATAAAATAATATCCTTTGCAGACAAGGATATAAAATAATACTCTTGGTATTCAGGAGGGTATATTGAAATGTAAAAAATCCTCTGGGTTATTAGATCTTGCACACTAAAAATACAGTAGTCACATCTAAGTGACCACATTACACTTCACTTGTTGAGCTGAATGAAAAATAGATATAAAAAGTTTTTAAATTAAAGTCACAAAGTTCACCGAGGATTGCTTTATGGTATCATTGAACTTCCTGGCCAGTTTCCACAACTTAGACTTTGGGGTCAAATCTGAACATTTAAGGCACAAAGAGAAAGGGGCAGATTTGACACTTCACAGAAGAAAAAGCTGATACAGCAGTAGAGTACAAATATAGCAAGATTCAAAAATGACCTTCAGAGACAAGTGTCATAAGATGAATGTATAGATTATTAAATTGTGAAATCCCAGACAAAATACCAGATCCTTTAAATTTCTCTCAGAACCGAATTCCCATAGATATTCTTGGGGTTGTTTTTATTTTTTTTATTTCCTTGGGTTTTTTTCCTTAATTTCTGAGGTACTGAGGAAATTCCTTAATTCTGAGGTATTTCCATTCCTGCCCATCCCAGCCGGCAGCAGGTTCTCATAAGGTCTGAAAAACAAAAGCCACCTGATTTCAAGAGGTAAATACACATATTGAAGCAAGATGAATATGCTATGTCAGAAAATTGCTGATTTATAATAAAATAATAATACAATTACATAAAATAACATTAAAACATTGAAATAAATTATGCTTTAGCGGTGACCTCATAAAAATTTATTCTTTAATAAATCAGTCTCAGTTCTATGATAAACCACTATTTATTATAGTAGATGTGGCATAGGTTTATATAGTCAGACAATTACTCCTGGTATAAAACCAATGCAACAGAATTTACAGAATGTTAATTGTCTTTGGAGATATTGTAGACTGCATGATTCACAGAATCTTTGATATGCATTCAGTATCATTACATGAACCAAATATTATTATACTCTTAAACTACCAGAATCCAATCTAAATGAAGAAGGTTTTAATACAGTGTTTTCTCTTGTGTTGGAAATTAGTCCATGAACTATCTTCAACTCATTCTGTTGTATAAATTACTAGGAAAATTGTATTCTTTTTCTGTGAAAGCAGGGCACGTGCACAAGATCACAATGTCCTAGATATAAGCTACAGAGGATCTCTTTAGCCTATTTCATCCTTTACATCTCAAAACAAGCAAGAAGAGTAAGGGAAGCAGCCTTGCAGCTCACCAGTGCTACTTCTGGACTAATAGGAGGCAATGAGATTTTATTTCAGTGATGCTCCAACAACTGGTAAGACAACAACCAAGGAACCTCATATCTATGCAGAGAACAGTCTTTAGCTGTGAGCCAGTCTTTAGAAAACTTTTCCTCTGTTTTTCTCTGCCCATTTTATATTCTGTTACATTCCTCAGTCTCAACATTATAAGGGGAAAAATCTGTTTAGGAGTGGCAAGAAATTGTTGAACTATGGACTCTGCTTTTGTTGTCAAATGTCATGACATCAGGTTTCTGCTTTTAGCTCATAAATATGTTCATATCTCTGTGCAGTTTTCTTCCAAATGTAGTATTCCTAGCCCCTAAAATAATCTTATCAGCTCTTAAAACTCAGGAACTGTTTTTTGTAATCGTATTGGAAAACTGCTGATAGACAACCAGCCTTAATTTGAATGCTTTGGGACATGCTCAATAAAAGAGAAAGACTAAAAGTTTGTGTTAACTTTACTTGGGAAGAGAGTCAGAATCACATGGATAGGGCCATTGTGCCGGCAAACTTTTGTGTTCTACTTCAGTACAATAAAAATACTTCCAGAAGATCTTCGGCACTTTTCATGAAGATTGCTTGCTTTATTATATTTATTTATGTGTGTATGTATGTATTTCTTCATTTATTATTTAAATAAAAGCAGCAGAAGCCATTTTTCCTGCTGTCGTAGATCTGGAGAACTTTTCTTGCAGTTTGTATAAATCTATTCACATTCTAGTGTGGTTAGTATTAGTCTACAAATTAAGTATTTTACTTGTGGTCTTTTGTCTATAAAATGTGATTAATTTGAAATTAAAGCATGACCCAAACAACACTTGAGACTAAACTGAAATGTGTTATAAAATATGTATATTGATTTTAGCCAAATGCAGTATTTTCTGATAAAAATACCCTTTGATCCATAGTCAGTGCACCAAAAACTAGCTTTCCTGACTTTGATCATTCAAAGACATAGAGAAGATGTCAGACATGAAATAAATAAATGAGAAGTGTGGAAAAATGAATGAGGTGACATAGCACTGGTTGAGCTTTGTTGTCCCTGCTGTACACTGCTAGAACAAGCACTTCTTGCTAATACGATGGAACAGCTCAACAATTTTCAGGCACGAAGACTACTTGAGGGAAAATTCAATAAGTTAAGAATACCAAACTGTAATCAGACCTTGGGGAAGAAGCAGTATTGAAACACAACTTTTTTTTGACAGTTTTTAGTGTAGCTCTGGTGGTCTGTTTCAAAAACTGTCAAAATGATGATAAGTGGTATTGGGAGTCTAGTTTTGATTCTTTCACCAAATAATCTGGCTGCCTGCTTGATATTAGTGCTATTAACAACTTAAGAAGTCTGATTTTTGAAGGAGAGAAGATGCTAAAATAGAAAAATGACTATGCTGAATGTAGAGTAATTACTTTTCATGACATCCCTATCGAAATCAATAGGATTGGCTAATTTTAACATTGGAATAGATGCAAAATTATTGATGCTGGCTTATTGCTACAGGGAGGTGTTAGCTGTCAGATCCTATTGATTTCAGCTTAGATATCTTAATTAGTCAATCCTATTTCCTTTGCTATTGAGTACTTAATGTTTTCCTGAACAGAAGAGCCACTCCATACCAAATACGCTTCCCACATTCCAAAATAAAAGCTGATGAAGCCGATACACCTATATACCTTCTGCCGTGTGGTGCACATTTGCAGGTTGTTTCAAAAGAGCCTTGATTGACCTGATGTTTGGGTTCTCAATTCTAAAGTGCCAGTGGATTCTAACAAGGCAATTAAAATGCATGTCATGGCCAGGAGCATCAAATACAGAGCCAGTAATCCAGAATAAGAAAAATACCTCCACAACCAACACTGGCTTTTTTTTTTTTTTTTAATTCTTCTTTCACCATTGAGTCTTTAATGGGAAAGTCTTTGGGTGGATAGTTTCCTGCCAGTTCTTCTTCTGAGGGTTTACCCTGCCTTCCCTCAAGTTTTCCATTTTCCCTCAGTAGATTTCTGATGATCTATGCAAAGTCCATGCTATATTACCCTTGAACATACCCTCAGTGCACAGTAGAACCGGGTCACAAAAATAATGGCACCTTGAGGCTTTCTGGAGTTGGAAAGGAGAGAGAGTCAATGAATGAGTCAAAATATAATATGGGCCATCCAGAAGACATGCAGGCAGAGGTTTGTTTTTTCTGCTGGTTGGAGTTTTGTTGAAATTTTTTCTCCTTCTGAATGCTAGGCAGACATGACAGTCAACAATGTTTTCCTTCTTTAGTTTGCTGTTTGATGTTGTGACCGTTCCTCAAATCGTGCTGATGAGCATGAGAGAATTCATTAAAGCAAGCACATTACATTAACATTATGGACAAATGACCTTGAAGACAGAACAGGAAATTCAAGGAGAGCAGAGCACATCAGAGATGTCTTCTGAATTATCCTATTGTCTCTAAAATTCACTTCCTTTCATTTCCTGATATTCTCCCTTCCAACTGTTGTCGTGTTTTTGCACAGTTTATTTTCCTCTTAAATTCAGGGTCAAATGAATATTATTGGTTTTAATATGGTTGTACATAGCAGAGTAGAACCATTTCTTCCAACCCCTAACGGTCACAGTAAACGTTTGACAACTCACTGGAAGCTCGCTGTGGACCATATGTATGTTTCCTCCTTCTCTCAACTACAGGCACATTTATTTGGAGATGGAGTACAAATTTAAGAATACCTTCATGTGGCCTATGCACTTCAATTTATGAATTTTAAAGCTAAGTCTCAGAAATTTTTAAGAGCCTAAAGTAACAGAATATCCTGTCCCAACTGTAAAATAAAAAAGAATCCAAAATATATTGCAAGTTGCAATCTTTCATATATCAAAATCTCTCTTCATAATTTCTGAGCCATAGTACTTCCATAATTTCTTGTCCTTCGAAGGATTTTGCAGACGCCTGGATATCAACAAAAAAGAGGTTATATGATTCATGTTGGAAAAGAACTGAAGTTCGCATTCCCTAAGCAAGCAGTAAATCTTGATATTGGACTTATTAAAAATTTGCTTTAGGCACCATTTGCTTTCCAAAAAATTTCTTAATATCTGCACGTTGTATTTGACTTGAGAAGAACTAAGTGGTTTAAATTTGAGATGCACTGAATATTTTATCCTGAACTGGGCTGGCAAGAATATCCTTGACACAGTGGCTGTTCATCTTATTTATGTAATGTCTGCCATGGCTTTGTTCAAGTCAGTAGAGTTTTTCTATTGGATTGGGGCCCAGAGAATTTAATCACCTCGGCTGATCTCACTTAAAGAAACATGGCTAAGAAGCAGAAGAAAGTTCCACTGATTAGGAAATCACACTTAACCTGATTCAATGTCCTCTGAAATGTTACTTCTCTGCAAATGTTACTTCTCTGCAAGTGCCATCACAAACCAAAACACTTTACTACGTTCTTCAGCAAATGTCAGCATTTTCTTCAAAACTGTGGCTACAAAGGAGACAAAATTACCTAAAAAAATGAGAAAAGATGGTAAAATACCAAAACTTTGATGTGGCAGGAGACAAAATACGTTGTGACTAATGACAAGAAGTACCACAGCATGCTCTTTATGTGAGCAAAAAAATGTTTTACACACAGACTATGAACTTAGGAGCAATGGATTTGGTTTCTCCATTTTTTCAATATGCACTTTTGATAAATGTCTTGGCACCGATGGATCTTGTATTCCCCAAAAGAGGCTTTAGATGGTTCTTAGGTACTGTCCTCTATACCACTGTCCCCAGCCACGAAGGAGGATAGGGACAGACGGAAACTTGCCCAGCAGAGACACATTGCTTAGAACTGGGATTATTGAAGCACGTATCTGAAGCACAGATCTCCTGCAAACAAGCTTTTTTTCTTTATGTCAGCACAAGACTGAGTAAGTGCTCTCCTTGGGGTGGGAAAAACTGGATTCAGATCCCTGTTCTGCCTTTGTCAGGGCAATGCTCTAACACAAGTAAATGGTGATAGATGAATAGTGCTAGAAGAAGGAGACACTCCCTTTTTTCTTAAAGTATCATTTATAAAGCACAGAGTAACCCCAATAAGATAAATTTACACTTCAAGTGTTTTGCAATTAATGTATTCACAGGGAAACTGGCAGAGCTATGAGAAAAATTCTTGGTCTAGTTTCAGCAGCAGAAAAACTTCAATGCAGGTCTAGCTCTGTGTGAATGCTTTAGATTTCAATTTATTCAGTGCTCTTTCTGTCATTTTCTTTGCAAAAGTACAAACCAAGATTAGGTTCATGAGTCTCATGAATGAGAGGGGGTTTGATTATATGATGTCTTACATTTTGCAGTACCTCATGTTGTTACTTTTAAGGGGCAAATGTTTAAGTTTTTCTTTTTTTCCCTTGCCTGTGAAGAACGGGATACTGGTGCTTCTCACATTCTACGAGTGTAATCATAAAATTGCACGTAATGGGACCATGTAAAAATCTGTGTTTGGATAGCTAATAACACAATAGCTCATGAAGGTAGTGAGCCAATGATTAACAAAGGCTGAAAGGAGAAACTATTTGAAAAGAAACATCTCAGGGTTACAGACTCCACTGGGTACTTGTTTCTAGAGGTTCCAGGTGTCAGTGTAAGAGCCATAGCAGAGGTACTACAGAAAAATAATTTCCTTGTGAGAAGAGAGAAAGGATTTCTATAGCAATTAAGCATGTGGGCTTTGTAGTGAAAAGGCTATTGCTATCCTCTTCTTACATCTCTCTGATATCAAGGAAGAAGCTTCATACTTTGAATATAGTATAAATACAATAAATAAGGTAAAAAATTACATTTGCATCCATAAAGTATTTTCATCAATTCAGTCAAATAAGAGTCTATAAGCAAAGTATTATATAGATTAAATAACAAGGTTCAGATACCCTGGTTTAAGCCTGCAGAGCTCTGTGATACTTCTCAGGAGAATACCTTCCATTTTAAGTGCATTATATTCATTATTCCCTTCTTCCCCCTCCTTTCTTCTTACATTTTAATTCATTTTGCAGCTTTCTCTTCATCACATGGGCTTTTATTTTCAAAATAAGCCATTTGTGCAGTATCTTTTCCAGTGCCTTTGGAAAATTTAAATATATAATGCAGCTACATTCCCTTTATCTGTCATACTAGCGATATCTTCAAAAAGTCTAGTGTATTTGTAAAGCAAGTGCAGCTCTCCTAGCATTCTTACTGCATCTTGTTAACTAATCCCCTTGTCACCACCTTACTTTCACTTTCTTCTGTCACAAATTAATCCATCAACAATCATGTAATTCGAATGATCTGGTTTCCTTCTTTTTCCGTAAAGTGACATTAACTCTCATTTGAGTTGTAAGAAGGGTGCACAGTTTTCACAGAACAAAATATAATCAAATCTTACTACTTTTAAATGCTACTTGGGGGCTTTGCTCGCTACCATGCAATGCTGTCAAGGATATTTAAGAACCCAGACAGAGGTAAAATGCAGATTGGTTAAGATGTGGGATCCAGACCTTGATGGAGCCAGTGTAAAATTCCCTCTTGACTTTGCTGCCAAGGCAGTGACACATCCTCTTTGCTGGGTGCAAGAGACTTCATTTTCTAGTATTCTGGGGAGGTGAAAGTAGAGCTCCCTGACTGTCACGTTAAACTGAGAAGCGAGAAACAAGACTGCTGTTATCCCGTATAACAAACAAACAACATCAGAAATGAAGACTCCCCAATACATCAGAACAGAAGATGTATTGCTGATGAAAATAATATATGAAGGATTGGGGAGTCACCATTAGTTAGACTTTTAGGTTTTCTGGACTGCTACAAAATATAGAAATAGGCTACTAGCAGGCAGAAACGGTGCAAGTAGAAACGAAAGCCATGAGCTGCCGCCTTGTTTCAAGTAGGAAACAATGGACTGGGAAAGCAATAATAAAAAAGTATAGTTTTAACAGGTAATCCCATTTTCCAGCTGACTAGAATAACTTGACTTTTGTCCTTGCTTTTTCCTGAGTGTCCCAAATAAACAAAGGTGTCATGCAACACACACTAAGGGCTCTTGCAGATAGAGATAGGGGACTTGCTTCCAGCTGTATTGAATTTCCTCTAGCTGTATACTCCAGTGCAAAATAATTGTAAATATTTTTGAATTCGATGGCACTTGTATGCCTCTTGTTTTTTATCATGAAGCACGTGTGATAATACAATGTAAAAGACAACTGAGAATTAGCTCAAAATAGCAGTTTAATAACTTTTCCCCAACTGATCTACTCAAAACCTCCAAACAACCTTTAAAACCTTTAATTTATTTTATGTTTTTTAGCTTATCAAGATTTTTGAAATTAGGAACTTCAAAGAGTTTTACATAAAAATTACATTTTACAATTCTGTGGAGGACTTAGCACCATTTGGAAAGTAGGAGATTTACAGTAAGGAAAAAGTTACTACCATAATCTCACATTAGGTTAGTTAACCTCATTTGGTATGGAATCCTGTGTTGTCTTTCATTAAGTAATAACTTAAAAGGCTTGTTAGTTTGAAAATTTTATGTATTATAGATCTTTTTTAAATGCATGCCCTTCCCTCCCCCCCCAGACATGATCAATTTAAAAGTTTAAAAAGCTAACAAACATTTTTACTTTTATTCTTTTAATCTCCAGTAAGGAGACTAATTTATGCACAGCTCATCACTTAGGCCAAAATTCTGCTATTTGCAGGATCTATTTATTTCTTGATCTCTTCAAAATTTAGGGGACCTTTTTTTATTTTTCTTTTTATGTGCCTTTCAGCTGACTCTTTGAAATATCTGGAAAACTTTTACAGCCTAACTAATTTTATTTTAGGAGGAATCAACACTCAGGTAAATTCAGACTGCAAAATAGATATGTCAGGAAGATATAAAGGTCTGAATTTGATATGATGAACATGAAAAGGGTTGTTATTGATGCTGTATTGTAATGGAGTCTGTACCAACAGTCTCCCATGCTGAGAAGGAAGCTCATGTTTTATACATCTGATTCACACAGTGGCAAGAAAGACACACTCTGGAAGACAGAGATGTTTTACAGTTGTGCATTGAGCAAGAGGGATGCAAAGAAATTTCTCTGAGAGAAAAGAACAGAGTCTGGAGTGAGGAGTTAAAAGATGTTATTTTTCTAACTAGGAGTCTCAGGTAGAGACCACGCAGTGTGAGGGATTTTGTTGAAAGTCACAGCTAAGGGTGGGGTTCAATGGGGAAGCCAAACAGGGGAGTCATCCAGGGAAGGGTGAGGACACCCAGCCATGGACAAATGTTGTGCAAAACCTCACAGCTTGCAGGGCAGCCCTCCACCCCCCCAGAACCAAGAGGCATTGTGCCTCCTTTCCTGGCAAGCACTGTTTTGAGCTATTTCTATTTTATGGCAGAAACTCCTTCTATAATCATAATTACATAAATATTTTATCTTTTGCTGTTATATTTCTTGTAGACGACCTGCTTTAGCTGCCAAATCGGTGTCTGAACTCTTCTTGCTACCATTTTCAGCTTTCCATAGGTCTCTGTGTTCCTAAAGTTGGGATGACCACAAAGGGCTGCTCACAGAGCCTTAAATTCAGGACTGGGACCTTGATATATAGCACATATGAGCCTGCAAAACTCTACTGTGCTTCCTAGCATTGATTTTGAAGATTCTGCATGAAGCACTGAAATAACTTTTTTTTCCTAGGCTTTTCACACAAATTTGCACTTAGAACCTCTCTAAGATTGCACAGAAGCCAGAGTGCTGAAAACAGATGAGGAGCAGCTCTGTGCTCCCACCTGATATTGGTTCAGATCACTGGAAGAATGTTCATATAAACAAAGAGCTGCAGGCCATGTCAGAGCCCCTTTCCTCTGCTTAATCCACAGCTCAGTTAAGAAAGAACACATTTTTCTTCATTCAGGACACCTTTTATATTTTTACTTACTCATGTGTCTGTGAGGTGTTTTTTTCTCCTCTTTGCTATCGAACTGCTGCTGAATGTTGATGAGAGAGTATTTAGGCCAATCCTAGAGTGATTTTGTGTTATTGTGTTATTTTTACTTTTTCCTTTGGGTCTGGCCATACCCGATTCCTGCATTTAAGAACACCATGTGGCTTAGATTGTCTGAATACTGGATGCTGTCCTATGATGACACTTTTCCTCACCCCTCTTGAGGAAAAAAGATGTTTTGAAGACAAGGTAGAAATGTTTCTCAGTGATTTTTGTAAAAGAGAAAAACTACTCTGTTTTCTCTGCCTTGTGAGAAAAAATCACAGGATGTAGTCATATTGGAGAGGAGAGAAAACAGAAGTTCCGCACCGGTGTTCTGGGTCAGTAGGTTCCAAATGTACACTTACTTTTACATCTGTTGCTCTGATTTATAGACAAGGTGGAGGTTAACTGTTTTCTGTTTTGCTTTTGCTACAACTTCCTCTGAGCTCAGAGCATATGCTTTCCTGATAGTATTTAAAAAGAAGCCTTGGGTTAGTTTTTTGGGGGGGCTGAAGATATTTGCCTAGACTGGGCGAAAAGCCCCATTTAAAAATTTTATCTTCTTTTCTTGTTTAAAAGCCCAGAAACCATTTCTGCTCAGTTCTGTTTTCTAGAATCTAGCTGAATTTTTAGCAGCAGAGGTTAAAAAAAAAAAAAAAAGTGCCCCAAACTTGTTCCCACTGTACTGTGACTGTGGGGGGTGCTTGATTGCTGATGTTTTTCTGTGCTGGTTTGTGCTAGAGAGGTGAAAATATTAAAGCCAGCTCTGCAGAGTGGGAGCAAATGAGCTTGACAGAAAAATGCCAAGAGAAAATTTGCCTTGCCCAAGGGAACTACAGGGAGCCTTGTGCCAGGTAGGGTGAAATTTAGCTAACACAGGCACAGGTACAAGCCTGTGCTCTGTCTTGCATTGATTCACTCTGCCACAGGTAGGAAAGCCAAAGAAGAAAATTGTTGCCTTTCTCTGTATCATCTGAAGAGTCCTGACAGGCTTACACCATGGAGAAACCTTTTCATAAAGCTGTCGAAAAAAATGGTATATAGGAGTGAGACTTTCCCAAAGCTGTGAGGAAATGTGCTGGTACCTGTCAGCAGGGGAAAATATTTGCCCAAGGGTTTTGTTGTAGGGCAGATTCCCTGGTGTAGCTTAATCAGTAGAACAAAAAGTCTATTGTGGATTACTTATGTGCACCCTTAATAGGATGTATGCAAATCCGTTGGCCTTAATGACACTATTCATGTATGCAAAGGTGGACACCATGCTTTAGGCCTCCCAGCCAAGCCATTTTGTTGTTAGTACAACAAAAAAGCAAAGCATTTCTCCCAGCTCTTACCTTGGCTACTGTTGCAAAAGTACTGGTAGGAAAAATCTGAAATGAAAAAATCATATCGAATATTTATAATGAAAAAGATTCAGGTTTTGTTGCCAAACATACTCAATTGTTTCCATGGAGTTTTAGTTTGGTGACTTTCTAAGAAGTTCAAACTGCCAAAAAGCCTGCAGTAACTGTGAGCAGGAAAAGCTTGCTGCAATTTGAGATTTGCATGG
Source organism: Petroica traversi (assembly GCA_025920805.1). NCBI lineage: Eukaryota > Metazoa > Chordata > Aves > Passeriformes > Petroicidae > Petroica > Petroica traversi. The sequence goes on along the minus strand of JAHLSL010000021.1, from coordinate 13,250,235 downwards.
CCTTTGAAAAAAAAAAAAAAGCTCAAAATCAGGGTGCCACTTATAGATTGCAAAGACTTTCCATTGAGTTCAGCCCTTTGAGGTAATGCATTTCAAAATTCATGCCTTGTTTGAGCAATGGGGGCTTGAAGAATACAGTTCACACAGTAAAATACCAGAATCTTTTGTACTGCAAAGTAGGCAGCAACAAACATTTCTCAGTAGAAGTGTGTAAAAATGCAGTGATCTGTCTTGTAATGGATATCTGTCCATGAGGTAATTCTACCATCTTGCAATTACATGCCTGAAGACATTAATAGCATAAAGCATATTTTAAAAGTAATTGGTAAACCTATTAATTTCCACATCTCCATGTTTTTGTCATTTACCACGAAATACTTAACTGTCTTTTGCATTGTTTCAAAAGACGTGTCCATATTTAAATAGAAACCTCCTTTCATTGCCCATGCTGCATGTTTCATTTTATCTGTATGAGAAATGTGAAACTAGGGAATTAATAATTATTTCACTTGGAAAGGTATGAAGCAAATTCCATTGCCTTTGTCTGATTAGAATCTTCCCTGCTGGTTTAATTAAAAATGGCCATGTGACAAGCAAAGAAAGCATCTCTCCTTTGGGGTAGAGGGGGGAGGAGGGAATGGTATTGTATTTTCCGGTAAACAGTGAATCCTGAAGCTCCAGAGTTGTAAAATTTAAATGCTTAATGCAAATGAAAAATGCAGACTCAGGTCAGCTATAGACAAATGTCACTAGACTGGATGGAAAATGCACTGCAGGCAGAAAAGATGACATTTATCAGTCATCCATACATCAGTAACTAAAACAATTTTAGGGTTGTCTAGACAGGCATCTATTATTCCTTAAATTTAAAAGCTTTAGTAGAAAGACAACAGCAAATGCTCTATTTATATTTAGGTGTTTTTTGGGGTGGTTTTTGTTGTTGTTGTTTTTTGTTTTCTAGATGAAACTATATAGGAAAAGGAAAAAATCATAGTCTTCAAAATGAAAAGTACAAATTTGCTTTTCTTTCTCTTGGACTTTTTTAAATATATATTTTTTTTTTTTTGCTCTCTGGATAAAGGAGATTTTCTTGGCATGTTCTGAAGGCAATTTAAGTAAATTATTAGAGTGTGCATGCAATGCTGGCTGTAATTATTACAGTACAGCCCTGTAATATAAGCTTAATTTCTGTGTACAGTGTTTGGCCTTTATGTTTTCTGCTTAATTTACCCTGTATAGTTAGCGTGAATTTAGTGAAATCATTATGCACCTTTTGGGTTTCTTCTTCAGAAAAAAAATATTTATATTTTCAGGAGAAACAAACTAGAATAGATACAAATATTGAAGTAAATCATTCTGGTAGATGGATCCCTTCTCTCTGGTGCATACATAGAGCCACAGTTCTGCAAATATATATTGATATGCTGAATTAAGATCTGTGAATTAAAATCTGTGAACTGTCCCATTAACTGCCACAGGAAAACTTGTAAGCTTCAATTTCAACTAAATATTTTCACTACTGTTTTATTCTTTTCTCTTTTACTCCATATGGTAACAAGCATTTTTGTAAGAATGTGCACAAAATTGCAATTATTCTCTCTACCAAGCAGAGTGTATACTACAGTTTCTGGGAAGAATTAAATTGTTTGTGTGGTGAAATTTTTTATACTGCTGCTTTAAGGTTAATCTTTGGATATGCTATAATTAAGCAGAAACAGCAGAGCCCAGCCCATCTGCAGACTGTTCTCCATAAATACCTCTTCTGTTCTCAGATCTTGCCTTTCTTTCACCTCCTCTAGTAGGAGCAAAGTGTCAGGTTGCCTCTCTGGCAGCAGGGCTGGAGTGTTTTCTAGTCAAACCCTGGGCTTTAGTTCCAGTGGTTTAGAGCCCTTCAGATGTAGGGTGAGTTCTAACTGTCCCATGCAGAGCAGGGAAACTGAGTAGTGGAGCAACTTGGTAAAAATAGAGAAGCAAATGATGCTGCTTGCAAAGTGGGCCTCAGAGTGTGCTGACTTTTGGAAAAGATTGGTGCTTTTAATGGGCCACAATGAAGCACAGACTGCTTGTGAAGAAGCTGCAAGAAAATGGTTTAAAAGTGATTAATATAAAATAAAAATCAATAGGTTCAGTTGCCAACATGCCATCACATTCACTGCCTTTTAGGAAAGGTGTGACACCTCTACACATTGAAAGGGCTGGGGGCTTGGTGTGAATTTGTTCTGTTTCTTCCTGCCTACAGCTCCTCCAAAATTCTTACCTTCTGCGTCTGCTGGGAGGAGGTGATGCATTTGTATGACACCATGATTCTCTTATTTTGTCAGACAAAGGTAAAGAAACTGAGGCACAAAGGGATTTTGGTACAACTGAGGCACAGAGTGATGCCCTGGAATCACTCATGTCTGGCTGCATGAACAACACCAACATGTGACTATCTGGAAAGAACTTTGAAGCAATAAAATATATTACAGTAGCAAAAATTTATGCTGAAATAAAGTGTGGATGCTATAGGTTCCCATACCTTTAACGTGGCAGAGGTCATAGGACCCATCATTTAATGAGTGTGGCTAAAGGGACACAAAGAGGATGGAGCCAGGCTCTCCTCGGTGGTGCTGAGCAATAGGACAAGAGGCCGTGGGCAGAAACTGATGCACAGGAAGTTCCACTGATTATGAGAAAGAATTTCCTTACTGTGCAGGTGACCAAGCATTCGAACAGGCTGCCGAGAGAGGCTGTAGAGTGTCCCTAACTGGATATGATCAAGAATGACCGGGATTCCAATCCCGCGCCATGTGCTCTAAGACAACCCTGCACCGTGCAGGGAGGTTGGACCAGAAGAACCACTATGGTCTCCTTCAGTCTTACCCATTCTGCGATAATTCTGCATGAATATGAAAATTCAGACTCCTTTTGATTATAAACACACATAATTTCGGCCGCTTTACCTCCTGCTCAGATGGACCATCCTGCCGCTATTAGAGGGTGCCGCTCATCGAGAGAGCCGCCTCACCTGAGGAACAAAAAGCAACAAGCAGCCTCTCGGCTTTGATGCCGAGAACAGAGCATGTGCCGCGGTTGAAAAGGGCCGGTTCCCGCTGGGAGCAGCGGGAGGCGGCGGCGGGGTCGGCGCTGC
>JAHLSL010000021.1:13184799-13246705 GCA_025920805.1 Petroica traversi | reverse complement strand
TATGCCCCCCGGGCCGCGCTCCCCGGGGCCGCCGCGCTTCCCACCGCTCCCCACTAGGTGGCGCTGCAGCAATAGGATTACCTCGCAGAGTCGGCGCTGGAAGGCGACGCTGGGCTTAACAATTCAAATGTATTCCTGCTAATTTGTATTTGATAAAGGTTCAGGAGGCTTTTGTTGTGTGTCTAGTTAGCCTGCGTGTTACGCTGAGAGCGCTTGCAAATTTTCTGTTTGATTGGGAGCCTCACTGTGAATTTTTATGTGGCTGTGTACCTGTGCGTATTTGTTTATATGTGTGCGTGTGTGTGTGTGTGCGCGTGTGTGTGTCTGCATTTGCAGGGTGGGTATATAAAAGGCAGGAGGAAAAATCCGTGTCTTCACCATTGCTATTCCCATGAATGGAGTGACAAAGCACAGAGCGCTGCCTAGTCTGTACACAATGCAAATGCATTATTCAGAGATAGGTGGGGATTAAGGATTTGGCTGTCTTCTGTGTACAGATCAGTGGGTCTAATGCTCAGTACCCAAAATTGAGGCAGGACATGGTTTAGCGTTCAGAAGTCCCCTTTTTTCTTCCGTGTTCCTCTTGGACAGTTGTTTAAAGTGGGAGCTCAACACCCTCATGCCAGTCTTTAGCATCTAGTCATCACATCCTCTTTTTAAAGGGTCCAGACCCTCTCTGGTGGATATTTCTAATACTGAAAGGCTGAAAAAAACTAAGGAAAATTTGGATGTGGTGGATGTACAACTGTGCTTGCCATTAGGGTTAGGGTGCCCTTAGAGAGTAGATTCAGCACTACTGTTATTTGAATGGAACTGACTGTAATTTGTTACTCAGGTTCCTGACCATACATCTCCATTTGTGGAGAGCAAGCATGTTCTTTTCTTTACCTCCTGGGCAAAGGATTTCAAAATTTTAATTCAGCTGCAAGATTTTCTGGCGCTATCTAAACATTAGCTACATCTGGTTTCTTGGCTCCAGCAAACACCTGTAGGGATCTCAGGGTTCAGCAAACAGCATTCACAGAATCACTGAAACTCAAAATCATAGAATGTGTTTAATATTGGGAGGGAAAGCAGTGGGTTATCTGGTCCAACCCCCCGCTCCAACAGCATTATCCTAGTGCACATTGCATAGGATTGTGTCCAGACAATTCTTGAATAACTCCAGTGAGGAAGACTCCACAACCTCTGTGGGCAACCTGTTCTATTGCATACTTCTTTCTCATATTCAGATGAAACTTCCTGTGCATCATTTTCTGCCCTTTGCCTCTTGTTCTCCATGCTCCTGACACCCTCCCTTCAGACACTTATATACATTGATGAGGTTCCCTCTCAGTTGTTTATTCTCAAGACTGAACTGGAACAATTCTTAGCTTTGTAACATCTCTGTTGGACTCACTCAGGGTGCTCCATGTCTCTTGTACTGAGGAGCCCAGAACTGGACACAAGACTCCAGATGTGGTCCCAGTAGAGGGGCATGTTCTCCTCACTTGATCTGCTGGCAGTGTTGTTCCTAGGCCCCCTTTGCCACAAGGGCATAACGTTGGCTCATGGACAAATTTGTTGAAATTCAAAATGTGCATGATCAGTGGATGCAGTGTTGACATTCATTCTCCAGAATTTGCACTGCTTTCCTTTGTGTTGTGGGAGGTACTTCTCACTAATGAAATCCTCTGTAGTTTAGACCATGTACAATTTTGTTTATTCCTCTTTTGATGTTGGATCTACCATGAGACTGTTATCTGACATTCCCAATGTGAGTCTGGATGATTTTGAGATGCCATTGGAGAATGTATTCAAATCTTGTGACCTGTTTTAAGAATTCTGGCCAGTTATAGGAGGTTCTTCTATACTTTACAGTGTAACATCAAGAACCAAGGGGTGATGAGCCAGCAGCACGTTTTATATGGTAGCAATGATAACATGCATGCTTGGTGAGGGGGTTTGGGTGGGTGTCTCCAGACTGCCGTGCAGCATGGTCTCAGTCTCAGGTAGTTATTCTGATTTCCATTGCATAAGTTTTTTTTGGTAACTTTAGTCTTTACTATGCCTTACAAATGCAGAGGTATGGAGGGACATTGGGAAAAAAATATGTTTGGTTGGTGAAGTGGCTGCTGTGGATTTTATGATGAAGTTAATACATTTCTTAATCAAATGTCTTCCTGCCTGCATGTGATTGGTAAAACCAATGAGATTATTTAGAAACACCTGCCTAAAGTTTGTCCATCTGAGGGATGTGCCATCCCTCCAGCATTGTTCAGCATTGCTTGAGCTATGCAAGGGATTCTTTGTATACTCTCTGAGAGGCAAACCTTGACCATTGACTTCTTAATTTGGAGGTCAGCATATAAACATACCTGATCAGTTTTAGCCTAGAAACACAGGATTGTTTTTCTACTTGGGTGTTTCTCTTTTGAATTTTTGCTGTGACTGCTTCTCTCCATGCATGACAAAACAAGAGCTGGATTTTAACATCAGTTTTTGTGCTTGAAGAATGCAGAGTGATCTTTTCCAACCTCCATGTTTCTTTCTAGCTTTTTTTTTTAAACTTCAGTTGCTGAACTGCTGTAGTCAGACTAAAGTAGGAAGCACAGAAGGACTTCTGAAATGACATTCTATCAACAGGAGAGTGCCTGTCTCTCTTCTTTTCTTCTTTTTCTTTAAACTATCCTGTAAGGTTAAGAAAAGGTAAGAGGGTTTTAGAGGCTTTTGTCTGCAGTATAATGGATGAAAGAACTGCAGAAAATGGGAGAAAAATTTTGGGAAATTTTTCTGAGCCCAAACAAAAATGACCAGTCGTGAAGAAATCCGTGAAACTGAGACTCCTATGGTGTAACTAAGTAAATTTCTAACAAGACTAAGGTAGGCTATGTGAGCAGTTCAGCCTGTGACTGTCCCTGGTACTGTGCACCTTTTCAAAATCCACATTGATTTTGAATATTAGTTTTAGAAAAAGAAGTAGACGTGTTCCTTTATGCAAACATAAAGGGTGAAAAATTATGCAGGAGGTGTACTTCATGGTGAGGCAATGGAGTAAAAATGGCAGGATGTTCCTACTGTGTGTAATGGTGATGAATACAGTAGTAAGAGACTAGTTGTAACATAATTTTCCTCCTTCCTTCTTCCTTCCTTCCTTCCTTCCTTCCTTCCTTCCTTCCTTCCTTCCTTCCTGTCTGCTGTTTGACCTCCAAAGCCCTAGGAATGGCACCTGTCCAAACAATGGTCGTTACAAGGTTTGCGTTACAAACTTTAATTAAAATGGAGCAGTCTTTTAGACCACCTTTCTTCAGCCATAATCCAAAGTAGTGACCCCTCGTGATGGTGGGAAGATGCCATTCCACCAGGAGCACGTGCTGCTCAGCAGCAGGAGGTTCCACACAGCAGTCGCCCATCATTATAGCTGTGCATTATAGCTGTGCTTCTGGAATGGATCTGGGAAATCTCCTACCGGGAAAAAGGTGCATCTGGGAAAGAGTAGGCTACATATTATTTCACTTTAGGTCCTGTAAAAGCTACTCTTTGAAGACTAGTACCTGTATTTATGTAAGTGGTATAATATAGGGACACCTGTAGGCAATTAGCCTGCATTCATTGCATAATCAAAGCTGCTGAAGGCTTGCAAACTGTAAAATGTTTGTGAGGAAAGCAAGTATCTAAACATTTTGGAATTATTTAATCTAATTTTGGCTGGATCTGATAACCTAAATCAAGAATTGGACACTGCTGCTGAAGCAGTTGTGGTTATAAAGGCCAAGAGCAGAGAGGTCCTCTCTTTCATGCGGATTATCCAAGTAACCAAACCAGAAGTTTTAATTGACATATCAGCTGGGAAAGTCATGTCAAGTCCCTTCTGACATTTCAGGTCACAAACACTCATAGAAACATCTTTCATATGTTTGGTCTCAGAGAATTCTGAACATATGTCATCTGGTGTGGGTGGAATAGAGGAGAGGATAATGTATTCTGATAACATGAGGCCATCACAAGCCACATTAGCTGAGATGCAGAGCTCTTCCATAATTATCTGTACTTACAGAAGGGTATTTTGATGAAAGAAATACATTTGCAAGCAAACATACAGGATGAGGTGAAGCAGAAAGAGTATTTTCACACATTGCTTTCCCAACTATAAGCAACCCTGCAAGATGTAATTCTGCCTACTGTGATTGCTCACTGCATTCATGTGGTGAGTAAACACACACCCTTTATTTTTGGTAATAGAAGAAACAGTAAGCTTTCTAATGTACGTGAATGTATGCAGCCATATTGCCTATTGAAAAACAACAAAAAGATTATCTAGGAGGGAAATAAGTGTGTATTTAATTTCTCTTCTGCTTGACAAAGTGGGAGGCTATTGAGGTAAATTAAGTTCCACCCATGGTTTAAAATTGGGGCAGGGAAGGAGAGGTTCAGGCCAAATATGCTGGCATAGTTTAACATAGTGTCAATCTAGAAGGGAGGCTGTTGATCCTCTGATCATTGCTAGAATATAGTGTAATGGTTCCTTTGACACCTTTGTCTTTTATTTCATCAGTATGTAGTACATGACATTTTGTACTCGTGAAAGGTGCTGAACTGACAGGCCTTGAGACTGAAGTCTTCTCTTTGTACACATATCAGACGAAACATAGACAAACACAGCATCCCTCTCTGCCTCTTTCTCTCTCTTTCCCACACTTCAACTGATTTCTCGCTGCAGCTTTCTCATATGGCCACCATTTGAAGTGAAATCCGCAGTTACTGTTTGCTGCTAAAATTACCAGAAGGTTGCTAGCCCTGAGTGAGTTTTGTAGGGTGTTTTTTTTTTTTTTCTTGTGATACAGAAATGTATCTCCATGAATTTAAGTAATTCCAGCTCATTTCATGTGGGTCGCAGACTGTCCATTAGTCTGTAATATCTTTAGGTTAGCAGTGACCCGCACTAGACTTGATCTGGTAACCTATGGCACAGGTGAAATGCTCCATATCCTATTTCCTCTTCTGCTCATATATGAATTGTTCAGTAGAAGGTTAATCATGCATACAAGAGAATTTTTTTCTCTGAAGTGCACAGGAGATCTGTGTTTTTGTCCTTTCAATCTGTTTGGAGCAGACAAAGGGGATTATGAACGGGCAAAGTAGAATTTACAGTTAAGAAATTTGTGTCTTTATTCACACAGCGCAGAATTCCCATTGGGAATACTGGATCCACCATGCAGATCAGAGAGAACAATTTTGCCTGCAGTATGGGCTTCCAATGGTTTTACCATTCTTGCACTCAGAGGGAAGAGGAGTGTAGGGGAAGGAGTTATTGTGTCCTCTCTGTTTTTAATAATGTGACCTTATAGTGAAACAGAAAATATTCGACAATCCACATTCAGGACGAACAGCTTACAAAACTTAACTTCAAAATGTATAGTTAATTTCTGAAGCTGAGATTTTCCCAATGTATTTTCCAAAAGGATATTTTATGTATGTCTTTCATCAACTTAAAAACAAAATAGTGCAAGTTTGAGAAAAAAAAAGAAGTTGCCATCTTCAAGTAAAAACCCCACACATAATCAATCTATAACTTTCTTGTCATTTGTGTTGAGCAGCAGAAACTTGGGGTGGGATATTGGGGGTTCAGACACAAAGTTCAAAATTCCTGGGGCTTTCTGATGAAAACTTTGGACAAGGTTACTTTTCTTGTTTCTTGGTAGGGAGAAATGTGTTCCCCTTTTTTCAAAAAGTTTGCTATGTAATTTAGGCTTTGTTTACTTTTCATCAGATGTTGCAAATTATTTATTTTTTTTCAAAGAATATAAAAAAGGGATACACCTTGTGTAACTTATTAATAGTCTCATAAATTATTGAACAAAACCAGTAATATAAAAGAAAAAGGTATATATGTTTGTGTGAAAGACTGAAAAATAACAGGTCTTTAAAAATAATTTTTACACCTACAATGACATAGGATGAGTTTAATATTTTTAGTAATAGCATCATATTCCTATTCCACTGACTCATACAAGGAATCATATGAACATAGACTTAAGTTATTTTTGTCAGGACTGCCTTTGCATTAAGGATCTGTTTAGTGATTAAGGGTAAAAAACTGCCCCCAATCATTTTTCACACTTGCATTTACTCATACTTTCAGGCTTGTCTCAGCTAGATCAACTAAATTTTCTCTGAAAGATTGAGAACATACACAGCCTCACTCAGTCACAGTCCAGAAGGAATTCAGTTATTTCAAGAAGTCTCATTACACCAGATCCTTCTATTGCCTCTTGTTATTTATCTTTCAGTACTATCACCTTTTACTACCCTTTCTTCTTCTTTAATTCAAATTAATAAAGTCCTGCAGTGAATGATTCTTCAGTTCCTTTGAAATTTCTTTTGAAAGAGTGAGAAGTCCTCAAAAATCACAATACTCATAAAATGGTTGAGGGAGAAAAAATCCTTTATTCTTTCCTCTAGACTTCAGTGACACTATGAAGTTTCACATAATTTGCAGACTGCATCTCATAAAATACTGGCAAAATTTATTCAATTCAAATTAAATAGATGTAGCACAGAGTAATCTTTCTCTATTAAATATGTCACTTTTTGCAATTGTTTCTTAATATCCAGCACAGCTTCCATCTAAGATTAGCACTTTCTTTGCTGCCACAGTTTCACTAACCTACTGAATTATTCACTGAAGCATAACCTTCAGATATCAGGTTAGAAAGACCTTGATTATGGCAGGAAGTGAACTGTATAAACCATTTTTCTTTAAAAGAAAATTTCTCAGTATAGAAAAGTCTGAAATGAGATAAGTATTAAATGTGTGTAAAAATTAAGTTCATAATTGATAGGAATTTAGTCAGCTGTGACATTCCTGTATTTTGTTTATAATAATGTACAATAACATTCTAGATACCACTTAATAGTGTAAAACCACATGCATTCTCATGGTGCTTATTTAAAGTACAAACCAGGGTATCCATGTTGGTCTCAGCTGTGAAGTAGAGCTGTGGAATGTCTCATGCAGATTTAACACACTGGACAAAGAATATTTACATCCAATTCCTGATTTTGTCCCATTTCCTGAAAATTACTTTTAAGGGTCCCTCAGCTCCAGAAGCAATGGTGACAGAGTGGAAGGCTTCCCTACAGCAAACCACTGTTATTGACCATTAGTTTGTCCAATCCACGGTAGAAAGGTCATTTGAACACCTTCCAAGGAGACAACAGCTTTGGGAATGCTTCCTCTGCGAGGGTTCAAATACAGATTCTCCACTCACTTGCCTGCTTCTCATGACCTGTCCAATGGCACCCAGGAGCTGAAACGTAATTGTGAAGATTAACAGGCTTTTAGAGGTACTATGATAGCAAAATGTCAGGGCAAACAACATTCTACAAATTATTCTGCTAGTGAAGCGTACAAATTTTCATAATGACTTGACCTAGAATAGGAACAAAATGTGTTTTCCTAACGTGGGTGATAACTGCATAATTATGCAACTGATTCTGCTAATATTATTAGCCTTATGTTACTTTCCCAGATGTCAGAGAAGTGGCACAGAAGGAGAAAACAGGTGGCAAGTTTGTTGGATGTTGCATATGAGTGCAGTTCATAACAGAATTTTCTATGTAGATTTGTTGCCTGCACTTTGAAGGACTCTAACACAAATGTGCTGCACAGGGATTTAAGGTTTTGGGCGCAGCAGGGGCTTCAGCAAATTTTGTGCTGTGCTGTGAAATGTTCTGTCCCTAAGATGAGTTTAAATCTCTTATTTCCTGATCTCTGTCTCTCTTTCTCCTTGTGATGTCTTTGGTTTGTAGGGCTTTCCGAACATGTGAGGGTGTTAGTTTTGGGTAGCTAAATTCATATTGAATGGTCATGTGAATTCATAAGTCAGGTATCATTTTAAAAGAAATACAAGTAATGCAAAGAATGCTAGTTTAACAAACTTCTAAAAAAAATAAATATGTCTTCAAGAACCCTCACACAATAAGAAGCGTTTCAAAGCAGCGGGAGAAGTCATAAAAATTGGGTTGATACTGTGGGTATAGAGATTAATTTTTACTTATATGTATTATGCATACATATATCATAAGAATACATACAGTCATGTATTCTTGTATACATTTATTTAATAATTCAAATTTGTACTTTTTCTGTGTTTATTAAAGAATTACGCCTTTGACAAAAAGATCTGCAGCTGTGACATTTGAATTGCAGACCAAAGAACCATGAGAAAGAATTAAGTTTCCTGTGTGGGAGAGAGACTAAAATATGTATTTAGGGAAATTGATCATTTTGGACTTAGAAATACATGTTGGAAGTCACATGTGGGCATGACTTAGTGCATATTGTTCATTTCTGCTTAACTGTATCCTCTGAAGCTGCCTGGGAATTGCATCATGAGGGCTTGCAATTCTTAAGTTCCAGCATTTTTGCCTTTTAGTAAGGCTTGCTAGAAATGTTGTCAGGCTTAAAATAATTGGAAGTAAAGTACAAAATCAGCACTGAAAATGGAAGCTGCAAAAGGCAGAAAAGATTGTGGTAGTGGTTCCTCCAATAAAAAAGACAAAATGAACATTTCATTATGTGCCTACACATTCCATGATAATCTGAAACCCTGATTAAAAGGAATGCTATTAAATTGATTTTTTACTTTCTTTTTTTTTTCTTTCCCCAATTAATTGATCTGCCATCAAGCCAGCAAAAAGGTTGTGTAATCTGAGGCAAGCTACCTTTGTTTGATTTTTACCTTCTCTCCTTCACGGGAATGTTTTGAAGAAGCAGCTGGCTGTTAACATATAGAAAATTTGCCTTCAGTGGAGTGATAGAACCCAAAATACGGGAAAAAACTGTTGTCTCTGAAATGGCTTTATTAATTTCTGGTACTGCGTATGCACTTTTGCAGAATCCTTTAGAGTAGGAAACAATAGAAATAAAATCTCTGGTGAAAAGTGGAAAAGTGTTGCATCAAAACTTGCTTTTCATGTTAGGACTTGGTGTAATTGATGGACAAGTGTGGACTTCGAAGTGTACACTTTCTTCAGCTTTGTGGGCATTTGGAAGGTTAATAGCAGACATATGGTGCAGTGGTTGCCAATGGCAACCCCTGTGTTTTGGGTTAGGTTCAAAGGGCTGTTCAACCCCACTTGTCCCCACTCGGTAATTCCCAAAGCTGGCCATGCAGATTGTTTTGGGGGATGACATTTTACATATGTTTCTAACTGTCTCTTCTGTAAGTATTTATCTAAACATTTCTATTTATTCCGTCACCACATTGCACAAGTGTTAATGATTCTTGGCTGACAATTTAGCAGTAAGGAATGGAGAGGGATATTGTATTCCCCATTTAACAAAGAGTGAACTGTGATTTTAAGACTTACAGAAAGTTTCACAGGAAATAGATATCACTGCTGGATATTTTGCTAAAGTGTCTGAGGCTTTGTCTGCTCTTCTTTTTTTTTTCTTGTGACCATCCAGAAACATGCCTGAATCTTCTGTGCCAACGGTTCCTTTGGATTGCTACCAGGGATGACATGCTAGTTCTTGGAAACAGCTTTGGGATTCCTAGCTTTTATTATAACAGGTATTTTGTATGATGGCATTCAGATTTTTAGGCATATGTGTGTGCCTATGTGTGCATATTTGTTATTCTTGGAATCTTTCAATATTCACTGTCATAACATATTCATATACAGATATTTTTTGTGATATATTGCACATACTATTTGGTGATAGTTAAGCTACTTCAGGATCTAGTTGTCATTACACTATGGAAGCGGAAGCTGTTTCAAAAAAATCTACTTTTTTTCTCCCTAAACAGCTCATAGATACATCCTCCAGTCACAATGGGATTGGTAAAGGACTTGTGAAGCCATGCCCCAAGGCAGGCAAACTGCACCAAGGGAGATCTAAAATATTATCCAGATAACATGAAATGGAAATACTTTCAGTTTGGACAACATAAAAAGAAACCTCTGAACAATACCTTGTGCCCACACTTAGTCCAGTCTTGGACTGAGTATTATATCTACAGTGACCCCTTTCCCTCCTGCCTACACTGCCTCTCCAAAGTTTGACTCTGTTGCTGTTGTACAACAGAGAGGAAGAAACAAATGTGAGGCTGTGATCAACAAATCTGTTGATGGTAGTTTTCAAATCTTCTATCATGTTCTGCAGGAGACAATGCACAGTCATTGCCAGACTCTTTGAAATGGGTGCTGTTGTTCTGGTTGAGGTATTTATCCAGCATAACTTAAAATAATTTCCTTTTGATGGCTCATGCTTTCTGAGGCATATTTCTGAAAGTGCATGGTTAAGTCTGTTGGACAATCACATGCAAAAATGAATTTTAGAAGTAATGAATATAGGAATATAGGAAATAGTTATAAATACAATTTACTGTCTATGTCAAGACCTCCTATCCTTAGTTCCCAGAGATCCGTTCAGTATAAGAATGATAAAGTAGCTGAACAGAGGTAGAGTCTAGCTGCCTTCTTCAGAGTCCTGCATGTACCTGTTCTGGCTAAGGGGTTTCTGGTAAGCATCTCTAAATTGTGAAATTGTTCAGGACCAGTTAGTGATCGATGACATGCACAGTGAGGGATTTGCACAGACAGATGTGGACGTGTCTAATGTAAACTGATGTATTATTATTCTGACTGTAGCTTGAGGGAGTCAGTAAGGACCACAACAGGTTTCACAGCCCTATGTACACTCACATGGTACCCGCGAAGAGACGTAGCCTCTCCCTTCTCCTAAATGAGGGAAGGTGTGAAGGACCCTCTGTCCTCTGACATGATATGCTATGGTATCCATCTCCTGCTTCCTCCCACCCTGTACTATCATAACTAATACACCACAGTTAAATTCTCCTGTTAACAAGCCAAGAAGACTCAACTTCAGATCAGGAAGCCACTGTAAAGATATTTTATTGAGTTATGCTGAAAAAAACCCCAAAACTGGATAAAGTGTCTCCCAGACACATGAAGTGGAGATGATCATGAGAGATGTGTGAAAGAAAAAGGTCACAATGAACATTGTGAAGAGCTTAAAAAAAAAAAAAAAAAAAAAGAAGGAAAGAAATCAGAATAATAAAGACGGGAATAAATTTAAAGATTGCAAGAAAAGGGAACTGATGGAGGTAGATTCAATATTTACAAATGTGAGTGAAAAATTAATTTGGAAGGAAATTACATGAAAGGGGCTATGGAAAGGAAACTAGTAGGAAAGGAGGAAGGAGGGGGTGAGCAGGAGAAACGACTGAGGGAAGAACAAAAGAAAGAACAAAGAAAAGAATAAAACCTATCTTACTCTGCAGTTATTGTATTTTGGCGATAAATATTTGCAGGTGGTTACAGTAGTTATTTCCCCACTTCTCCTCCCCTTTTTCCTTTCAGAACCAGCTCACAAATCAGTAAAATATCCAAAACAGATGAAACTCTGGAAAAAAAGTGAGTTCTGTGTCTAAAAGCACAGCAGTCACTCCACAACATCCACATCACTGTAATGATGTTTTCCTCTTTCTCAGTGCTGGGAGGCACATGGAACTGACCCATCCTCTTATTACACTAAACTTGAAGCAGCCTCTCTCTTTTACAAACAAACAATGAGTACAAGTTTTTCTTTGAGCTTATTCACAGATCTTGGGCTTGTTGCTCTTGGTGTGTTAATATTTTCAGCTGCCTTGGCATTTTTTAGCGTGTTTGTGCATTTACTATTTTTGCGGATATTAATAGTAACATGCAAATGTAAAATTTTTCTGGGAACTTGCCCCATTTCAGTCATTCACACAATTCTGTGTGGTGGTCCAGCTTTCCTCCTTCCCTGTCTGCGGGGGGGCCTTGGGGCTGTGAATATCCTGTTTTTGCTGTGCAGGTTCCGAAGGAAATCAAAAAACATTTGCAAGTGCATCTCTCACGTCTTTCTATCATTTCCCTGATAATCTTTGCTTGTGGTTGCGCTGCATTTTGCGTATGGCCGTGGCAGTTTCACCTGCCCACTTTTATGTCATTAGTTGTCACCGTTCCACTGTGAGTGTGCAGACAAGTCCTCACTGAGAGCAGCTTCGGTGTCGTGTCTGGGCCTTGTAAATCCTGGCAGCAGTGCTGCGTGCGCCGCAAAGGCTTTGTGACAAAACAGGAAAATGACAATTAATGATGGCTGAGTTCGGGAGACGGAGGAGGAACAGGCTTTGGTGGCGTAGAAAGATGCATTTAGAGGCTTTCAAGCACAAGACAACATTTTGCATTTCAGGCTACGGTTTTAAAGCCTGATAGAGAAACCTCTTCGTCCTGCGGAGCTCAAAGCCTGCATTAGTATCTGCCATTTGCAGAGCCTCCCTACTTCGTCAGGGGCTAATTTTCTTCTGGTGGGAGCATCACTGGATGATTGAGGCATTATCACTTTGAAAAGAACCTTAATCGTGTGATCAGTCTATAAACCAGATACTGCTCAGTGCGAGCTGGGGTGGCAGGCCTGGCCCCCTTGGCTTCAGGGAAACCACTCACTTCACTAAGGTTTTGCAAGATCTGGGCTTTGGATTTAAGATTAAATGCTTTATTTTCTGCCAAATATACAATAAGACTTAAGCTTAGTAAATGATTCCGGCCTTTGCAAATGCTAAAAATATATGTTCATTTAATGTGCAGAAGTTTTGTTTACAATGGGCATTAAACAGAGGGAATGTCAGTGCAAGAAGAGGTGGACTTAATGGGTTAAAAACTGTGTAAATGTTACTCTAGTTAAATTACAGCTTGTTGTTCAGATGAATACTCTCCACTTCTCATATAGCTTTAAATTATGGACAAATGCTTGCAATTGTGAACTACCTACATTGTGGCTGCCTGTTCCCAGGCTTCATCAACCCTAGCTGTCCAATGGGATTACTGTAAGCTTTCACGGCAGTCTGCCAGCCACTGATCAGAAATTCATATCCCTGGATGTTAGATTGCTCTCTTTATTCCATCCTTGTGATGGCTGTGATTGCTGTCATGGTGTTAGGTTAGAAATTAGCATTTTGTGGCCCAAATTTTGCCATCCAGAACATAATCAGAAAGAAAAGGGGGGGGGGGGGAGGATTTGGGGGGGGTGGAAATCAAAGAATAGTAATTTCATCTCTCAAAGAAGGGAAATGCAGTGTTACCATGATACAGATGTCTATGAAACTTAGGTCAGGAAATGTTGTGGTATTTATGGTCCTATTTGGCGAATGCTTAGGCAGGTGGTGTTTTTCTGTTACTGCAGACCTCTGTTCATAGATTAATGCTTTACCTCTGATAAACAACAACCAAAAAAAAAGTAAATAAATAAAAATCCACCAGTGAAACTATAGGTGGGCTTCAGAAACTCCTAAATTAAAAAAAACAAGGGTCTCTAGCAGATACTTTCAAGGACATGCTGAATTAATCACAAGAGGCTGGTTAGCAGGAGGTCAGAGAAAGACTTCTTAGCATCATTTTGTGTCATATGTCTAGAGGCGATGGCAGTATGTATGTGCTGTATTGTAATATCCCCTTCCTAGCTTTCTAGCCTCAGTCAGAAAAGGCTGAACACATATTGCATAGGGCTCTTGAAAGGAAAGAGACACTGGCAAAAATCAGTAGTTAGGAGGTTTTTTTTCTGTTCTTTAAAATTGAGTCGTGTCTGGCTGGCTAATTTAAATGTGTCATTGTTTTTTATCAGATTCATACTATACTGTATCCCTTGCATCTTGTTTTCTAAATGTGTTATATCTGATGATACAAAGGTGGTGATTAAACAGCCCAGTAGTAGTCTCTGATATATTTAATGAACATTATTATTGCTCCAAATAAAGATTTCTCTATTAGTCTGTTTCGAAACAATTCATCAGGGCTTATTACAGAAAATTATGGAAAACAACTGTTTAAAATTTAGTGTAGAGATATGGTAAGGTCCTTAAAGGTAGCTTGTTATCCTTTTTAGGCAACTCACAGACATGCTAATTTTTTCTGTCATTAGCACTGAACAAGCTGGAAGGATTCTGACATGCGAGGTGCACAGATTCTGTTAGGAGCCTTGATTTTTATCCACCCAAGCTTATCCGTCATCTTTAATCATGCAAAAAGCAGGATTACTTAATCATTTCATTTTATTGAAAAGAAAAAGAAAGGTTTACATTAAAATGATGACATGCAAGAAAAAAATAAATTGAAAATGATTATGAAGAAAATGTAACATAGAGACTAAAGCTCCATTGGTTCTGTGATGCTCATTTAAAGCAATGATTTAGTAAAGCCAAAGTATAAAAGTAATGATAATATTGGCTGTGAAAGTGTAAGCATCTCTGCATATTTGCATGCATTCTGACTTGAGGTGTGCAGCTGATTAGAGCAGATAACTAAGGAAGATACTTTTTTTCACCTCAATTCTGTTTATCCCTTGCATTAAGTTGCATTTTTGTCTGAACTAAGTGTATTTTAGTGCACAAATGATAAGAGGCACAGCATACTGGCATTTTCACAAGCACTTCAGTATGCATATGCCTGCCTGTGAATCTTCCTATATAGGATAGACAAAAATGATACTGATATCATACTATCTATGAAAATAATTGATTTATCTCAAGTGTGAATTTTATTTTGGAGATAAAATTAACAAATTATTCATTAATGTCTTCTGTAGCTTTTGGATTTTAGACATTTCATTTTATGCCATACCTGTTCTAGGTTTTGTACACTTAATTTAATGTATTTTTTTTATGTTGATGTTTGTTCTCTTTACACATTCTAAATATCCCTTTAAGTTAATTATTTTTTTTTCTAATATAAAATTTATGTCTAGTCATATCAGAATTTAGGCAGAAAAATATACCTGCAAACTTTCGATGCCACAAAACATTTGTTTAGGAAACATATTACAGTTTCTAAAAGAAAGTTTGTTAAAGGAGAAAACAAGGACATATTTTTGTACGTGAATATATACAAGTGGTGCATTTCATCAAAGAAAATTTATTAAAAGCACCACACTTTTAGGTTTTGGTCTGATATTTACATAAAATGGAGCATTAAACAAGTAATTACATTACAAATCAATGTTTAGCAATTAGGTCATTAATAATTCATTCTACTGTACTAAGTTGAGTGAATTTAAGGTTGAATACTCTGGTATCAAATTGTTTTAGGTACATAAACATTTAATGAAATCTGAAAAATATCCAACTTTTTCCTTTAATGCCTAACATTTCTAGGTCTTGAATATTCATTTTGTTTAAAGGAGTAAAAAAAGAGAAAACAAAGATCAGGTTTTTACACTAGTGCGAGACTCATGTATTGTTATTAGAGTCAGGAGTGTAGAAATAAGAAAAAAAAACAGGAAAGATAAAAATAGGTGTGTAGATATCTATTTGTATTCAATTATTCTCTTGCTGGCATTAGCTCTGGACACTGCTTGGTTGTGAGAGCTGACTGTTTTGAGATAGGCAACCTTCAAGTAGGAGAGAAATGGTTAAAAATGTCATAGGTTAGAACCATAAGAGGGAGAAAAATATTAGGAGTCCCTAACTGTAAGAACAAGCCTTGTTTTATGTTGTTTCTGAGTTCTGAAAGGATGTAGTTATGAATACAGGAAAAAAATACTGTCTATAAGGAATTTATCAATCATATAGATTCCTTCTGTTTGTATAAATACTCTCTCTTCTACCATGGACGTTTAAAGTAATTGAGATTTAAAATACTGCATTACAGGGAAAAAAACCCAACCAAAACCACAAAAACAGCAAGTGAACACCTCCTGCCTCAAAACAAACAAACAAACAAACAAACAAACAAACAAACAACTAAGCAAAACTAAAACAAAACCACTTTTTTTTTTTTTAGAATATATTCTATTTTTGCTCTTCCTAAGTGCATCCATCTGTCTTAAAATTTCACAAATCTTAGAAATTGAACTGGACTCTTAGTGAGATATTTTAATGTAGGACAAATGTCAGTATTCTGCATAGTAACTGAACATTTTTGGGCAAAAGAACAATGGATTTCTGCTTTTTGTTCTAATAATAGATGAGAATATAAGGGATTTTTTATAATATACAGCTACTTCCCTGCAGTGAAGGAGACAACCTTTTTTATACATGCAGACTGAGTAACACATAGAGGATAAAAAAGAGCCTTTCAGCAATAAATTTTCTTTCAAGCTAAGTAATCTTTCTATATTGCTGTAAATTAATTTAGACAGTACTTATATTATATAGTTTATATAACCAGTGTTTTCTTCCTGATTGATTCATATGACTTTCCCTAGTATGATCAAATATATTTTTCTCACTCTTTCTTTTAAAGAGTGGAAATTATTTTCTTTCACTCTTTTTTTTTTTTTTTTTTTTTTTAGTAAAAAGCTGGCAAAGGTTATTATTATGGCATGATTCTTGTTCAGATGTGGAATTAGTGGTCTTTTGATTGTTGTCCTGAAAAGAGAATTATTTGCTGAAAAGAATTAGGTCTGATCTTATGCTGACTTTTTTTCATGCTTCTAAAGCTGTGTCCTTAAAAGACCTGCAGATGCATGTTTACGATTTGAGTATTTGCTTATCCACTTGAAAAATATTAACAAGTATTATGCTATTTTGGATTCTATCAGAAAACCTGTATTTAACAAGTAAATAATATTTTGCAATATTTACAATGCTATAACCTGAAGAATCTTCTTTTTGTGCCTTTTGTGGATGGATTTTGTACTTGAAATTAATTTTTTTAGTATTTTTTTGAAACTTAATTTTATCTATACTGAAAATCTCTTACGTTTTCATTGATTCCAGATAAATTATAGTGATAGTACTGAAGGCAGATGCCTTTTATTTTTTGATACGAAAGAACATGAAAGTCTTATTCAGTTGCTAGAAATAATGAAAGCATAGCAGCCCAAACGAGCAATGATGAGTGATAAAAATATTGGACCAGATTTTAGTCACTATGACCTTTAAGCAATAGGTGGCAGTGTTACCTAAATACTCTTTGCTTTGTATTGGAATAGAATGGGAATACTTAGGAAGGAACAGGACATTTGTTTTACTTGTACATAATTGCAGATTTGTACAAACAAATTTCACATCATTAGGGATCTTTTCGAAAAGTTCTCCTAAAAAAAATTTAAATTCAGTATCCACTATCACCTGAATGACCCACATTTTTATGTTTTCTGATTTATTAGTTATAACATGATATTGGAATCTAAAATATTCAACTTGTGTCTGAAAAACAAGAACATTTTCCTGCGACATGCTGTATTTGAAAATGTGATCCATCTTAACTTCATTACATATTTATAGTAATAAACACCAAGCACACTTTTAGAAAATATATTACAGAATATACTTTTCTGGTTTATTGCAAAGTTATAAATTTAGAACCTAGTTAATAAAGCTCATAGCACATAGTGCTTCTGTAGAGATTACAGGATAAACTTTATGAATTCTTTTAGTATGTACAGCACAGTATCACAGAATAGAGCTGCACCAATATACAAATACTCTTTCCCCCTTTATGCACAAATAGGCAATCCTTTCCACACCTGAAAAGCATGCAATAACAAAAAAAAAAAAAAAAGAAAAGATGGCATTGCTTATCAAAATTGATGCCTTAATATCAATTTCTAAATCGAGTATGCCAATATAAATATATTCACTTAAATATAAAATATTTCTCAAAATGCAGCATTGTACATTACAATCAAAACCAATTCGTTTAAGCCATTTTGGTCTTCTGAGTGCCACTTACATATATCTCATCATATAATAATTAAAATACATACTGACCAATGCAGCAGCCATATTCCATACCATGTGTTCTACCTCTAGGATACAGCTTTCATACAGTAGCAGTTCCAAGGGACGTGTTCATCAGTGTGTGATAGAAACACTATGCAGTACTTTTTTTGCAGTTTGAAGTGGGGTGAGGGGGAGAGGACTGGTACAGTAGGTAGTCTTAGTTTGATAATTACACCTTATCTATTTACTATGGTATATTTATCAGTTTTTAGACTAAAAATAAGATGTTGCTGGTGAGAAGGAGAATAAATGATAATCATGCTAGCGAAAGAAGATAGTGATGGATAGAAGCAATGATGAAATGTGTCTGATAGGGTAGTTTTCTTGTGTACCACCATTTCGTTGCTGCTCTGGGATTACAGCAAAATGGTGGCTACTTATATTTTATGGAAAATGTAAATTTTATGGTAACCTTCCTATAGACTCCAAATTGCTTCTCCCCTCCATCCCTATTATACTGCTTTGTTAGAACGAGTGCGTGGTTTGCCTTCTGAATCTCATAGCACTACAGAAAAGGAAAAGCTCAGTTGCAAAATTCTGCATCAACAATAAAGACTTCACTTACATGTGATTAAACCAAAGTGTAATCAAATGGGAAGCTCATGTTTTCTTACATCTACAGATAAGATTCTAACTGGCCATAGGTAAATAAGATTTGGAGCGTATTCTTGTTTTGCAAAGCACAGAGCTGCTGTAACTGAGGCAAACATTTGTAACTCTTTGTTTTTTGGGGTAAAACTTAGCCTGTACTATCAAAAAATGCTAATAAGCAGTAGATCTTAAAAAGGAAAGAAAAAGAGATAAAGTCCTAAGGCTTTACTTTCTAGCCTCACTGTTTTTCTGTTCCAAATGTTGACATGGCATGGAGTGACTAAACTGTCTTGTAAAGATCCCCTTATCTACTGTCTTGGGCAGGGGTAAGGCGCTGAAACAACAGTACCGTACTGAAACAGTACCTTACTGAAGCAGCTTTTGGATTTTGTTACTTTGCAGAAGAATGTTACTTGTAATAATACGATTTTCCCCAAGTATCTAATTTTAAAAAATGAAAATAAATAGAAAACATGGCTCTAAATATGATTTTCTTGTTATCTACATGTGTTAAAGTAGCAAGAATGCAGGAAAACAAGAAGCAAAGGGAAGTGAGCAGAACTAAATTAAGAAAATTAACTGAAAGGAACAGTTCTGGAGGATTATTACAATACTGGCTTTTCCTTAAATTCTGAAGGGAAGATAACTTATATAATACTTTCTTTCTGAATTTACTCTGTTATAGTTAAATTATCAAAATATGGGGCATTTGAAAGACACATTTTATCTCTCTCCAGATAGATATTTAAAGTTAAAAGTATATTATATTATACTATCTAAAATTTCCTTGCCTAATTTTATGATGTTCTTGTTGTCAGCTACTGAGTTCTGAAGTTGTGAGATTTTAAATACTAGAAAAATAATCAAATATTTTAAAAACTCAGCTTCCAGAGACTTGTCACACTGTTTACCTGGTGGGTATAAGT
The DNA here is from genome assembly GCA_025920805.1 of Petroica traversi. NCBI lineage: Eukaryota > Metazoa > Chordata > Aves > Passeriformes > Petroicidae > Petroica > Petroica traversi. The sequence goes on along the minus strand of JAHLSL010000021.1, from coordinate 13,227,435 downwards.
GAAGTTGTAAAGTATTGAAATTAAAACATGTCTTGAGAGAGTTCATGCACTGATACTACTAGTTTTATGGAAGCAGGCTGTTCAAGGAAGAAATTCTTCCTTTAAATGTTTTTTTTTTGCAATGCAATGAATTTGGCATTGTGATGGCTGTGTGCATATATATCCATATGAAAATATATCCTAAATATACCCTGTCTCCAGACATACTGGTTGCCTATAAGCAGAAGGGGTGAGTGGTTCTTGAAGTTTATTTGGATGTGCATGAACCCACTCCCCTTTTTAGCACATCCTGGCAGCTGGAGACAGAAGAGGTGCTCTGTTCCCTCCAGCTCCCACCTTGCCCTCCGCACGTTTTACACATGTGAATCCCTCAGAGTAACTGGGGATCACAGCGTGAAGTAAACACTACATTGCTCTGAATAATTTCTGAGGAGTGCTTAAATTTAAACCTCAATATTATTTTTTTTAAATTATTTTGCATTGAAATGCTCAAACATATTTGAACTGAGATTTTAAATGTGAAAATGGCAAGGATTTAAATATTTTTATGATACAGTCATAAGCTTTTAGTTGCAACACAACTATTTGTTACTCCAGTTTCTTGTTTATAACTTGAAAATTTGCAACATTGTTAGGGAGGATCAGGTTAAGAAATCATTCTATATCATGCCTAACAAAAAAATCACTGATTTCAAACTACATGACCTTACTTAAAGTTGGATTGATGTATTTCCTTTGTAATTTGTTTATTTTAGCTGTGTATTTACATGCTAAGCTTAGAGTATTTTGAAGTTCTATACTAAATGAAATAATCCCCAGGAAGTCCTAAAAATCCATTTCTTTATTTTACATGTTTAAACAAAACTGATGTGCACCATACTTTGATTTTAATAAAGAAAAATCATAAACCTAACCCCACTTATATCAATGTCTTAATCTTTTAGCATTAATCATCACACTCTAAAACATAATTTTACATGCTAAATATTCTATTTAAAACTGCTAAATAAAAATACCAATATTTGTGTAATGTACAATAAATATTTCTGGTTTATAGAGGAGTTCTGTAGTAATTTATTTTTAAAGTTCTCTGCCTTATACATAAATACATCTCTTAGTTCTCAAAAATAAAGGACAAATTTATGGTGAACACAAGTTGAAGTACTTGAACTTACATAATAAGAATAAGCAAAAATATATTCCAACCCCACCAAATTCATAATGTTCTCATGGCAAGTCCAAACAATAGGAAAAGTAAACTGAAACATGTATAATCCCACAAAATCACAGCTCTGCAGATTAACATTGGTTTGGTCCAAGTCTGTAAGAGTTGCTGTTGTGATTTTTGTTTTCACTGTAAATAAAATTGAAATCATCTGAGTCAGAAGATGTGATTAAAAAATAATTAGATGCAAGGCTTTATGGAATGTTGTTGTAAATTTGTGAGTAAATGTAGAGCTTTGTATTTAAAGGAAAAATATTTTAAAATCTCAATGGAGTATAAACTCTTCGTACATTGTAGCAAACTTAAAAAAAATTCTAACATTTTCATATGTAAAGATACTAAAACCAAAGAGTTTGATTATTTTATTTCTTTGTGTCAAAACATGTGATAGTCATAAATATACAGAAACTATTCTGAGGATTTACATTTTCTAATTCTAATCACAGATTCAATAAACACATTTTCTAAATTTTACTGCAGACAATGAATAACTCAAAAGTTCTATCCTATCCAAAAAAGCCGAACACCAAGGGAACAGTCTAATCCTTTTTATTGAACAGGTATTGCTGTCTAATAAGTATGGGATTCATGCCTGCAAACTTGCTGTTAGTCTTAACTGTTAGTTTATTTTTCAGTATGTTTTAAAAAATTGTAAAATAATATTAAACCCCACACACATATTTCTGTTGCCTCAATTACTTATCTTTAATAAACACAATATTTTATATAATGTCTTGCAAAACAAGAAGTTCATAAGGATATTAATTTTGATTCTGAATTTTCAGAAATTATCATATTTTTATATAATTTTGGGGTATCTATATAAGAGCATTTTAGCTTTTCTGCTTTGTTTTACTGTTAAAATTATTGAATAAAAAATTACAATTCAAGTTCTTGTTATGAAGCATTTTTTAGTACAATTTTTGTTGTCTTAGTATCAGTCAAGGAGCAAATTTCTACTAGATAATTCAAATAACTCCGACCAACAAATGTCAATTAAAAGAATTAAAAAAACAAACCCCAAAACAATACAAAACACAAACCAAACATTTTCCCTTTTTTTTTTCTTTTTTTTTTTTCTTTTCCTGAACTTCTGGTGCTGGCAAGGATAAAAGCTGTGCAATTACATCTCAGCAGCCAGAATGCTGAATTTCACTAGATTTGTCAATCAGAAAGCTCAATTTACTTGCTCACTTTCATAAAATTTAGAAGTGGGGTACAGAATGGTAGCCTAGACTTCTGTCTGTATGGTTGCAAAATTATTTCCAGCCTGTTTACTTACTTGGTAGTGTTTTGGTCAGTCATTTTAAAATTGGCTAGCAGCAGGCTACTCTTCACTCCATGGAGATTTTTCTACTGGTTAGCTCACAGTCAGGTTTTCTTTTTCCCCTCCTGATATATTCCCTTTATTAATTTCCTCCCATTACTCCTAGTTATACCTCCTTTTACTATGCTAAATAATTCCTTTTATGCTAAATAATTCCTTTTCTCCATTTTTGACTTATCACTCTGTAACATTGCTGTTCTCCTTTTTTTATGGGAACTGTCTCAAATTGGCAAGGTCTAAAATATGCCGAGTTAAATCTGCTATAAAAGACTTTATTGACAATTACTATAACTTAAACACAGTCCTGCTTTAATAAGCCCAGCTAAAACTGAAGTTTGAATAATTTTTGTTAACCAAAGCAAGAAATCTATTAAAAGGAGCCCTCTATTTTGAACTGTTTTGTAGTGATGTAATGGGGCCAAATGATTAAGCATAGCTTAGATAGCCAAAATCCTCTGGGTCAAATTACCCTGTCTGCTGAGAAGCACAACGGGGTTGAAAGAAACACAGATGCCGGACAAATGTTTCTGGGAAGAGGAAGAAAACTGTTACAAGGCTGTCTCCCTTTCCCAGGGTTGAAGCTAAATTCAGGCTGCTCTCCTTCCCTCTCTGCATTTTCCTGAAGGCTTCAGGCTGCCTAGTGCTGAAACCTCTGGATAGCCTCTCCCAAAACACTGTCTTCTCCTCCTGTCTGAGGGAGCTGGGGCTCAGTGCTGCCAGTTTGGCCTCACTGATCCTGGATGGAGAAGAGCTGGATGGGCTCGTTAACTGCATGTGTCTGCAAAGCAGCACGTCCCCTGCCCAGGGTCCTACCAATGACTGAGCCATTGAGGAGGAAACATGCTTCACAGTGAGTAGCATCTGCAGACAACTTTTCTGACAGGCTTTGATCAAACTTCATACCTGGAATGGCCCAGCTAGGGACAGGGGTAGCAATTCTAGGCTGGCAGCCACAGCAAAGGAGATGAACAGGCAGAGTTCTGAATGCAAAAACTACATTTTCAACCAAAGGAATGGGTTCTCCGGTAAAATCTCATGGCATGTTGGGAAAATTTGGATAGTAAACATAGATAAAACATGTCTAGTTTTCTAAACTCTCTCCTATCTCTGCTTCCTTTCCCTGGAGAGAGCCTTAAATTTAGTTAGAGACTTTTACACCAGCAGGATGACAAGGATTGAAAGGCGCTGCAGCAATGCTGTGCTGATGCATGCTACCACCATGGTTACAGCAGAGCCTTTGCTGCTCCCTGACACTGTGCATACGACATTAGTAACTCTGCATTTGCATCAGGGCTGCTTTTGCAAAATAGCAAGTGGATTCTACCCTGGCTGCTGTTAACAGAAACTGAGGGCTCATTCCCTTTGACAAGCCAGACTACCTGTGTATGCTTAAATGGGATTTTTCTCTTCTCTTCAGCTGGTTATCTTTGTAAAACTTTGGTTTCTGCATCGGAAAGCACTGGGGCCTCAAATGTTGATTATTTTTTTAATTCCATTTAATTCTCTAAACTGCTGTGAATTTTTAAAAAGCTTTCAGTGTCATAGCAGTGGCTGTCTTTATTACATTTTGTTTACTGATCATCATACTAGTTCTGATAAAAATTAAAATTCTCTGAGAATCATCTTATTTTGCAGTTTAAATCGGCTTTTGGAATATTTTCTCTTGTCTTGCAATATGATCTCTTCTGAGAGCACCTGAAAATTGACAGAATTTAATGTAGGCAAAAAAATCCTACAAGTACTGGAAAATTGTTTCACAAATAATCTTTATTTCCTTTATACTTTAATATATAATTTGTTTAAAACTATTCTGCAATCCCTCAGAGCATGTAAAAGTGCTCCATGTAAACAGGTCTCTCTGCCCTTGTTCTTTAGACTGTAGTGAGGCTGCTGAAAGATTTGAGTGATGGTGCAATGCTTTAAATTAAATATAGATTTGGGGTTCTGAGCCTGCTGAGTTGAGTGCTGTAAACACTGGAGGACCAATCAAAACAAACATAAGTGACACAAGTGATCTTCATTAAATCATTTGGCATTTCTCTTGACTTGTTTAGAGACAAATGCTTTTGTTTCCTTTGGTGCAATATTGTTTCTAGATCTACTCTGAATTTTCATTTACAGAGAGCACATCACAAGATAAATAGCATGCTTTTACCTTGAGCAGCTAGTTAAAAATGTAGAGCATGAAGCAAGGGAGCTGTGGCATTTGGAGGCTCTGTTTTCCTCATGTGATGAGCTGTATTCCATCTGTGATCAACTGTTTTACAGTATCCTTACTCCACCATGTGCTGTTTATGAGTAAAAACTCCAACTTGAAATTGCTGTGACTGAGAAGAAAGAAGTATAATGTGCACGTGTGTGTGTGTGTGTGTGTGTGTGTATTCATTAACATTTGGGGTAGCAGGTGTTGAGAGCTCTTTTTCCTTGGTATGAATACATTTTGCATCAGTGGAAAGCACTGAGACATCTTACGCTGCGATCTTTTGTGAGCAGCAGCTAAAGATCCTTTTTATTGCTTCACTAGAAGAGGACCAAGCCAAGGCCCTTCTCCAATGCTAATAGTTCCATAATATTGCTCAGCTAAGTGATGAAGAGACCTTTATGCTGAAAGAATTTCGAGAAGAGAGTTATCAGAAAAAACAGAAACAAAAAACCCCCCAGATTTAAAAACATTTTAATTGCTGTGAAGAGGGTCAAAACTTCATCGTACAACTCTAATTTTTGAGTGCAGAATACTCATTGGAAAGGTTGGACATGAGGCAGAAGACTAAATGATTGGGTAAAGATGTGTTTTTTCACTTCTATCATTAAAGAGCTGGGAGGCAAAGCAGAGCAGACCATGGAAGGGTATTTACTTAGTGTTTTCTCCTTCTTGCTCTGTGTAAGAGCCTGATCTTTCCAGTGGTGTTGAGCTGATCCTTTGAGAGGCCTTTTGCATATGCAGTCATCATATTCACTATTAGAAATGTGACTAACTATGGAGAATTTCCTTTTCTAACTGCAGCAGAAAAATATGCTCCTTTGTCATAAAGGAAGACTACGGAGTAAAACACAGATTAGGCCATTTCAACCACAATCACCTATTTATGTAGTATAGAATATCAACACAGAGAAACAGGGGAATAATGAACAACCCATGCCGAGGTGACTGCAGGAGACAGTGGACTGAGATGTTAGAAATAAACAAACCAAGTCATTGATGGGAGCTACCCTTGATGCAAAATGCACCTTTCCTCTTTGAAGGGCAACATCACACACCTAGAATGTCTCCTACGGCCTGAGAAAAGAAAGACTAGTTAGTGGCCAAGAACACCCTGATGTTCTGCGCTACAAATTGAAAGTGAAGGTTACTTTATTGTAGACTTTATCTTAAAGCAGTAAAACGGGTAGCTGCAGCTACAACTGAAAGTATTGATTTTGTAATTTCAGCAAATTAAGAACAAGACAGGAAACCTATTAAACCTTTCCACTGATTGCCAGGGCACTTTTTGGTGATGCTGGTGCTGACATTAAAATTACATGCGCCTGTCTCTTTAAAGCCAAACATATACATTTTACAGAAGATAGTGCCAGCTAACGTGCTGAAAAGGGATCTTTATAAATCTGTGTAATTTCACATTTCAGATGTGAAACTTTTGAAGCCTGATGACATGAATGTCAAGCAGCACATCTGAAATTTTCATAAATTATGGTTCATGTTAGATGTGCTTTCATTACATTTTAATAAATTAAAATTTTCACAAAGCCAGAAGATTTTTTATAATAATAGCAAAGATTGTAACGCTAGTAATAGCATTATCTGTCAGAACATTATGAGTAATGATTATGTAAAAATCTATGTAACAAAGGCTAACAGAAGAAATGATCAAATTATATTCTTCTGTATCTTGTATAAAACAAGTTATTTTATTTTGGTAGCAAAAAACCAACTTCTCTTAAAGCAATATTTAAATTGCTTTTCAAAATTAGTGTAATTAAATTCATGTGAATTACAATAGTTAAGATCACTTGTTTCATAAAGGATTGTTTTAAAGTTTTGCTCTAATATTACTAAACACAAATTAAAAAGCTGTGTCTTTTAAAAATGCAGTGTTTATAATAATTCTTTGGAAGAATGAGGCAGAGCAAGAGAAATTATACTTGAATCTGAACACCTTATAAAGATGTAAGTTTCCAGTTTATCCAATTCATAAATATTTTGTTTCATCTGAGCTAGTATTTGGCATCATTCCAGTGTGTAAACAAGCATCGGTTTTACACACACAAATCTAATTTACAGGCAAGCCATCATCTGCATTTACCATAGTAGCCAGTGTGATGTGCCTGCAACAGAAATGCAGAGTGATAGAGGAGGCAGTGGGAATTTAAACTTAAAGAGAGATTGGATTTGTAACAACAAAGGTGCTCTTAAAAAGTATGGGGGAGCACTGCTGAGAGACTGTGAGCCAAAAGTCTCCATCAGAACGGGCTTCAGGAACTTGTAGGAGGTGTTTGCACCTAAACATGTGAATGAGAATCCAGCAGCTTATGTTACCAGGGAAGCCACAAAATAGTGTATGAAAATGAATATCAGGTGTGAAAACATGTATCTAAAGATAAAGGTGAGAATAGGCGAAGTGAATTTGGCAGTCAGAGAGATCTGGAATAAGTGGGAGGGAAAACTTAAGAGCTTCATACAAATGAACAAAATCTTTTCTCTGCTGAAGGAGAAATGCACACAGAGAATGCTGGAGTGCTCTAACCACCCCTCCAAGCCCAGCAGAAGCTGGGGTAGTAGTTGTGACTCTTTCCTGCATGTCTCTTCAGTTTCCCAGGAATGCACACTCATGCCTGATCGTACAGACCGATACATTTTCCCTTTGTTTTCACTGCAGATATGCCAAGCTATTGATGCCTGCCAAACTGGATGCTGCACATTGCATATTGCAAGTATATTCAGATAACACCTATAACTCCACTAAAGCATCGGTGCTTTATTCTATTGCAGAGGCAGAAAATTACAGAGATATCCACCTCCCACACACTGCAAAATCTGGGACTTCACTGAACCTGGAGCAAAGGCTGAAGAGGAGAAAGATGCAATAACAGTAACTACAGGCGCACACTTAGGTTATTCACTGTGGCCAATATATTTACAGGTGGCCACCAGAATAACCACTCCCAGAGGGTTATGATCTGTAGGTTTTTAAGGAGGAGTCTAAAGGGATAAAAATCAGTCACTGCTTGAGTGATGATACTTTATTTGGTAGAGGATGGCTTCAATAATCCAAGAAGCAGGTTTAACTTGCCTTGCTGGGATTCCTTCTGGCCATTTGACAATGCTGAGATTTTATTAAACCTACTGTGAGTTTGAGCCTTCTGATTTTTTTCTTTGAACAGCCTTTCTTCCTGCTAAAGATTGTTTTTTCACTTGTCCATAGCAGATACTTACTACCTGCCATTCTCCTGTAGAGCTGTAATTTTGCCAGAGTTGTGATTAGTGATGTTTCCACCTAATTCAGGGTTTTCAGGTTTTTTTTAGATTCATCAGAACTCTTAACTGCATTTAGTTTTTAATGGAATATTCCCTTTTTGAACTGAAACATATACTTGTATATGTTTTACTTATTTATTTGTGTAAATACAACCATGAACTAAAATCTCCCACTTAATTGGTTTCAGGAAGGTGAAAGAACAAAGAATGACTGTGTGGCAGAAGTTGCAACCTAAAGCGTTCAAGTCTTCCTTTACTTGATTTAAAGTGAAGATTAGAACATCAGTCTTTAACATCCAGGGAGAAGACCTAAAACTTAGACTGAAATAATGCCTAATTTTTTTTTTTCTGCAATGCAGGAGATGGATGGAGACATAAACAAGAGCTAGTAGTCAAGTAATGGGGTACAGTTGCTGGAATATTGCACAAAAAACATAATGTAGAGTTGTGTGTAGGTCTCCCACAGTCCTGGGAAGTGCCTTCATTAAAAGCTCTTTTATGTTATGTTGTAGAACTTGCTTTCCATAGGAAACACTTGGAGAATCTGGCTTATGAATCAATAAAAAACGAGAAAAAAAAATTAGGTGTTCCAAAATGTTGCAGTTTAGGAGAATCAGGTCCTGCACACCTTTACGCTGGGAGTAATTGAAGGATTTTTGACACACATGAATCTCTGCTCAAGAATGCACATGTGCACACTGGAAAACACTGATCTTTTTTTAAAATTTGATCTTTGCCCTTAAGCCTGTCCCGAAGAACAGAAACAGAGGTGTCCAAAAGCCACTCAAAATTGCATCAACAAGCGACAAAATCTTTGGCAGAAAAATATTGATTTTGTGAAAGGTAACTGTGGACCCCAATGTCTCCATTTCTTAGTGTGTTGTACCTGAAAAGAGCTAAATTCATTTGCATAGTGAAGATAAGGTTATGTTTCTCTGCTGGAAATATGAATTAGTTGGAAAATATATCTACTGATATTGAGATATCAACATAAAGATTTCAAGGGCTGATTTTCAGTACACATACAGTGAAAATAAACGTGTGTTTATTATGTGTAATAAACCATTCCTTGATGGTTAAGGAAGTCAATAAAGTTTAATATGACTTGCTGATAACAGAACTACTCTAAGTGAAATTTTAGGAAACATTAGATATGCTTTTAATAAATTGTGTCATTTTAGACTTAGGCCTCAATAAAATGTCTCTCTGAATTTCACAGAAATTTTGTAAAAATGGCAGAAGAAAAATAAATTCCTAGATGTGTAAAATAAAGAGAGAAATAAAGAATTTAAACCACCTGAAACAGATTGCTGAACTGATTAAATCAACATTCTTGGTTTATGTAACCAAAAGTAGATGAACACAGATCTATACTAAACTTAATATCATTAATAAATTTTGCACTAGAAATACAGATATTTTTATAGAAATTGAAATAGAATGTAATTGCAAATTGTGATGATGAAAATAGGAAAAGAGAAAAAAAATATCCTCACCATTTATTTTCTTCTGAGTACAATGTACACTATTCACATATAAGAAATGCAGTAGGTACATGCCTGTTGGAGTCTGCACTGAGGTTATATTGTATAAGTTCTGATACTCCTTGGTTTATTCTTTCACCTAGTTAAGCAAACTGATAGGAAACAAGTGTTCCTTTATGAAGAATTGACTTTTTCATTGAGAAATCATTGCGTGCTAAATACGCTTTGATGACCTGAAAAATGTTTCTAGGGATAACAGAAGGGAGAAATCTTTTGAAGTTTAAAGGCAATATCTTTTTTTCTTTCACTGCTTTCAAACAAGGAGGGGGGGAGAGAGAGATGAGTGAGAAGAGAGAAAATATGTTTTCAGTTTATGAAATTCAGCGGTGTGTGAAATTCATAAAGAAATTTTGTTTTTATTTTCTTTGTTCCCTCCAAGTCTTCCTTATTGTTGGATCAATGTTTCTACTCGGGCAGATACATGAAAAGATGATTTTGTCTCATGGTTGTGACTCATAAAGACGTGGTTAGGGATAGAAATGGTAAATTATTGTCTTGAATAAAACTTAGAAACAGTCAAGAAAATATAAAATATTTTCTAGAAATAGTTAAATGAAACAATACCTCTGTATGTCAGCTCCTTACTACTGTTTAATTTTTATCTTTTCTATAAGAAGAAGGGAATTGGGGTTGAATTTTGGTTTTGGTTAAATCTCAGAATATTTAGATATTTTTCTGAACTTACTGAAATTTTTCCCTTTCTAGCTTCTTAGGCATTTACCATTGTTTCTTGATCCTCTTTGAAATGCTTTATATTTTTGTTTTTTAACTGGGATATGGTACTTAGTCTACTTTATTTTGTTAATGATACAGATCAGTTAACAATTATGCAGGAAAAATGCAGAAATGTTGTTTTTAAATATTGTTCCCTGTCGCTCTTCTATACAGAACAATTTGCATCTCTTTTCTTCCCAACTACACTTTCATACACCATAAGCAGGGTTGTGTTCACTGTTCTTTCTCTGCCCACACCTCTCTTCTCTGCCTCTCTTCTTGTCTCTCTTGCTTCCCAGATTGGGAAATATTGATTCTATTGATCTCAAGGCAACTGGGTGTGTATGCTCAGCAGGCATAAACAGTTTTCCATCTTCTGTTAATGAAGAGGATTTCCCTCGTAAATGACCGCTCTTCCAATCCGAGTGCCTGCTGGCATCACTTTGGATTCTCCTCCGTTCCTCCACTCTAGTTCTATTTTCTTCAGTAAGTGCTTCTCAAAAGAGGAGGTTTGTCTTTCCCAGAGCCCCTACTTTTTTCATATTGAGTGTGGAAGCTGAATGTGGCTTTACCTGTCTCTGCTATGTTCTCATGTTTCCCACTGCACCGAGAATCATCACATAATTCCTGTAAACTGGGAGGAAAGGTATTAGAACATTCTATGTGCTGGCTCTGACACTCTCCTTACCTTTCAAATGTCAGCTTTTGTGGTGGTGACCACCTACATGTGGCACTGCGGGGTAAACAGCATAAATGGAAATGCTATATTGTGATAAGGGGAATGGAATTAGTTTTAGAATTCCTTACTAGTTTGAGATGGGTTTTTTTAAAAAGCTCAAAACTTAAAACGCGTTATGTGGAAAAAAATTATTTGGTTACATTCCACTGGCATGTGATGGAGAAGTGATATTACTTCTATCTCTTCAGAGAACTCTCAGTTATAATACATGGTTACAATTTTCCCCCCTGTTTTGCTTAATTTAATTAGGTTTTCTTGGCTGCCTTGTTTTAGGTGTTAAATAATTCAATGGAAAAGCGTGTCTTAGGTGTATTATTTTAAAGCTCAGCACCACACCAGGAAGAGATTAAGACATCTTTTTGCTGTGCTTCCTTTGATTTCTTTGACAGGATGACCAGGCTTAGGGTTGAAGCCTCATCATGTCTGGAGAAAAGCTCATGCTTACATCTATGAATGTGAGGTATGATACTTTAGCTGCTTTTTCACATGCTAAATGGACGATGACGAAACTAAGACAAGGCAATATTTCAAGAACATGAAAGCAATCTTTTATAATAAAGAATAATTTCTAAAGGGAAGAATTAGAAGCCTGCAGTAGAACATCTAAAACTGGTATGTTCATTGTCCAAAAAAGTTTAGTCTTGTTATCTACTCTCTATCTATAGCTTAACTCTGGGCTAGGTGATAAAGAAAGTCTTCTTTGAAACTTCATGGGTTTTTTTTTTCCAAAATCAGGAACAGAATCTTACCTACCTACTAAGGAATATTGTAGAATGAGAGAAGATGACCAATATGTAGTCAGGTTAACTGGAGAGTGGTCCCAGCTGTCTGGTGAGGTGTGTTACTTTGGGGAAGTCTCTGTACAAATGGGAAGACTTGCTTCTTACAGGAAGTATGGATGCAATGGGCTTCATCAGCAGACAGACAAATTTCAGCTCCAACATGAACAACAAAATCAAATATATATACAGCCTAGGGTGGTCTGTTATATTTATAGACAAGAAAAAGAAGATTTAAAAGATTTTTTTTTTCATTTTAAGCCTTAAAGCAAATAAGTATCCACGTATATGCACAGACAAGAAAGTCAAAGGATATGTTTAAATCATGTATTTTATAATAATGGGTTGGAAGTTCTTATTATATGTCTTACCTTTCACACCACTAAAATATGAGGATTTTTAATTTGGAAACATGACTACAAATTTAACAGCAAGAAAATGACTATTTAAATATGAAAACAGAGCTTCATGTTTCCAGGAAGAAGGAAATGTAGATTAGAAACATATTTTCAGCTGTGAATCCATCTATTTCTTCACAAAATTACTTGGGCAAATTGAGAAGATCTGAGGGATCTGCCAGTGAAGGGGGGCAATATCTAAACAAGGAGGGTGTTTTTTTTAAAAAGAAGAGGCAATTCAATTGGTTTTCTAATGAAAGTTTCAACTAAATGCTAGAGTAGACTGGTGAGGAAGATTTCACTGTCTCTGTTGTTGTTTCTGAAGAAAGGAATATTAGAAAAATATGCATCAGGAAGGTTTCAGATGAGGCCTTTATGTATAGGGTAGGATTAATGATTTATGAGGGTTTTTCAGGCTCGGTTTCACTTCTGAAGAGCAGGCACTTTTTTAAGGGGTGGTTCTGAGAGAATGACAAACCTCTATGGCCTCTTCAGTAAGCACTCCCAACAAGACAAGCAATTGAATGTTGTCTGATATCTAAAACAATAAAAGAGACTAAAACCAGGGACTGTAGGTTACAACCCCACCAGCATTGTGTTGAATGAGAGATGGACAAGCTCTGACTGTGAGACTGGAGAAAGATCAGCCCCAGACTGATCTTCTTGGAGAGGGACTTTTTACAAAGGCGTCTTGTAAAATAGGACAAAGGGCAATATCTTTAAGCTGAAAGTGGGTATGTTAAGGTTAGATTTTAGGAAGAAATTATTTACTGTGTGAGTGATGAGGCACTGGAAAGGCTGCCCAGAGAAGCTGTGGGTGCCTCTTCCCTGGCAGCGTTCAAGGCCAGATTGGATGGGACTTAGAGTAACCTGGTTCAGTGGAAGATGTCCCTGCCCATGGCAGGGGGTTTGGAACAAAATGATCACTAAGGTCCCTTCCAACCCAAACCATTCTGTGATTCTTGCAGAAATGTCTGCAATCCCCACATTTTACTGCAAGGTAGCAGGAGAGCAGGGAATGGAGCTGCAGCCTTGTGCAGCGGCCTTCCATCTGCCACTTTGCTGCTACTGCCTGACCCCTACACTCGCACTCTGACCTAGCTCCTCTCCACAGATCTCTTAAGCTCTGTCCAGGACTTAGGCCAAACACTTTTGCACACTGCCAGGGGACAAGAGCAATCAAGTTATCCTGGTGGTCACCAGTAGTGAGTCTCTCCCTCACAAATAGGGAGCAAGATACAATGGAGGTGAGATTTTTCCTAGCCTGGCTCTTCACTGCAGACATGGAAGGTGCCTCCCTTTCCTTAGTGAAAACAATTCCCACCATCTCTGATAGATATGGATGCAAACTGTGAGTGAGTCTACTTTCATAAACTTTTGACAGGTACCCTCAAATTTTGTTTCAGTTGCTTTGAACTTCAACCGAACTTTGAGTGTACCTGCTGACCAGGCTTAGCAGAAGGAGGGCTTCCCTCACCCTCTTGGGAATAGCTTAACAAAAATGGTGTCTAGGGAAAAGAGGGAAAGAGAAAGCAGCTGAAGAAACATCAGAGTGCCTATCACATGCACCTCTGCTGACTTGGGGGTGCCTCATACTGCATCTACCAAAAAAGGTGATAATCCAGGAATGACCATCCAAAACCTAAAATATGCCTACTGGGATGGAAAGTATTATCTATCCATTTCATATTTGTTATATCCCAGATGTTGAATTTCTACTGGTCCAGAGCTGCAACTCTTTAATTAACTGCTTAAGGAGCACAAGGATGAGTGGTTTCCCTTTGGCTTAGCAAACCATCCTCTCCTGAAAGGCTGTGAAAGGCAAGATAATTGGGAGAAAAAATGGGGTAGTACTTTGTACCTGAGCACATTGTCTCCTGTGGAATATAGGTCACATTTGCAATATCTTTCCTGAAACCAAAGATGCAAATTTAATGCATTGGATTCGCATTTTTGTTCTCTGCACAAACAAAGGTGATACTACTGGAAATCTGATTAAGTCTAATGAGGGAAAGTATAATGTATTCATTCCTTCCAATCTGACTTCTTGAACAGATTAGCTACAAAATTTGCCCTTCTTCATACTAACAAAACATAAACATAGTTAAAAGGAAATCATAATACTGCTTGATGCAAACCCAGTGCTTAATATTTTAATCTTTAAAGAATAAAAGTTAATATATCAATAGCAAATTAAGAAGATGACATCTTGGTCTATTCACATTAATGGTTAATAATCAGCAGATTAACACTGATGCATAGCAGGTTTATGCATGGACAGTAGGAGGTGATAACATCCTATTCAACCAAGATGTCTTTGAGTCTACAACAGGATTAGGTCACTGAGTCAAATGATTGGTAAAGAAACCAGCAGAAAGAAATATTCATTTTGGTAAAGTTTTTTTTTTTTTTAAGAAATGTAATAAAAAATAGAGTAAAAGAATAATGGGAACATTTAAAAACACTATTTTAATTTGTACTTATTTTGGTGTGTATACATGGTATGTTTTTCAATGTTCAGAAATAAATACATACCTTGCTTATGCTACACCTATAGTTGCATAAACATTCAGATAGGTTAGAGATAGCCATTATCACTTGTTAGGATAACTTAATTAAACTTGCTTATTAAAACCCTTTAATTCGTTAGTGATAAAATCTTGATTAGTACATTTTCCTGCTAGGTGACCTTCTAATTTAATAGAAAACGAATTTTTAAATGGAGAAAAATGCCTGTGGCAGAGATTTTGTGCAAGTGAATAGAGTTTGTAATACACATAGGGATATAATCGAGCCTAATTAGTGAGGGTGCAAATGAATTTTTATTTCATACACCAGAAGTGTCATTGATGAACCATGGTTCAGAGTTTGAAATGCATTCAGGCTGGCAGTATGGGACTGAAGTCTGTGGGAAAATCACAAGCTAATTCATTGATTGCCCCTTGGAAATTACTGCTGTTAATTGTTAGGTAATTAACATGGAGCTACAATTATACTGGCCTTAGGGGGTGATTAATGTTTCAACATGTCACATTAGCAGCGGCTGGATTTTAAAAGCTTTTCTTTTCACATGGTTTAGAGACAGATGGTATATTGTCTATGGAAAATTGTTTTCTTTTACTAAAGTTTATACCAAGACTAAGTGAATGTTCTTCTTGCGCTGCAGTGTATTTTTATGTAGTTGAATTGTGCGCATCTTGCCTGATGCACCTTCAGAAATAATATTTGTTTAAAAAACGTCCCATTATACCTTCTATGAATGCATAAAATATGCATATTGAAAAGAAATTATGTCTGCTTTTATTTTTTAGGTAGAAGATAAAAAGTAGATAATGTAAAATTAGACTATTTCATGGCAGCTTTTACATTATTTAGTGCTGATACAGGGAAAAGAATTGCACAATATGATACTTATTACAATCAATATAATTTAAGCAGAAACCAAATAAAACATGTTGAACAAATGCATTTAGTAACAGTTATAAACAGTATATTAATACCTCCACACTTCAGTATTGTGCTTTGTTCCATGTTAAGATTTTTTTCTCTTCTTCCAGTTTCACTAGTGAGAATAAGACTAGCATGGACTTTTGAGAATCCTACTGTGTTCTGCTTTATCTGTTACTACGCAGAATTAAATCCTTAAAATCTTCCATTAAAGACAGCAGTGCCTGTGTTAGGAAGACTATTTATGTATCCTGGAATTATTACTTATATTTTGTCTCTTTTTTTTTTCTTCTATATACTGCTGCACTAGATAGACGTATTGCAAACTGGTGGGCTATAGGCATTCACGGTGTAAATATTTTCTTAGTAATATTCTTAAAACATGGCAAATGTATGTTCCTGTTTGCAGTAGTTTTGAAAGCACTTCCATTTCTTTGGGTAATTGATAATGGCACTAAGTCCTGTGAAGGATACGTCTAAATGACACACTTGGATTAGTTTCTATAAATTCTTTAGGTTTGTAAGATTACTCCTTTGTCTTCTACAGACAATGAAGTCACATAGTCCAAAAGATGTTAGAGGCCTCTGGTAGGTGAAAGGATTGGTTTTGATGATGGCATATATATTTTTCTTTTCCTTGTTTCAGCTTTTGTCTTCCTGTGATATTTCAGGTTGCAGTCTTTCTTAGTAGTCTTATACAATGGTTTTTCTTATGACTCCAGTCACTTGCATTTGTATTGATTGGTCCACTGCAACATATCACAAAAATCTTTATTTTCTTCAGCCATGTCTGCTAATAATTTTTAATTTCTGCTAAAGCAGAAGGACATCTGCTTTGGAACATCTGGAGGACAAGTTTCTGCTTTAGAAACAGCCTTTATACAATAATAAAAAATCCCCAAATAAATATAGCAGAAGAGATACACAAATTTTGTAAATATTCTTTTCTCTTTGTTATTTTAATTTCTACAGAATAGTATGAACTATGAATTAGTATCCACTTAGGTTTCATTCAGCTGAGTTTTCTTGCCTTCTCAGAGGATGCCAGGTGTTACCTGTACATGCAAAGTGTCAGTGACTGAACTGGAAGAACTATGAAGAACTTAATGGAATGGAATGATTAAAATTATTATACCACAGGAGATCACATGCATTTGGTTAGTCATAGAGGCTTTCCTGTGCTTTTGTTTGAATGATCAGGAGCCAGAAAATCTCAGTACATGGGTAGATTTAACCAGAGATTCTGACCACTGCTTTTAAAGAGTAATTGTAGTAAGCTGATACAATGCTTGATCAGCAGAACCCTTAAGCATATGGTTAACTTTAAGCACGTGAGTAGCTCTGTTGACATTACAATTAAGTCTCTACTTCCATGTTTTGTTATATTAGGGTCATTGCCCTGGGAGGACTCCATAGGGGAAGAAAACTTGAATTGGCAGTCTCACGAAGTTACTCCTGGCTCTGTGTCTATGGAATAGCAAATTAATCTTTACAAAACCCTCAGATACAACTATCTATGCTCATATATCCTAGACCAGATCCTAATTTACACTAGGGCCATTTTTGGACTTAGTTTGTAAGAGATGTACAACTATTATTTATTATTGCTTTAAGAACTGTCTGCATTGCCAGTGCATTAATAAGGGTGAGCACCTGATTCTTCATGATTATTTGATCAGCAGTAAAATTGGAGGCCATAGCATTCCTCAAACGTATACTATACATATTTATGTTAGCTCATTGGATTATTTTCTTCTGAATTTCCATCTGATTTCTGTTTATGGGTTGCTTTGTTTTATTTTGTTGTTTTGGTTTGGTTTTGGCTTTGGGGAGGGGGGCAGTTGTGCTAGTTTCTATATTTCATGAAACACTGTCTGTGCTACTAGTCTATTTTAAATTTAGGCTTTTATGCTAGTTGGCTGTAGTGTAAGTGCTAAGAGTGTGGTGAAAAAAATAGCAGGAAACTGCATAGATTGATTTATTTTCTTCCTTACTAATAATATTTATTGGGAAATTATCTCAAGTCTCAGGATTTCCAGGTTTGATTCATAAATTCTGAAGGTTCTCTAGACCAGGATACTTCAGAGGACATAATAAGAAGTTGTTGGTCACTTGCTAAGAAAAGATCTTTGAAACAGGCATTGTTCTGCCATGATTTGCAGAAGGAACTGGCTGAAAAGCTTGGAAGCTTGTGTCATGGTTTGGGAATGGTATTCCCTAATTCAATGTTCCCACAGAAACACTCCAAATCGCTTCTCTCTCAATCACCCCTCCCCCTCACCCCTTCCTCCTCTGGAGGAATGGAAAGGGAAATTGGAGACACAAAAGGTAAAATTCACAGGTTGAGATAAGAGCAATTTACTGGAAAGAGCCCCGAGGTAAGAAAATTAGCAGTAATATCAACAATACTAATGGCAGAGGGTGCATGAAGTGAACAATTTGCATGGGAGTGCTCACCCCTGGCAACACCTGACTGCTCCCTCCACTGTTCCACCCAAGCCAGAAGGGATCCTTTCACCCCCCTTGCCCTCTTGGCAATGACATGAGATGTTACAGAACAGCCTCCAGGTCCTAGCCATGCCCTTCCTTGGGCATTGTAAAAATTAACTCTGTCCTCCTGGCTGGAACCAGACAGGATGCTTGAGAAGCAGGACATGTGGAAAATATCTAAGGAATGGATTTGTTTGAAGGACAGGTGAGGAGGTGAAATGGAGAAACTGCCCCTTTCTCAGTGAAAATTTAAGGCATGTTATATGCTTTTTAGGAAGGTGCTTCTTTCCTGTGTTTTTTATTCTTGCAGTTTTCTTACACTGAATTGGAAGACAGAACTGAAGGTGGATTTGTATGGGTAAAAAGTGCCACGAAAACCATAGCACCCCTTGTTGCATATATATGCAAATATGCATCCAGCACAGGATATAATGTTCCAGAAGAACAGAGCTCCTAACAGGAGCCTTCTGCAAAATTTCTGTCCCTTTGAGTAAAGTCTTTAGGCACTTTTTGTCTCTTTTGCCATTGACTCTGTCAAGGTTGCTTACCCAAACAGATTTATTCATTCCCTTCCTCCTCCTTACTATATCACTCGGTGAGTTTGGTTATGTACCAGCTACAAGGGCATATTCACCTCTCTCCCTGTGACATCAAAGGCAATTTGTGAGTAATACGTCTGCATTTACATTTAAAATATTATTAATGATTGGAAAATTGCTCTTTATTTTTTAAAAAAGTGTCAAAACTCCCCATTATACTTCTTCTCAAGATTCTTTATTTGTCTTTATTTATTTAAGACACCTGTCTTAAAGAAAGGTGTACCTAACAGATATGGCCAGGAGGTATAGATCTCATCCTGAACACACATTCAAAAATGTATCATTTATTGAAAGAAAAACAGAAAGTTGAGGAAATACAGAAAAAAATATACGTATGGGAGTTTATATACATGAAAGCTATTCCCTTTTTGAAATTTCACACCAATCAACTGTTTATTTTGTAGAGAAAGTATGGGGAATGTATGTTTATTTTAAACCCATCTGAGAACACAGTGCACTTGTGGAGCCATTACCAAGAACCTCCATATCTGTATGTGCCTGTGCTTGTATGCATAAGAATCAAATTTCAATCCAATTACTTCTGTGGGGGAAAATGTGAAGGATTATCAGACTGAAAGAGGTTTGAAAATGAAAGCACTGTCAAGGTTGGTCAATTTTTGGGAAAACTGACTTTTAAGAAGGTCCTTTAAAATCCCTTATTTGACCTCTTTGCATGTTTTACCACTGATTTGCTTGAAGTCTTTTTTCCTAAATAAGCCCCTGCTTTTCTGGAAAGCCATTCAGAAAATAAATATGTCTTCTTGCTTTTACTTTTTAACTACTGCTTCTGATCCTTAATTTCCTGGTCATTCAGCTGGCAATAAATCCGTACTCATTACTTTTGTGTTTTGTTGTCTATTCTGGAACTCTCCTTTTTGAATAAATCCTCTGACCTTCTCTTTCTACTGTCTAATGACCACAACAGTCTCCTCACCTTGCTCGTAGTCTTATCTTTTTTGTCATTGACTGTATAAATCTGTTACCGTCACAGAAAAAGAGACTTCAGTCCTTCTCTTTGAAAACATGGTTAAAACTTGCTAGCTTGGCATCATCCTGCGGAGTTCTAGGGTAAAATCGCTCATTTCGTACATTCTCTTGCTCACAGTTCAAGCTTCATCTTATCCTGGTCTTATGATAAAGCAAAATAATTTTTCTCTATTTGCAGCTATACCAATTTTTGCAGCTATACCAATTTTAGACTAATTTTAGTTTTGGTTGTCTTGCTTTCATTTTTTGCTGATGACTTCTAATATTACTTCATGGAAGTGGCTACATATATATTTGACTAGGTTATTTGAAAGCTTAGAGATGAGCTGACCTGCTGATTCCTGGTCCAAAGAGGTTTAATTTTCTGGGGGGCTGCTCTTGGATTGTAGGTATTGTGTTCACTCTTGCCATGTACCTCTGCTTTCTGCAAATGCATCTGTCCTCCTGTGCACCCTTTGAGTTCTCTTAAATATTGTCATTATTACTGTGAGTAATTTGAGTGTGGGGAGTTTGACTTCAGTGTTTAAAGCCATTTTTACATATAGATGGTCCCTAAAGAAATCTGTAGAGATAGTGAGTGCCTCAGGTCAGCATGTCTACAGCTTTCTGCCCAGTGAAGAGTGTTTCCTCATACAATTTGTGTGATGACTTGTTCCAGCAAAGTTGTGCTGGCCAAATTAGACAAGAGTCACTTAACTCTATTTTGTGGCAAGTTTTATATCCAGCACATGCATAATGACCTGATTTAAAGTACTGGATATTCAATGTCCTTTTAGGGTGAAATACAAAATTCTGTGCTAGCATCTGCTGCACACTGACTGCCCTTCATCCAGCTTGGACACAATTTGACTCTCTACTCACCAGTAGTAAGCTTGTGTATTGAAATTTGTTTGAGACCCAGAACCTCTCACTTTGCTAGATTTTCTCTTATACATTACTGCCAATTGTACAGCATCACTTGCCAGGCCCTCCTCATAAAAATTTCTAACAATAGAAAAATCCCTGCAAAATTTCTGGAAAGTCCTTGAACTTTACTATAGCAGTATGGTGAGAAAATATTGCCAAATTTCTGTATGTGCTGAGACAAGAGGATAATATATGTATATAGTATATGTAGTGCAGTACAGTAAGAAAGTAATCTTTGCTCTCTCTCTGTATTAATCTTCTACAGCCTTCAAAGATTTTAATTTCAGTCCTTCCAACTAATGGCATTAAGCCACACTTCATTTTTAAATGTGCCTTTCTGCACTTAGTGTAACATCTGGCATTCCCAAAATCTTTTTCACAATTTCATGTACATTTTAAATGCTATTCTCTAATCATTTTGTTTTAAAAAGGATTTTAATGTGGTCTAGTTCTAAAAAAAAAAATTAAGAATAAATCAAAATATGTAGTAGGGATTAATACAAATGTGTATTAGAAGAGCAAAGAAATCACTGAGACAAGACTAATCATCATTTAGATTATCAGTAGAAGATGATTAAAAAACAAAGGATTGTATGACAAGTTATGTTGATGCCATGTTTGTGTAGCCAAATGTTTCAGCTTTATAAATGAAAAAGCCTAAGCAGCTTACAGTGAGACAAAGTAATCATTCAAATTACAAACTTAAGAATTTCAAATTACATACTTCATCAAGTTGAGTCTATTGTAACTTAAAATACATAGGGAATGATTCACTCTAGTTGAAAACAGCATGTAATATTTCAGCCATTATGAAATTGCTGCTTGGCTTTACAAAAGTGTTAATGCCATTAAACCATCTCTTTTTAGGATGAATGCTCCGAACTCATACTGTTTATAATCCAACAGCTAGGAAGAACATTTTCTTATATTTAAATGGAGATTTATTTGGGGCATTTTTTTGGTTTATTGAAATGTAAACAGTGTTGATCTCTCTGACTGCGAGCACTTGCTCTAATAATTAGATATTTTTGATCAAGAGCTTTGATCAATCTTTCAAATACTTAAGAGAAAGCAAAGTATTTGCTGTTCTTATTGCTCTTCTTGTCAGTAGGGGTTTTTTATACTGTAAAGACTAAGCTGAATAATAATTTTGGGCGAGCTGTATGCCTAACATTTGAACTTGTTTTTCTAGAATATTGTTGCAAAAAATAGCATAGTATAGATTCCACCTCTTTCATAATTATCTCATCAAAGAACAGAGCTTGAGCTGGTAATCACAATTCTTTTTCCATTCTTTCTGTTTGGGAACTTTCACTGAAGCAATTTCAGTTGAATGTGGCAGTGAATTTATTTGAAGGGTTCCTTCAAATATCTGGTGTGTATTCAACCTCTTGATCGTGTTTTTGATAAGAGCACTAATTTATTCTTGATTTTGATGGATATTTCTCTTTCTTCCCTTGACTGTTCTTCTAATTGCTTGACTCACTGTTCTACATTTCATCCAAAAATGTTATAAACATAGTAAATCTAAGATTTTTTTTCCTGAATATTAGTTAAACCCAACCACAGTATTTTAATAGGGATTTAATTTTTTTGAGAGGGCATTGTGTGTGCTACATGGATATCTGAAGTGCTTGTATCTGTAACCTGTTTCTCTGCTTTGTCTAGTGATAAATCACATTACTTACATTGCTGTGATACCTTGAATGCCTTAACAGTTTTGTTCTGTCCTAGTTTAATTATGAGAGCACAAACTTTGTTCATTTCAGTATTAATTTATATTAATGATATTGAATATTGTAATCCTTTTGTGGACTGCTGTGAGTGAATAAACACTGAGGAGAATGTAGGGGAATTTTGTTTTGTTTCCTCCTTGCGTTTTTTTTTGGTACCAGACAGGAACGCTTAAATACAAATGGATTATATTAAGGGGTTTTTCTCAAAATTTTACTAAAATAAAATCTGTATTTAATTTCTGATAAATTAAAACATATAAATATTAAAAAAAAATTAAAATTGATGCAATTATATACCCTTTTAGCTCATCCTTTGCCCTAAGAGTAACCAAACTAGAAATGCAATCCAAAGCCTGACTCAGAAAATTTTAGTGACCCATTTCTATTCTGGATGTCTCAGATGACCAGTGCTGGCAAAGTTTATAAATGTGGATTTTCAGATGAGAACTAATCTGGGGTAAAAAAATATTAGAACCACATTATGGTGCAGGTGCAAATTTGAACTTAAATAAGAGGAACAAAATACTATTCCATATTTTACAGGCAAAATTCTCGTGAAACATGGGGTTTGCTTGGCATCTTGTGGGGATTTCTTTTATGTAACTTCTACCAGAGATAGTCTGGTGTGTTTCTTTTCTGTCATCTGGACTTTGCTCCTTGAGAGCTCCTTCAACTGTATCTGTGCAAGTTGGATAAAACAAGAGTCCTCAGGATCAACCTTTATGCTTGCTTGTACTTTGCTTTCCCACTGGTATGCCAGATCCTGGGGCAATCAGGGTCTTAAAATCCTGGCAAAAGCAACCCTAAGTAATGTTACCAGCCAGGCTCTGAGTCTTGTCCTGTCTTACAGGCAGATGTGTTAACAGATTATGACTTAATTTTATGATAAAGATTTCTGTTCTAAAAAGTAAAGATCTCTTGTGAACTTGATCCTGGGAGTGTTTGTGTTGGAATGGCTGATATCAAATAACCAAACAGCACTGTTATTATGGGACTCAGCTGCCTGTAAGAGCTGGAGGAACATCTCAGTTTACAGTTTCTTCCAGGGACAAGTTTGGTGTTACATATTTCAGCAGTGTTACCCACCTCTGTAGCACTGCGTACATAGAACCACTCCTATTAAGTGACTTTTCAAGACCACTGTGTCAGTCAGCTCTCTTGGCTTCCCAGTAGATCAGCAACTCTTTCAGTTGCACCTCTCACCTCTTTCCTTTCATAGGTATATATAAGTGCAAAATTCTGTTGTATCAGTTGTGACACAAATGTGGTTTTCTTCCAGAGATTTTATGGTCTCCTCCTTTTTTTCTATTTTTTTTTTCTATCACTGAAAAGGTTACTGCATCTAAATTGGAAAATATATAATAGTTAAAGATTAAAGAAAATAATACTTGGTCTGATGCTGCCTTGGCCATAGTGCTGAAGAAAAGCAATGTCACATTAACAATAGAAGCCACATTTATTATTGAAGAATTATTTTATTTTAATTAATCAGATTTAATTAATTTTAACTTAAGTAGATGTAATTTTTTGTAGTGAAAATGTATGCAGTAACATGATATATGATCACTTGTCTGATAAACAAAGCTTGCTCTCTGATTAACTCTTAGTTTTTTTTCTCTTTTAATTTTCTTTTACTTTCTTCGTCTCTGTTATTCAATCCCCCCCCCCATTCAATCTGTTTTCTTTCTGCTATATGGATTATGTATTAAACTGCTTGTATAAATGCATCAGTTTTCTGTTGACCCAATATTCTCTTTTCTTACTCTAATATCTACCCTACTGGTACACCTATAGATTTATATATGACAGTCACAATAAATTCGTTTGACTGAAAAAAACAAGATTTTTTTTTAGTCTGATATTAATTCTAATTATTCTTCTCTGATGCAAATATTTCTTTGAATATATTTGACTGAGGACTGACAGAATACCTAAAATAGGGCAGGAGAGTCTTAGAAGAAAGTTGCATCAATGATATCAGGACTTTTCCATTTAAAACAAACTAAATTCTACCTAAAGCATTTTCTTTCACTTGTCCTCAGAGGATTTCTGCTTAATATTCAACAAGCATATCAGCAGGGCTTCTCTGGTACCAAACAAATCCAACTGGAATCCTCATGTCCATCCTATTCTTCCTCACTAGTCTCCTGTTTGCTTTTGATAAGGCCATTCTGCCTTTTGTTGTTAGTATGCCTCCAGTTTTGCATACATTTTTTAGCAAAATATGACCAAATATCATTGCCAATACAGAGTCCTGAAAAAAACCCCAAGAAAACACTTAATAATATCCAAACTATCCTTTCAAACTGTTATACCTGGTTTAAACAATTTCTTGCTGATAGAAGAATTCTTGTAAAACCTGTCTTCTGTGGTTTAACTTGCAGTTTCTTGTTCTGCACCATATAAACTATTTTGCTGAAGTGGCAAGGCACTGGAACAGGTTGCCCAGAGAAATTGTGGATGCTTCATCCTTGGAAGTGCTCAAGGCCAGGCTGGATGGGGCTCTAAGCAACCTGGTCTAGTGGAAGATGCCCCTCCCTTTGGCACAAAATGATCTTTAAGGTCCACTCCAATCCAAACCATTCTGTGTAGATTGCATCTAACACACTTTCCAGATTTAACTTATCAAACAAAACAGTCCAGTTAGTGTGACATGGTTTACCTTGGATTCACTGTTGCTCCATTCATTCACATTTATCTTTTACCTGTATGATTCTAATTCTATTCTTCCATGTGTTACCTAGCTCTACACACAGTTTTAGTTCTGTTCCAGGTTTTATAGCTCCAAGATGCCTCTGCTTCCTCCTCCCAATAAGCATCCCATTTCCTGTTTCTGGTCACAGGTACTGAATGTGATAGATTTATTAAACTTCCTTGCTTCTTAAGTTGCAATTTCATGTGCTAAGTCTTTCAGTATTCTTCAATGGAATATATTCAGTTCCAGAAACACGTGTGTGCAAAATTTTCCTACTCAGATAGAAGGACATATTCACTATCTGTATTTTTTCTTATTCCTTATGTCCACCTGTTCTACATTATCACCCAGATTGGAAACAGAGTAAAGTGTTCATTTAATTCAGCACTCTGCCCAGCTTATCATTCATGTATATTCCCTTCTCCTGACAGAGCAATCTCGTTTGTTTTCTTTCATTATCTTTGTTATTAATATGGCTGCAAAATTTTTGCTTTCTGTTTTAATTTCCAAAAAGTATTCATTATTACTGACCAGTCTCATAGTTTTTTACCTGTGTGAAAATACTTTTTACCTTTTCACCTACTTTTTTACAAACAGAAGGAAAAAAAATAATATGTCTAGGAATCTTTTTCACAACTTTCCAAATATATCTTATCCAAAATACTTGGGCGTTCTTCAGTATCTTTGCAGTATGAGTAAATATTGACATACAAATATATAAATATATTTCCTACCATTAATTTTAATAAATATTTCTGTGAATGTAAATGAAAATGTCTGTCATGGTACATGAAATGCAGTGGCCCTATATACATATAAAAATACTAACATGTTAGAAATAATTATCCAATGGATGAAAAGTCAGAGAACCAGAGCAATTGAGCAAAAAGGACAAGTATATGAGAAGAATACTAAGCATGGAAAGTGAGGACCTGACTCACTGCTTGGAAAGGATTTCATGTCTTCTTGAAGCAGTAAATAAAGAAATCAGCATGTGTGTTAGGTTGCAAAATGCCTTTGAATCATCATGCAAAATCAGATAACAGTGGTGTTAAAATAAAAACTTGCACCTTTTTACTATCTCAGATGTATTGTTGCAGATCGTCTGTCTGGGTCTTGCTAAACAAAGTTTCTTCTGGAAAGGAGGCTTTAGTGTTATATCCTGCAAGTCATTCTCACTGCTCAAAAAATTAAAGTAAGTGTCTACATTATACATCATGTATTAAATATGATAAAAAAATAACATATCTTTAATTCCTGTAGGTACGGAGCAACATGTCTTGGTAAAGAAAGAAAATGTGGGAGATTTGAGGTTTTCAGAGCTGCAGCTGTTGCCAGCAGGAACACCTTAACTACTAAACAGTTCTGTAAATGTAAAATTCATTACATCACCAAAGTTAATGTGGAATTGAAGTCTACCTCATGTGAAGGGTAACCCTAAAAATAATTTTGTAAAATATTTAAGCAAGATATGTTAAAATGTATTTTAAACTAATTCTGAAATCTAATGAGGGCAAGGTTTATTGTCTTGCCTGATTTTTTTTTATGAACAGGGGAAGGCGTCTTCACATTATTGAAAAAAGGAGAATAAAAAGCATGTGAGGAAACAAAAGTAACAGAGTCCATAATATGTAAAGCACAGCTTGTTATTACTATGTGACCAAATTGCTAGCAGGTGGAAGAACTGGGAAATTGAAGAAAGTGGGGCAAAGATCAGAAACAGTAGATGTTGATAGTTTTTCCCCTTTTGCATTCACCCAGCTGTCACTGGATGACACAACATTGAACATATATCACCTAAATATTTTTCTGTGGAGAGACTTCTCCACAGATATATGTATATACATACATACTTCTCCTAAAATGTATACATTCAGTGCATAAATAGGTCAGCTATAACAATAAACTAGATATTCAGGCGCTTGTTTCTTTCACTATATTTTAATCTTGTACTGCAGTAACTACATTTGGTATTTAAGGGTGTTTGAGATTGGTAACACAACAATTTAAACTTTTTCTGAAAAATTCAAGCTCTTTTTCCAGAATGAACTATTTGTAGTTAGATCAGCTGGGAAAAAAATATGCACAAGACTCAAACCATTCTGCTCTGAAGCACTGCTTCATTTCTTTTAATGGTGCACCACCATTATAAATACTGAGGACAAGCAAATAAGACCCAGTGGTAAGGAGAGGTCAGAGAGGCCCTTAAGGTGTAAAGGATCGGTGGAGGGGAATAGAGACTTGAAAGAGGAAGAATTACAAAAGTTCAAAACCACTGGTGTAGAAAAGGCACAAGGATGTCATAATTTCTTGATATACATGGGTAAGTCTGCCAGAGTCAGCTCACTGGAACAAAATTAAGATTGCTTAGGGTTTCTAAAAAAAAAAGTAAAAAAAATTTCCAAGGCCTAGTCAATTCTATACTTTTAGTTTTTCTGACATTTTTCTTCTATAGACTTCTTTTGGTGACTTTGTCCCTGCTGGTTCAGATGAATTGGAATGCAAGACTTTAGTAACAATGAGGAAGTGTGTAGTCAGTAGAATATGAAGTAATTAGAAATTAAGAAGTGATTGTAATCTTCATAAATTGCATTAGAGTTCTTTTGGTTTCAGATAACATTAGATAAAGATAGTAAAGAAAAATTAACAACCCCTGTGATGAGTTTGTGTCAGTTCACTTTTTCAGGATGACTTGTGAAAATCTTTATTCCTGGTCTTAAGGTATCAAAAACAGGAAACAAATAATTTACTTTTAGCTGTTTTCCAGCTCTATGGATGCTGTGAGAAACAAAGACAGTATAAATATCATACAAAATATCAAAAATATTCACAGGTCTACTTTGGTATTTGTTTTAGCATCCCACCAATTACTTGTGACTACCTTCTGGTGTTAAATCCCTTCTAAAGGAATTTATTGCTTTGGCAAAGGTACCCAGACAAGATTATTGCTATTTCTTGTTCTCTGGTCATGCAAAATCGTTTTTCCATGCTGTTTCAGAAAGCATATGGAAAAGGAAAGTTGAATTCCTCAGCTGAATGAAACAGCTGTTTGTTGTTTAGTCTTAATCACTATTGGTGAGTAGACTTTTTCATTCACTGCCCTTGTCAATACAGTCTCCTTAAGGGCAATGGGGTTCTTTTTTCATTCAGCCACAAATTTCTAATATAGTATAGAAAATTCATACCAAATAAATTTTTGGAAAGACTTTAATAATAAGGAAGTTAACAATAATGAAAGTACTTAAAAAATAGATTCTTTATTTATATTTTCAAATATTTTTTTTGCCATTGACCTTGATAGTGTCTTCCGGGCTCTATGCCACAAAGATGTAATTAATAAGGTTTATACATACATACATACATATATATATATATATATATAATGGAATTTTTTAATCTCATCCCTACAAATGCATAACATTTGCATTAATTTCCAGCATATACACTAAACATTACTTATATTTACCAAGTTAATTTATAATTTTATATTGGATTATCTAAAATTCAGATTTAGGTGTCTCTTCCTGTTTTCAGACATAAAAATGTTACTACCAAAAAGCTTTTTGTAATACTAGCAAAAGCTTTTCCCTATCTACTTTGAGACTTCTCAGCATCTCATTTATTTTCAGAGTTTGATCAAACTTGATGACTTATTTATAGTAGGCTGTTATTGTGCTTAGTGCTGTAAAAACCATGGACTCAGTTCCAAAAACCCCTACTCTAAATCAGATCCAGGCCGTCTAGTTGAACACACTGTACAATTGCTTCATCAGTTTCCATTGAAAGATAAAATTTCTTTCATTATTTTCTCTTTATAACCCAAGAAATGCAAAATGTATGACTGTTTTCTAGTATTCATTCCATATCCTCCTTTCTGAAATTTGATATGAAGATTTGTTTAAACTGATAGCAGTAACTACCTCTTCTGTGAATAAATTACACTTCCCATTTCTGAGAGGTCCTACTCTTTTCCTCCTTGCTGACCTCTTCTTCTCCATGTACTTTAAAAAATTCTGATTTATCTCAAACCCTCATGCAATCTGCTTTTCATTTTCTACCCTTAATTTTCTTATCATTTTTTGCACTCTCTCTTAACTTCATTCTCTAATCTTCTCAGTACTGCTGTGTAGCTGATGTTTTATGCCTTGTATTTCCTTTTTCCTTACTTTTGATTACATTTTGGACTTTCCAGCTCATCCTCATTGACTTTTTACTCCTGGTATATGTATTGCAAGATTGCACATGCAACCTTTGGGTATGCATTCATTTACCTCTTCACATTTTTCTTTTTTTTTTTCTTCAGCTGTCAATATTTTCTCTTTAATGTTTTCATCATGTTAATTTTTCATTTGACATTTTACATTTCTCTAAAATTACTAATCTGAAGTGTTTTGAATTTTTTTAACTGGTTCAAATTTTATTTGTCTTTCTAGGTTTGAAAACAACTCTGGCATTTCTGATTCTGTCATGAATAGGTTTTCATGCCTATTGATAATCTCAAAATTTCTTGCAATTACTTTTTTTGAAGTATGTATAAAAAAGATGGAAAACTCTCGGAACAGGAACAGTCTTAATTTTTTATAACAATTGCATTGCAAAAGACAAACAAATTAACCCTTTCATATAATAAGGAAGCAGTTTTGAATTTTCTGTGCCAGTCAATGATTCCATTAAGGCTGAGATATCACATTAAGGCAACTGCTGCCCATGCCTGTCTGCAGTATATTTTCTAAAGTTAGCAGACAGGTTTGTTCCTGTTGAAGGGTCTTCCTCTTGACTGATAATAAAATGGCAGTAGTGGCCATGGAGATCAGTGGCCATAGATCTTATAAAGAAGTGTTTATGATGCCTAGGAGTTATAGATGCTGTGAATCAAGCTCTATAAGTAAGAATCAAAAGCAAAGATGCTAGAGGGCCAGAAAGAAATTTCTTAGGTGCTTTGCACAGTTAAATGGAATTTCAGTTTCTGTACAATGTTCGCTTTCCAATAGGGCTTTGCTATATGTGTTTGTGCATGAGTATACATGTATGTATACATATACGTGTATATATACATGCACATATCATCTTGGAATGTTGATGATAATTTGACTAGGCTGAACATAGCTGGGATTTTTCAGGTTTGTGTTCTCTAGTAATGAAAAACCCTCTAGAATAACTGAAAGTAAGTTACACAAAACAAATTTAAATTTATAAATATTTTGAGCTGGTTTAAAACAGCTGTTGAAACCTTTGCTCCCCCTCCACTCCCTCTGAGGCTGATAACATAATTTTCTGCTTGTTAAAGAAAAGTAGAGGTGGGCATTGAGTATCTCAAATAATTGAAGCAGCAGATAATGCAGAGGTCATATTAAGGACTTCTTGTTTAGGCTTCTGTCAAATTAAAGATGATCCAAAATCTCTCTCTTGTGAGAGATGCAAACTCAGAGTAGATTTTAGCCCTTAGTATTTATTAGATTTTCAGCAAGTTGATTTGAGTGCTTCTGAACTGCACAAAATAAACGAGATTTAAGAGTTCTGGATTAAATTTTTGCTTGTAATACAGATGCAAATGGCTTCAGTATACAAAATTATAATTTTACAGGTGGTTAATCTGTAACACAGGGCAAAATTTTATTGCACAAAAATTAAAATAGAGAGACATCAAATACTGAAACAGATGTCATATCTGATTTATAGCTAGCTTTAAAAAATAGCACGTTGAGTGGATCTATATCTGATTTAACATTGTTTCAGACTTTCATTAACATCAGAAAGGAGTACAAGTTAGGTAGCATAAGTAGAACTCTCCACCTCAGAGAAATACTGAGGAATCAAGTGTTGAACATTAACTTTACATGACAATACATACCCAAACTAAGGTGACAGTGAAAGCTTTCTCTGATGCACTTCACTGGGTGGGGGAAGGGAGAACTGAAAATGAGGAAAGGAACAAACTGTACCCTTAGTGCCAAGCAGCACAAATTGGAGTTAAGATGAATAAGAAGAATCCAAGAGCTATTAATCGAAGTTGAGCACCTCCAGGGATAAATGATTCTTATGCCTGAAATAGATTTAACTCTCCCCAAACAGTAATCTCACTCTTGAACAGGAAATGAAAATAAAAGCCAGCTACCTACCAAGCAAGAGCAGTCTCTACCTTCTGAATATTGCAGTCACTCTAGAGCTGCTAAATGTCTCTCCCTAAGTCCCCTACTATAAAAATTTGTGCATGTGACTGCCTGCATAATAATCTTTAGCTATAAAGGGATTTTAAAAAGGGACCCTCCTTTCTGAACCCTCAGTTCTTCCTTGTATCAGAGCTCTGTCATTAATATGTGGTTTACAAGTGATACAGTTTGCACTGTACTTTCGTAAGCTGAAACACTTCCTTTGTCTCAAGTAAAACTCTGACAAGCAGAGAATCATTATTTCAGTTTTGAAATGGAGGAATTCTTAAAAGTTACTCTTCCAACATTCTGATGAATTATTTATTTTTTAAAGAATATTAGATATGCTGCTTTTAATTTTCAGATACATTTAATTAAGTTCTCATTTCTCTCTCTTATTTTCTGATTTAAGCTACACCAAATATGTGTTTAAAAGATGAAATACTAATTTTGTAATTTTTTAAAGAAGCTTTTGGCTTAAAACAAAATGCACTTTTTCCAAAGGAAGGAGAATGAATGCTGTAATATTCTGCAAGTTCAGCCCTGAAAAACTGTCTTTATTTAGCTGCTAAAAAAGGGCAGAGAGGAAGCAAGAATCTGCTACTCCAGTTTTCTTTTATGCCACAGTTCTTTTTTAAAAGGCTTCTTCAGCCTTTCCTCAAAAGCCTTTAGTTCATGTTTGGCTGTAATTCATACTACAGACATCTTTTCCTGATTTGTCTATTTCCACTGGGGCTTCATTGCTTTGGATAAATCTAGCTGCAGAGGAGTCAGTGGCTTCATTGGCATCAGGATTTCATCTTCCAGTTCTTGTTCTCTAAACCAGTTCAAGTGCAGCTACTTTAGTAAAGTTCCTGTAGTCCACAGTAGCCTGATTCTTCCTTTTTACTTTTCCCTGGTTGTGCAAAACTCTTTTTTTTAATTGATTTGCTAGTTCATTCAAGAATCAGTATTATACAGAGAGACTGTGATTCTACCTGAACTGGAATTACAGAGAACATCTAATTTTGTATTTTGGAGTATGCAAAATCTGTGAAGGGAAGGAAAATTTCTCTTCTCTCTGTGGGGTAGGCAAGGCGCTAATGAACTTGGAAGCAGACCTTAATTATTACACTTTCTAGTGGTCCTAGATTGAAAATCAAGGGCTTCTCAACTTTTGACGTTTTCAATCAACCATGTATCTCATCCTGGTGAAAAATTACTTCCTATCATCTTCAGTTTTCTTTCTCTGAACTGGGCTATGTTTCATCTTTTTATGTACTGGGAGCAAGTGTTAGACTTGTTAGAGAATATGATAATGTACTCTAAATGTGTATACACATATTGTTCAGAATGCATAAGCACTGCAGAAGTGATGATTTTTTGTTTTGATTCTCTTACTTTAACAATATTTTCTTAACATCATAGTGTTTTTATTTTTTAAATACAGTGTCTGATATGTGCAATATGTTTTTTAGAAATATCTGGTTAAAAGCCTTGAGGTTTTGTTACTGAGCAGCAGTAATCAGATCAGACCTCCTCAGTATGTGGAAAGTTAAGGGGTTTTTCCACATGCTTCACCCATTTAACTGCACTTTGGTATTGGTGGGATTCTACATTCTGAAACTATTGCTTCTTCATTTCCTTAAATAATATCTTAAGCAAGATATTCATCCACCTAACTTTTTCAACTCTTTCCCAGATAATTTATTAATATATTGGGACATCTACTGCTCTGCCCAGAAAACTGTGAGAATCTTTTAAGCTACATTTACCATGAAAGTGACTTTAAAAAAAATATTAATACATGGAAAGATGGACTTTCTCATCCTGTGACAGACATAGCTGATTTGGACCTTTTGTTGAGGGTCATACTAAAATGTCTTTTTGAATACCAAATACCTTTTCAATGTGGATCTGTCTCTTCCATAGCCTGCTTACCTATCTTCAAAGATTTACTTAAGGCATCTGAGATATTTCGGTTGGCATGTGAGTTTCTAATATGGAGTACTAGGTTGTTCCTACAGATTTAGTCCATGGTCTTCACTGTATGAATACTCCCTTAATTACTCACTAGCAGAATTTTTTTAAAAAATAAATATTATAATGACTGTGCTATGTAGAGTAATCAGGACAGAAAACTGAGGCAGAGCATGTTAGTGTTTGAAGGAATCAACAGCTGCATGACCAAAGAGAGCTTTCCCTGAGGGACTTGCAAAGTTGTTAAAGTGGTTGCTCCTGAGGCAGTGCAGAGGAGAGGGATTTGTGGAGGCCAAGCACTGAGCAGAGGAAATGACAGAGGACACAACCTAGCTAGAGAGGTGTAATCAGAACTAGAATGTTTTATATTGTTGACTTGAGTAAACACTCCTGGAGAACACACAAGAAAATCCATGAAAATATCCCATAGCAACAAATTTTCACTCCTGCCACACTCCCTCATTCAGCATCTTTCAATAAAGCACTAGTGCTCCCTTTAAGACATAGATACCTTATTTGCAAATCAGTGATCATGTTTCAAGGCAGCCTTACCTCTGACAGGAGATGTCATGCATTCTGTTAAGAAATAAGAGCAGAGCAGCACATCTCTGATGCTGAATGCAGGTGGAGCTGAAAGTTGTGCTTGAGCACAGTTTAGGAGTGAGATGTCCTTTCAGGCAAAGTTGAGCAGTTAAGTAAGACTTAAATGCACGTGCAATTTTGTCTTCATGCATCTCTTATTTTTTGCAATGAATGAGAAATTTATGCTGAATGTCAAGAAATCCCCATTCCTTTTTGGACTGTCTCTAACAACACACTTAGCAGAATTAAAACACACATTTAACTCATTCCCATATAACGCTTAAATGCTAGATTAGTTTTAAAAGTACAGAAAAAATATTAAATCTGTATAAAACACATTGTTTCTTAATCCAAATATGTTGTAAGAACTGCAAGCATTTATTTCTATGAATAAATTAAAATCTTATTTTCTTCAACATAAAGCCAAAAGTAAGGATGAATTTTAATGGGAGTGAAACCATTTCTGGGAAAAGCAAAGATAGAAAATTAAATGGCAGATTCTACTGGAGAGTTCACAGCAATTCTCCAAATATGCATTCCTAGACCACTTGTTAGAAAGAGTAGTGTGCTGACCACAATTAGCCTCCTGAACAGCTC
Source organism: Petroica traversi (assembly GCA_025920805.1). NCBI lineage: Eukaryota > Metazoa > Chordata > Aves > Passeriformes > Petroicidae > Petroica > Petroica traversi. The sequence continues at coordinate 13,193,089 of JAHLSL010000021.1, read as the reverse complement.
AGAGATGACCATAGACACAGCTGTTGTTGTTTAAGGTAGCAGACACATCAATGGCAAGGCAGCAGATATTGATTTGTGCAGTGACATCCTTCTAGCTATGTCATCTGAGTGAAAGAAGTCCCCAAATTAACCAATAATATAGTGTTAGAAGTTGTAGTAGTTGCCTCCTGGGACTTGTTCTGGTTAAGGATAGATACCTCTCCTCTTCCCACAGCCATCAATCCTCCTTGAAGGATTGCATGCAGATCTCCGTTGGTCAAAAACAAAAAGTGAAGTCCAAAAGGAAAAAGTAGCAGATTGCTGAATTTATATATATTTAAAATTTCATCACAGGCCACTGGAACTCAATCTAACTCTTAATATGCAATTTTAAAAATGTTAAAAACGGAATAAATTTTCCTCTTTAGATATTTGAATACAGATGTTTTAAATGTGTAGTCCCATTTCCATCAAAATCAGATGTCAAAAATTGTTAGTTGTATCAACTTGATTTTCTTACTGTTCTGATTGTACAGTCCATTTTTGTCATGGGCCACTGGCTATATAGTGCATCAGCTGACTGTATGTAATAAAGGGTACCAGGCCTGGACATTGTTGATGTTAGAGCAGTAAAAAGCAGTGACCATAAATACTTAATCCACATGAACATCAATGAGAAAGTCTGTATGCAAGTAATAATCATATGACATATAAAATGTTAATCAAAGAATTCAAGCTCTAATTTAGATTTAAACTGTCCCCCATTATGGTAAGATTTCTGTTTATTTGGTAATATAAAACCTTCTTGTAATCAAACTTTTTACAGTTCTTGAATTACCTTTTTATAAAGGTTATATATTTTATCAAACATTATATATGATTGAATTTGTTCCCTTGCTGTTTTCAAGTAGATGGGCAAAAAAATTCTTTTGACACATAGGCTGAGTTTTATTCAAGCAAGTATTCAATTAAATTTGGAGAAGTGGATTTATGCTACTGATTTTGAGATCCACATGCAATTATAAACCAAGCCTGAGTTTAAAAAAAATGAAAGTATCTTTTTATATATGAGTTACATTATAACGGTATATAGGTTAATATTTTCAAAAAAACATAATTGCAAATGTGGCTGGAAGTAAAAGAAATATTTGGCAAATATCCATTGTCTTTTGCATTAGTTATTATCTATAAACACTCCCGAGTATTAAAGGGTTTTTTTCTTATTTTTGTTTTTTTTTCTTGAGGCTAGAGGAAAAATTAGTATCTAGGTTATGGATTTCAACAACATGCACAAATAATCCTGAACAGAAGAAGGAGTTAGAAAAAAAATCTTACATTTATTAAAAAAAAAAAAAATCCAAAGCTCTTGCAACATGTAGAGAGGTATGTAATCTTATCCTTTATTCTAATTCTGTTGCAATCAAGGTATACTATGAGTAGAACCATGTTTTCAGTCTAAAGGATTTTAAAAATGCAACTGGTCCTTATTAACACAATATAACAATTTTTAAGAAGTGCATCTGCCAAACATGATCAATTTTTGCTGACATAGTGCTTATTTCTAGACTGTGGGAGAATGCCGAAGGAGGCTTTCTTTACATCTCATTTTCTGTGTTTTTTTTTTCTTAATAAACATTTATAAAAATTCTTCAAAGGTTTCTGTTGTAAAACTGCTTGGAACTCATAAAGAGATTTGGGGATTTCAGAATTAAAATCTCATTGATATCTTTATTGTGTTAAATGACTTTGAATATGAAGGTTATTTATACACATTTGATGTTCCTCTTACAAGTAAATATTGAAATTAGACTCTTTTTCCACTTTTTCTCTTATACAGCAAGGATTTCATGCAATTATATCAAAGGAGAAATTCTTGTATTGGATGAAAGCTGAAATGCATGTTTATCCTACTGAGGTCTATTTTAGAAAAAGGAAATAGGATTTCAGTCTGCCTAAGGTAGTTTTGATTTTGTATTGCAGGGAGGGGGGTTTTTGTTGACACTTTATTCTTTTCTCACATTCCATAGCATGAATCTCAGACCAACTTTAAAATTATTAAAAATTTATATCTGTTATACAATCCCAGTGTTTGAGCCAGTGCCTTTTAGATATGCAGAAAATCAGAAATTTTCCATCTGAAATCAAATTCTCTTAGTTTTTGGAACCCTGTTCACTTTTTACAGACATCTTTACTCTTTACATTGTATAAGGCTCATTAGGTGGTAACAGAGCTCATCAGCCATCTTACTGATCCAGTTTAGAAAGGCAGGAACCATATCCCACAGGTCTTACCACCAAGCAAATTGAAATGTTTAAATTAATTTCTGTCCAAGGCATCATTTTGATCGTTTTTTAGGTGCAGGTGTGGTTTTGAAACTGGAATGTGGAATAGGCTAGGAATGGGCAACCAATGCTCACAGGTTAACTTAGAAGATGACCAAGCTTGGTGTAACTTTGCAGCAGATTACTTGGGTTTCTGATAGCTGCAACACAAGCTCAGTGTTTTCTAGAAGGTTGAAGTCATGGATGGGTTAGTTGCTGCTGTTAGCAGAAAGCCGCTGAAATTGAGGGAAAAGAACAGCTAATGTAGTCTTGTCTTCTTGCATAAAAACTTTCTAAGCAGTTTAGGTAGGATAATAATTGTTAAAGGGCTGAGAAATTTGAGATTTTCATTTTTCGAGTGATTTAGATTTTTGTTCAAATAAGAAATTTTTTTTCAATTTTTTTTGTAATGCACTGCTTATTTTTGTAATTCAGGGCTGCAGTCTCTTTATATAAGTTGCAAATATCAGTATGTAGTGATAATATTAGGTAAAAGCATTTTAGAAGTGCCACTATGACCACACTTGAGTCTTGCCTAATCATTTGTTAATCATAGTAGGGTACCTATTTTAAAAATTATTTCTTTGTAGCAAGATACACTTTTGATTTTATGCTGAAAAGAATTACCTTGCACTCTTGTTTTAAATTGGTCACTGTCTGTTTTCACTCCATGCCTTGTTGCATGCAGAAAGTGAAATCCACAGGCCTGTAGTGAATGAAGCTAATATTGTCTGTGTCTTTCACTGCTAGCTGTTACAAAAATCAATACAAAAAACTTATGAGCATTCTCAGTACCCAATTCAATAGAAAATATGTCCCATTTCTGCAGCTTTTGCAGCATTGTTCGAGCTTCCAGGGCATGGAGGTCTGGACATACTTTTTATTGAATCAGATCCTCAGTAATGTCTTCATATATTTTTAAAGAAAACTGTGAAGGTACACACTGAAATAAACAGTGAGAATCGTACAAGTTGATGGTTACACCAGAAAGCTTGAATCAGGATGTGAAGACTGAAATCTCTTTGGCTAGCAGCAGTTTCTTCTGCAAAAATATTTTATATCTAACATAAGGTCTACTATATCTGGTTGTATCAACTTCAAAGAACACAGACATTGTGCCTTTGGCACTGCCTAATTTTAAAAATATATACTCACCAATAAACCAGCAATAGATACTTACTGTAATAAAAAAATCATGATGGTTAAAAGTTTTATCCTGCCAACTTTACCAGAACATGGTTCTCCTTCCTTTCCCCCCACCCCTTTCTGTTTGATGCATTCTTTAAATATTCAAAAATATATTTTAAACAGTTCTTCTTTCTAAAAGTCTGATTTGTGTCAGTTCTATAACTATATTGAAGTGCCTGGAAGATATATACAGTCTGAGAGAAAGCAGTTGGCTCGTGATAAACATAAGATGAAAGTGATGCTTCTAGGCAGAGATTCAAGGAAATTTCTGGAAGGCCATCCTCCCTGTCAGCTGAAGACATCAAAACATTCAGATGGGAAGGAAATTCTTATTTCTTTTTATTGTCTTTATATATACTTACGGTATTCAGTAAGTGGAATTTGGGAAAAATTGTCTTCTGCATCCTCATCTACATGGACTGAGGCAAAAATTTGTAACACTTCTAATGGCTGAGTAGGAATAATACAGACTTCAAAGATGTCCTCAGTGGCAAATAGGTGGAAATTGATACCGAGTTCTGTCACAGCCATGACTGAAGTGAGGCATGTATTGCTGTGATTTGTTGACATAAAATCCGGTGACTATGTTAAGAAAACTAAATTTGTCTTGCATTTGCAGTAGCTAAGGAGAGCTACCGAAGAAGCAGACATTGTGACTTCAGACAAGTTGAGAATCCCAATTCTACCACCACTCCTCATGGATCCCCATTTTAAGGTTTCTTCACTAGGTCATATTATTTATTTTCAAGAACTGAAACAAACATTTGATGTCTTCTAGACTAATTTAATGATATTACCAATAGTATCGATAATTATTTGTATTTGAAGGTATCTTAAATTCTCAGGTAAGATCAATTTGACAGTATAAAAAAAAAAATCATAAAATGTAAATGTTTTAAAGAAACTAAGGTCCCCTTGCTAACTGCTAAGAAAACCTTTAGACATTCATTAGTAAATTAAAAGTGCTTTATTTTTTTTATTATGTTGTTCAACATATTTATGGAATTTGAAAAACATATGCTTTTTTTACAGGTGGTGAGTGTGTGTATTATTTTTATGTCACTGTGTGCTATTTTTTCCTTTAGTCCTGTTGATATACTTCATCACTAATGCAAAGGCAAAGTGACTGGATGGTCACCAACAGGGTGGTCAAACAGGGAAACAGGCTGCCCAGAGGTGTTGTTGAGTCTCCTCCTGACTGGAGAGGGCTCTGAGCAGTCTGCTGTAGCTGAGACTGTGTGAGGAGGGGGATTGGTCTGGGGGGCCCTTCCAACTTCAGACATTTCATGATTCTTCAATTTTTCTACTCAGTTGCTACAGAGGTGTAAACATAATTCATGTTAAAATGTATCAGGTATTTACTAACTGATTTATAGAGAGAGCATGTCAAGATCTCATCTCATATGATCTATACTTTTTGGAAGTAAACTAAATAGGAATTATGTTTTACATAAAATGAAAAATGATTTCTTCACCTGCAGCTAATGAGGAATGACATTTTTAGAAGATTTTTTTAAAACAATCTGGGTGTCCATCATCTGCAATTTCTGAAAAAGTATATAGGTAGTTAACTTTATACACATGAATAATTTTGCAGAGAAAATTTTTATCTACAAAATTGCATGACTTAACCTGAGCAACTAGCAAAATTATCAGTATTAGTGGTTATTCCAGTGGGGATAATACAGGGAAGACAGATCTTTCTTTGGAGAACTCATTCACTCTTTGTGGATCTGGGTCTTTAGATATAAAAACTGTTTCTTTAGATTCTGTCGGAATCACAAAAATAGAAATGATCTCTTCAAAAACCATTACTGTTTTTTTTTTTTTTTTGTATTTCCACTGCCGCAAATCATTCTCCATTATTCTTTCTCAGGGCTATCATTTCCAGAGCTTTTCCTGTCCCTGGCAATCCCTCTGTTTTATTTTCTCTTTTTCTCTCAGACAATTGTGCTCAGCAAAATGTTGCAGAAATTCATGTCCTTTTTTGTCAGTCCCCAGAAAATCTTTGCAAATACTCTAAGACTACTGACAGATATCTGTCTTCTGGGTGGTAGTTGATACTGTCTTTTCCATTCTCAATAAAGTAAAAGGTAATTGTCTCATTTAAATTGTTTATTAATGTCAACTGTAAGAAACCCCTAAGTACCCTGTAATGACATCACAAAACATGAATGTAGATAAACAAAAAATATTTCTTATTCATAATTGTGTGTTTATAATGCAATCTATTTCAAATGCACTAGATGAAGCACTTCATACTAAATTTAGCTTTCTTTTGTTATGTCATGTTTGTTTTATTCAACCAAGTTTTATGTGACTATATTTCAACCACAGGATTATCTGTGAACTGATTGTGGGGATTATCATATTGTAAGTATAAGAAACTTGAGTTATTTTGATTGGTTGCATATGCCATAGCTTTTGTTTCCATTAACAGACTGAATGAACAAATCTTTTAGAAACTGGAAATTATTTTGGTTTTGAACACACTTCATAATAATTTTTAAACCTTATTCAAAGGCAAACATCTTGAATATACTTCTGAAAATATTAACTTTTAAATTTTTGCAGTAGACTTCTAAAGAGAATTTTTTTCATGATGGGCTTTAATAGAAATGGATCATTAAGTAAACTATAATGTTTTGGGTAAATATATATAGTAGATTTTTTTGTACAGACACAAATATGTATTTATATTCTATACAAGGATTTTAAAAAGTAATTATTAGTATATTTTATTATTATTGTTCAGCCAACAGTGTTTTCACAGCTGAAACACGGCACCAGTTTATACAGACATTAATTCTGAAAAGCAAATTTTAGTAGTCAAAAAAACAATCATTTTTCCAAAACTGCTGATCAATATGAGAAAAGAACTGCTAAAAGTATTTATCTATGTGAATTATGCTATTTATTTTTAATTTAGACATTGCATGAATTCAGTCTTTCTGACTGTATTGCTTTATCTGGAATAATAGAAAATAGGTGAAAATCAACAGCCAAATATCTATACATTTCAGAAGCTATCAAAATACATTTCACTTTGCATTTTACTTGTACATTATCTATGTATTTATGAGAATATTATTGTGCAGGTTATAGTCATGTACTGGAGAGATAATTCCCCCTTCTAATAACAATATGAGACCACTGCCAAAAGCCAGGCAGATCCAAAGGTTGCCTGGTAGATGTGTGTGTCTTCTTCCTGTGAGAGTGTGCACACTGAAGCAACACTCTGAAACCACACTGCAGAGTCCAGCCTGAAAAATCAAATTTTGTGGTGAGCCAGAGGAGGAAAGAGTGAACGAACTGAATAGTGTATCTGCTCCTCAGCAGTTTAGAAGTCTGTTCCTGGGAGATGATTTTGTTTGGAATTGTTTCTTTACACCTTCTACAGTGAACTACTGGTTTTGCTGTCACTGATAATTATTTTGTTTTAGCACCTTTCTACCTTTTTGGCTTTACACCTTGTCACTTGTCACTGTGTCTTTCCACTTGCACAAGGTAGTTAATGTAAAATTAACGTGAGTAAGAGGACACTAACATTAAAATAGTTCTACACATCAAAAGGTAGCAGCAACTTTCACATGATCCTCTGCATTAAACCCCAGTTTTTATCAAAGAAATGCATTATGTTTACAGGAGAATTATTTCCAAGTACAAACTCTGCATCCAAATTACCTAATTGATTGGAGAATTTTTCATTTCAATTATGACCTTGAAGTCAGTGATGCCTGGAATGCCCCTCAGACCATGTCATGGGTGCTCTAGTAAAGATCTATCATTAGATCAATTACTAAAGCAATGGAACATCTGATCCTACCCTTGAAATTAACCAGGAAAAGTAGGTCAGCACACCTTCAGCTGACACAATGAAGTATTATGCTCTCAATGACCCAGGAAGGAAAGCACTAATGATTGATGGGAAGAGATATTTAAATGAAAAAGTTGAAGCACACTAGAATTAAGAACGTCAGAATGATCAAGCAACTCTAGACAGCTAAGTGCCTTCAGAAAACAATAATTTTGGCCAAATCTCACATGAGTTTATCCCCTCCAAAACAACAGTCATATTTATAAATGAAATTGGAAAGCATTTAGGCTTCAAAGACCTAACAGTCTTTCCAAACAGCAACCTATCCTTTCCTTGTTGTTCCATCTTTTCTGTTAAAGTTCTTTGCCTTTAATTTGCTATGATAATCTATATATGTGATAGAAGCTGACATAGTTTAAGAGCAGCTAAAACCACTAAAACAGGTGTCAGAAAGAATTTTTCAGGTTATTATTGACACAAGATTTAAGAAAATTTTTCTGAGCATGCTTCAGAGGGATTTCTCTTTGAGAAAAAGGAAATGTGGAGAAAATCAACAAAGCACTTGTGATAATACAAGAATATCAGAACGATATGTAAGTAATTATAAATTATTACAAGGTCAAGAGCTCAGCATGTATTTAGAAACCACTTAGAACAGCTTTTTTTGTTGTATGTCAGCAATGCTTGTTACACCCCAGTCACTCAAACTTAGGTCTAAACCAAAAATCTTTTGTTCTGGGTAGACTCAACAGAGCAAATTCCAACCAAGTATTCTCAAGAGGTAAAAATACACAGAGGTTTACTGGAAAACTATAGAAAATTAAGGAACATTGGCAAAAGAGCAACTACAACACAACTTATCACAGCATAGACTTAGCCCATTGAACACAGAAAGCCTTTAAACCCATTTAATGTTTTGTTCTGTGAGAAGAGAGTTAGAAGAAGAAGAAGAAGAAGAAGAAGAAGAAGAAGAAGAAGAAGAAG
>JAHLSL010000021.1:13069647-13184789 GCA_025920805.1 Petroica traversi | reverse complement strand
AAGAAGAAGAAGAAGAAGAAGAAGAAGAAGAAGAAGAAGAAGAAGAAAGGGCGAAAAGCAGAAAGACAGGAAAGAAATAAAGAAACAAGGAAACAGAAATAGCTACCAGCTCCTCAGTTCCAGTGATGTAAATCTCCAAGATGAAGGTATTGTTAAAGGACAACGTGCTTATCTTGTGGTCAGGCTTTTTAAAGCCTTGGCCTACTCTGGGCCATCCTCCCAGGTGGTATTTCCAGTCCCTTGGCTACTCAGGGGCTGCCACCAGTGTGCCATGACTGACAGACACTGTGGGGCTCAGGAGTATGGGGGGCCAGGTACTACCTCACTGGGGCAAGATCTGACCCACTCCCTACCACACATTCCAAGTTCCCAAGTTGTCTTGAAATTGCAGGCTGGATGAGTAAACAGGGAGATGGGTTGAGACCTGCCTGAACAGCAGATCCCTGAGGGTCATAATCAATGGCACAGGGTCTAGTTAGAGGCCTGTACCAAGTAGTGTCCTCCAAAGTTTAATAATGCACCCGAGATTTTTAAATTTATTCATCAGTTACTTGGATGAAGGGGCAGATGTCTCCTCAGGAGCTTCACTAATGACACAAAGCTGGGAGCAGTGGCCAATACTCCAGAGCTGTGCAGCTGTACAGAAGGACCTGGACAAATTGAAGAGATGGGCAGAGAAGCACCATCTGAACTTCATCAAAGGCAAATGCAAAGTCCTGCACCTGGGGAGGAAAAAAAACCTCTCCAATGCAGTCTGGGGACTGGCTTGATGGAAAGAAGCTCTGCAGAGAAGGACCAAGAGTCCTGGTGGAAAACAAGCTGTTCATGAGCCAGCAGTGTGTCCTTGTGTCCAGGAAGGCCAATGGTAACCTGGGGTACATTAGGAAGAGCATTGCCAGCTGGTCAAGGTAGGTGATCCTGCCTCTGCCCTAGTGAGGCTGCATCTGGAGTGCTGTGTCCAGTTCTGGGCTCCTCAGGACAAGAGAGACATGGGGCTTTTGGAGTGGGACCAGCAGAGGGTAACAAAGATGATGGGACCTCATCTGGGTCTGTAAGTATCCAAAGGGAGGGTGTCGAGAAGATGGAGTCAGTCTCTTCTTGATGCTTCCAAGCAACAGGACAGTAGACAGCAAGCAGAAACTAATGCACATCTAAATATGAGGAAGAGCTTCTTTACTGTGTGGATGACAGTACACTGGAACCTTACCCAAAGAAGTCGTAGAGTTTCCCTCACTGGAGATATTTAAGAATCATCTCAACAGAATCCTGTGCCATGTGCTCTAGGATGGCCCTGCTTAAGGAGAGAGGTTGGACCAGATTAACAGAATATTATGGGTTGGAAGGAACCCACAAGGATCATCAAGTCCAGCTCTTGAGTGAATGAACTGTGTAGTGATTAAACCCACAACCTTGGTTTTATTAGCACCATACTCTAACCAGCCAATCACCCATTCTGTGAAATTATTGTTTAAAGACTGAGAAATCTTTGTGAAGGTAGAAGGATTTCGTGATTGCTTTTTAGAACAATAGTGAGATAAAAGGCATGATTTTGATTAAGTGTGTTAGAGATATGCAATGTCTCTCCCAAGGTTTCTGGGATAAACATCTTAAAAAAAAAAAAAACAACAACAAAAAGAAGATTCTTGTTGTTTTCTTACTAGGCTGACAATATTTTTTGGCCAAATTTGAAAAGGAGACTGGACTTGCCCTTTCCTTTTCTATGACAAATCATCCAAAGACTTTGGATGCTGTACTTTGAGTAGCCAGGGATTTGGGGTAGTTAATGTCTTTGCAAATTTATGGCTCAATTGTTGTCAATAAAAGTTATCTAGTTTTTGTATTCAGCAATTAAAGGCACATTTGTCATAGAATATTCATTATTTAGAACTAGAATTTTACTGCATCAACTTTTTCTTGGACTACTAGGAAGAGAATTTACAATGTGCTGCTTTTTCTAAATAATCTTCTATTGAGGGAAACACTGCTTACTTCACTGAATATTTGAAATGGATATATAAGAAATATGAAACACCTGTACAGGTGGTACAGAAGATTAAACTGAACGTCCTAGAGCTTGAATGGCTCTGGGAGCTGAATGGATTTTTTTTTTTTTAATAGAAATTTGCAACTTTGATGCTAGACCTTAAAAGAGGTTGCACTAGAATTGTTAAAGTTTATGGTGTTACAGCAGCTGGAGTAGAGCATGAGCAATGAGGCTACTTCAATGTACTTCAGAGTTCAATGTAGAAAAAGTAGTTGTGAACGTAACAAAATGTTCGTTACCACATTTTTATCTATCCTTTAAGTATAATTGAAGACCAAATCTTCAGACTGGGAAACAGCTGGGGCAACTGATTTACTGTCTCATTCAAGCCCTATTAACTGCAATTTCAAGAACAAATTGTTTTCTTATACTATGATTTGGGTTGTGCCAAATATAATTCAAAAAAATTTGCAGTAGTTTCCACTATTTTACTGTTTCTCCTTAGGTCCTTGGCCCTTAAGGGCCACATTATTATATATTTCTAGAAAAGTTGTCAAAATTATTGGAAAATAATTCCAATTCTTGCTGGCAGAAATTCTGAAATAGCTCATAAAGATATTTTTCCATATCTGGTGTATTATGATTTAATTTCTCTTTTAATTAGATTTTTTGCTCACTAAGTTTCCTTTTTCTCATTAACTGATGAAAGCTAGCAAAGCTTTTGATGCCTTAACCAAAATAAAATATAAAAAAACCCAGTGGTGCTGCTGCATGTCCATGAATACACTGTGGTGGTAAGTGTGATCTGATTCAGTTATTTTATATAGGCCACATGATACACATTGTCCTGTCGGAACAGCACCCTGTGAAATTAGCTTTACTCATAAAGCTTTAAACATTCAGTGCCAGGTTATTTATTTATATTAATTATTATCTATTTTATATAAGCATATGATATTTATAGCAGTAAATAAAACACATTAGACTGATGAAGGTAACAACTCCATCACCGCGGTAAGAAGGAATATCTCTATATTAAAACAGATTCTCTCTGAATGGAAATTTGCCTATTTAAGTTGTAGAAAGCTTCTAGCTTTCACAGTTGGTATCTTCATAAAAAGCACAAGACACCATTTTGAGATAGGTATTTAGGCAACCACAGTCTGTAGTATTATTAGTGAGTGGGAGAAATGGACTTCCAAACCTTGACTTGCAAAGACAGCTCAAAAATAACTCATAGAAAAAAGGCTTCCGGCAGGTATATTCTGGGATTAAAAAGGAATATTTCTAGAATGTTTTTTTGATTTTTAAAGAAACTTGAAGCAAAACATATCTTTCTAAGGGAATTCTTATGTTCTGATTATTTGCCTGAATGCTTTGTGGAACACTTTCATTATGTATCATAAATGATACAATAAAAATGTCACCTGGAAGTTATGATTTGGTTTGAGGTTTGTCAGGTCATTTTTAAGAGCATCAACAAACAGTGTAAGAAGCACTACAAAGATAATTTTGTAATTAGGAGTGGTAAGCTTGTAGTGTTGATTAATTTCAGGCAATGATTTCTGAGCACACTGGGTATATAGCAGAATTTTTTTAGTATAATTAGACTTTGAACGCCAAGGTTCTGATCAATAAGAATTAAAAGACCATTTTCAAAAGCTATATTTATACAATTTATACAATAGCTTTTTCTTTCCTTTAAGTATCTGAAAGCCTAAGGCATAAAAATTATCAGAATTCTATGCTAGGAACACCAAAAATTCTACTTCTTTTCTTGGTCTGTGTAATAGTTACCCAATCTTTTAATTTTCCATGTAAAATAAAGTTTGTTGGTATTTAGTTCATTTGTATCTAGTTTAGCAGGTGTCAATTTAATTAATAATCAACCAAATGACATTCTAGATTTGCTTTGGATAGCAGTTCAATGCATTCTATTGATTTTTGTATTATTGGACTGGATGTTGTCATCATTATTACTGTGTGCCAAGCTTCAGGCAGGATTTGAATTAACCAGTAGTATTTCAGTATAGGGAGTTTTTGTCTTTTAGCATGGAAATTGTATTATAGTTCAGCAATAAATGACAACAAACTATTTTCGATATTCCTTTGGGTTTGTTTTTTGCTTTTTTTTTGTTTTTTAACCCATTATGCATTTAAAATATTCAAAACAAAATGTTCTAAATGTTTTAGCTTATTTATACACAAGAAATTTTTTGGGTTTCGTTCGTTTTGTTAAGGCTGTGCTACATTTTCTTCAGAATATAATAATGATAATAATGTGATGTTACCTAGCATTTTCACAGGATGGCTGAGGTGAGTCAGTTGTTCTGTGGATTAACCTTTATTTTCTCTACAGTAAAAGCAGCACACACTATTCACAGTTAAGTCAGTTAAAGGAAGGTATCTTGCTCCAGTGAGCCATGGGAATTCCTCTGTGAGGAAAGCAGTCTTGGCATGGACATGGGTTACAATGGAGGAATCCTTAAGTATGTTCAAAACCTCTATAACTCCAAGAAATTGGACATCTTGTATTACATTTTATATCCACGTGATTCCCTTGGGAAAGAGTCTTTTCTTGCAGGAGTATCAGAATTTGAGAATGGTGTAGGCTTCTCTCTGTTTTCTATCCCAAAAAAGGTATTTATTTCTTTTGAAACTAGCACTTCTTATGAATGAAGTTTTGTAAGGAGTACTGCAGCCTTAAACTTTATAACTACTAGGCAAAATTAAGGGCCACAGATATTGAGATCTGAGCAGGGGTCTGTTCCATATCAGTCTGACTATTCTTATGACTAATGAAGTATTGTGAGTATGGAAGTGGCGTATCAGCTACATCTGTTTTTGCAATGGGGTTCCTATTAGACTCAGCTCTTTCAAATGTTTACAAAGATTTTAGAAACAGATGGAGACTCAAGGCTAAAGCTAGAATTTTTCACAGAATTATGGAATGGTTGAGATTGGAGTGACCTCTGACCGTCATCTTTTTCAATATCCTGCTTAAGAAGGGTCACTTACAGCATTCTTCTAGAAGTGATACTCATCAGTACATTTTTGAGAAATGGGGAGAACAAACAAACAAACTGACTAACTAACTAACTAACTAACTAACTAAAAAACTACTTTCCAGACAACAAAAAGGATGAGAAATTGAGGAAGGCAAAGGACTTTCTCATACTCCTGTGGGAAATATGTTTACTTTGAGAGAGTGTTCTCTGGACAGGTGGCCATGCAAATGTAAACTGCAATACAAAAATGTGTGGCTAAATTAAGGGAAGACATTCTAAACACAAGTCCAAAGAGCTACTAGTATAGAAAGACTTGTTTTTCAAGATGGAGTAAAATGTGTAATTAAAGTAATAACATGTAGTCCCTTTTGAGGACTTTTTCCAAACTTTGCTTAATTTGAATTTCACATACTTGACATCTTGTTTTGACAATTCATCTGATTATATCAATATGTCACATTATGCAAGAATAGCGAAACATGATGTATTTCAGCACAATGAGTCATCCTGATGGCATGTCAGATCCAACATATTCCAAATCAAAGTTCCTTAAATCATGAAGATTGAAATCTCTATTTAAAAGAGCTTTCCCTGCTCAGATTATTTGTATTTCCTATTGCTTCTGTTAGGTTAAGCCTGTCTTTTATAGCCTTCCTCTCTTGACTTGGTTATCTTTCACTTCAAGTCAACACATAGGAGAAAACAGAGATGTGCAAAACCTCGGAGGTGAAATGGAAAATAAAACAACCTTTCTTTTCTCGTACTTTTGTCCAGGTTTGAAAATACACATCTAGAGGCTTAAGGAAAATTACATCCCAATAGTAACTGAGTTCCTACACTTCTCTTAATAATCAAGACATTCTGCCCTTAAAAGCTGGGGCCAAGCAAAAGAAATTTGGGACATTTAATAAGTAAATCTTCTATTGCAAACTTTGGGCAAAAATCTCATTATTGAGTCATGTCAAGAATTCCTGAAATAAAGTTTCATTTTCTCTTACTCCAAGAAGACAGAGCTAAAGACAAAGCATAAACTTTTATTGCTGCATAGTAATAAAAAGTAATAAATAATTTTTTTAGAGAAAAAATATGTATTCTCTTTCCAGGTTTGTTACCTGAAGAAAAATTCCTGAGATTTTTATGATTTTTTTTTTTTTGCCATGCTAGAATATTTGGATATCAATTTAGTAAAAGAATTACTTGATATCATTTTCTGCTGGTTCATATGAGAGAGCATACAGATTGTTTTATTCCTCCTTTATTTGCCACTATCGCTAAAAAATACAGGAGGCATGTTATTTATGGGAGATGATAAATTTCCTCAGATACAAGAGTTGTGTTGAAGTCTGGATGGTTCATTCAGTTTGATGATTAGTCTTTTTGCTGAAGTAGCTTAGGAGGGCCTTGTTTGATGTCAGTGTCTTCCCTTGCTTCTTTGAGAAGGAATTTGTGACCTAGTTGTGGAAATGTTTAGAAAAAAGTTGCTTGAAGGGTTACATACCTTATTAGCTGTTTTTCCACTGCTGAACATTACTACCCTTAATCCTAATGGAAGTTATATACAGACACCTTAGCACACAAGTGGGTCACCCTGCTGAGTGGATTTCAGGCTCCTCAAAAAGTGATACAACAGCAAAACCACTGCATTAACCAAAATAACTGTCAGTGATCATAATAGGTCCTGGCACTGGGTGGAAAGGGCAGGAATCCTGGCAACTTCTCTGTTTTCTCTGCTTCTTCAGCAGATAGTCTGTCTTTTCTGAAGACACTGCTTTACAGTGAGAGGAACCTCCTGCCCACTGCCAGACTTCAACTAAATATTAATTAGGAACTTTTTGAAAAATACAACACGGAGTCTGAGAACCCTCAAATTTGAAATCCTGCTGTATATGTGCAGAAGATGGGAAGGAAAACAAGTATAAAGGAGGACAGTGTATGTTGAATGTGAGATTATTTTTTTGCAAAATATATTTCTGAGCGCGCATGGGAATTCACTGAAATGTGAGCTGACAAACACTGCTGAAATTTCTACTGTAGGGGTCCATTTTTCATATAGATTATGAACTTGAATGAGGTACAGAAGCCTCTGTTCTCTGAGGGGATAAACCTGGTAGGTAGCATCTTTACCCCCAAAATTGCATGCATAATTAGTTAAAATCCAAGACCTTTCGGAACAGTAAACCATATAAAAAAACTTCAATAGATAAGTATACTTTTATTTTTTTTCTTCAGTAAACCAGTGTATTTTTTAGTAGAAATTGCTGGTAGAAATAAAACAGATTTTTCATTATTATCCATTCGATAAGTGACAATATTCCTGTCTGATTTTATTACATGAAAAAAAATAACCCAGAAAAAAATCCAGACAGCACATATTAAAGTGAGATGTGTGTAAGTACCCTACACTTTGACAAGATGATCAAATAATATTCATTACAGATATTCACAAAACATATCTGTAAAGACTATTAGACATATGAATAATTATAATTTTCCTGGAAACAATGCAGTGTTTGATTTATTGTATCTTCTGTAAATTTTCATATGTTGGCTGTTTCTGTACATGTAGTTTGTGACTGAATTTTTGGGGCAGATCTCTCCTCCTTTGCTTGCAACTGGGGTTTCAGGACACATTTTCCTTTTCTTTGTATTGCTTGAGTACTGATTTTGTGGAGGGCAGGAGCATGTTCTCTGATTATTTTTCTTAATATTACATTTTTACATGGTTATATTTGCTAGCCAACAGCTATATTTCAGTTTATCACTAGACTTCCTTGCAAATGGAAGCACTTTATAAAACAAGTGAACTCACAATACCCAATCATTCAGAAATATTGGACTACTTCAAATTTTTATAAGCTCTTAAATTTTGAGGTGATCAGGGTTCTGAGCTTGCATTGCACAGAATAATTTAAAATTATTGGAGCACTTCACATATTTTTAAAACCACTTCAGCTAGGAAATGATGGGGTTCCAGAAATATGTGGCCTATAAGGGTATAAAATCATCCGAGAGCTTAAGTGTTTCATTGTGAAAGTGATCAAGGTTCCTTGCTTGCACATCGCAAAGCAATTGAAAATTACTGGAGGGCTTCAAGTGGTTCGTGTGTTTAGGATTTTAAGTCCCTCCTGCTCCAATACTCTTTAAAATTGTTAATGTTTCCAACATTTTCAGTTTTTGAGTATGTACCCATTAGCCTGTTTTTCCTTATTTTGGATTTTTCTTTGTTGTTTTATTTTTAGGTCCAAATATTTGTCTTTCAGAGATATCAGAGTTAACTAAGGCTTGAAATCCTTTATTTTCTAACTCACAGGAGCTTAGATGAACTTAACTCTGCTATTGCTTTTGGACAAAACAATTTAAGAAATAATTTATATTAATGTCAGTATTCAAAGCTGAAATCTGAAGTTGTGCCTACATCTTTTATTATTTATAAAGTACTTTCCATAGGTAGCTTTTTTAATTTAAGACTTAATAAGGTTCACATTTTAATTAATTAAAAATTATTTAATATTGCTTCTAATATTACCATGTTTCTTTTAAAAAAATACCTTTAAAACACTGGGTTTTTTCTTTGTGTGCCCTTCTTTCTCCTCCACTCCTTTCTGTCTCCAATACACACACTGCACAAACCACTGGTATATCATAATTCATTCTCTCACAGCTCATTCTCAGTACTATGTTTTGGTAGAACTCACAGTGGGTAGAATTTTGAGCTGGATTTATCATCCACACAAGAGAATCATAATAGTTCTATATTTTAAGAAGGGAAGAAAAAAGCCCTATAAAGTGCATCATTCTGCAATGCATTGTTTCTGTACATTGAATTTATGACTGTAAGAAGGAAATCACTTGTGTTATACAGGTATTCTATTGTGTGCGTTTAAAAATTTAATTCAGTCCCTACTGTGCTATTCGTTTTACTTAACTGTTTTCATGAACTTTGCTTATTTCTGGTCTATATTTCCTTACCTTATCTCTATTATGAACTGTTTGCTTCACCCATTTTCCTCTTCTAAAAATGTAAAGAAAAGAATCTAAGGACCATGGGGTTTTTTGGTTGGTTTTTTTTTTTAGGTCTAAATATAGTTGCAAATTTTTTAAACTAAAAAGCATGTGTTAATTTTTTTCTTCATGTTGTATTTATGAAATATATTAGTAATAAATAGTTTTCTGAAAAATTAAATACTTCCTTTAGAGACCATTTAAAACTGTTTGTGCAACAGGATGAAATTTTCTTTAACTAGAAGAGTATAATAATAGACTTCAGAAAAAACAACTAGAAAATACTTGCAATAAATACATCAGGCTTTTTGATAATCAAAATGGAAATACCACATTGTTTGACATAATATTGCATTCATTTTCATAAGATTGTTTTCACTTTTAAGATACTTTGAGCAGGCATGATTCCTAGGAACTGAATTTTAATTGACTATTTGTGAACTTTATTTACAATGCTTTTTATCGTTCCTTTGTAAAAATTTTAAATTGTGAGCTGTCAAAAAGTGCTTACAATGTAAGAAAAAGTTGGAATTAAAAAATTACCTTCTTGTAGATGTTCTATGCTTGCTGTGATGAATAGTGTCCTTCAACCATTTATGACCCATAAAAAATGATAATAATTTATTTTTGTCTTAGAAAATCACATTAATATTGGCTACAGATATATCCCTATCAATAGCCTCTGTTAAAACAATGGCTTTGCCATTTTTGAAAATGAAATGGCTTTTATTTCAGTTACAGTTGTTGGAATAAAAAAGGTAGATATCTATAGGGATTTAAAAGACGGAAATCTGTAAACATTAGAATAGAAATTGTTTGCAGTGTTAACATTTACCACAGACTGAATTTTCTGTGCATTACATTAAATCTTGTCTTATTAGGGGAGTGTCTGGCCTCTGCTTTTCAAGTCATTATTTTCAAGTATTGATACTTTTTGGGGAAACATTGACAAAACTGCCTAGAAGGTGATGATGATACTCCTTTCTACTGTACTACTATTGTCTTTTGATAGCAGATATGTACCAATACAAGAAACTGCTCCATGGAGGCAACAAACACTTAGGTTTGCTTGGACTGAGTGTGTGCAGTATACGTGCAGTGTTAATTCTGTGCCATGGGTGACAAGGTCAGAAGAGTGAGTGTCGACCAAAGGGGTTCCAAATAGCCACCAAAGAGGTGGAAGTTCACATGTAAGAACTTCTGAGTTGAGACTGGCTAAATTCTTCCAGCAGAAGCTGGAAAACAGTTTGGTGTTAGACCCCTCCTCTTTAAAAAAACCCCAACAATCTCTATCAACAACAATCTACCATCATAGCAAGGATACTTCTCAAAGTAAACTTTTAATCTTGGTTAGGATGACCATCTTCAGGCAGTATTAAGCAGCAAAATGAAGAGTGCATAATGAGTGCCTAAGGCTGTTCCTTGGAACTTACTAATAAGTTTAGAAATTTAATAAATTTTCTGCTGAAAACAATCTCAATTTCACATATGTAGGCATCTATTTCTTTAATTTTCATATACATACCAAAGTGTTTAGAGAGTAGGATCTAATTATTTGTTGCACTTTTACCCTCCTCTTATGTTGGTAATTTAAAACTTCTTGGAGGGTCTAAAACAATATTTATAGGGAAAAAAAGAAAGGAAATTATTTAATAAATACAGTCCACATGATCTGCTTCTCAGAAATGAGGAAATACAGCTTTTTGTCTAACTGGCACATATGCTCACTATGGCTGATGTATATATTGGTTTGTGAGAAGTTTGTGTACAAATACTCATGAACTCTTCTGGTAGGTGAACCATATGTATGCTTTTCCATTTATAGGGTTTGGATTTTATTTCACTATTATTTCTAATCAAAAATTGGTCACAGGTCTGATTTTTTTCCCCTCACATACTTTTGTAATGGTTATTCCTTCATATTGTAACTGAGGGTCTTTTAACAAGGGGATTCAACTATTTTAGCACTTCAGCTAGAGGGTGATGAACAGTTAGTTATGTATTGAGAGCCTCTTAGAAAAAGGGAATAAAGGGGCACCTTACCATAACAAAAATATTGCTTTCTTTACCTTCTCTAGGAAATGTAATTAATTTGCTAACTGAGCACTTCCATGGAAAACCAAGGACTGAGAAGTAGAAGAGTCTGCTAAAAGGGAAGCTTATGAAAAAGGTTCAGAAATGTCGATGGTTTTCCCATAATTTAATGGATTCCTGAAACATTTATATATACAGATGTCTTCTGCTGCTCTCCATATCTTACTGGGGTTATTTTAAAACAACTGTGAAATAGTAAAAAAAACCTCAAAAAAACCCTGAAAATCAGATTAGTTTTAGTATTTATTTCACATTGTGTTTGATTTTGAATATTGAAGTTAGTTCTGAGTGCTTTTATTCCACAAATAATTAGTCAAAACCAGACATTCCAAATCCCTCATAAGACATAAAAATTCACAAAAATTCTTGAAATCTTGATTTCCTCTGAGAAATAAATAGCCATAACATATTGTGAATTTTAGAGAGAGTACATATTCAAATGTCCTAAACTTGTAATAACTTACAAAACTCCCTAAGGATGGGGAAGTAAATATATTAGTCAAGGTCAGAGTCTGTAGGCTGAGTAATGATAAATTTGGTAAAAACTAATCCTGTAGCATCTGAAAATTATGTTGACTGGTATATAATATTGGCACTTGGTTCACTTTCTCAATGGTACATAAAATTCTGTAAAGATGGAACTTTTTAATAAAAAATTTACTTAGAAACACTCAAAGCTGCAGTAATGTTGTTTCAATATTCCAAATTGATTATAAATTTTAGTTCTATTAATTTAATTGTGATTTTTTTTTCATTCTTATATTATTTTCCAACACAGTTACTTTTATAGCATAATCAAGGCAGCGTTGTAGGAAATAAAAAAGTGAATTTATATATTAGTAATTTTTTTAAAATCCCAAAGCTTCATGGTTAAAACATTGTAGAAAAAAGCCTTTTAGAACCATCAGAAAATTGTAAAATGCTGGATATTAAGAAAATGTCCCTGAAAAAACATTTATAAATACACTTATATTAATCAGTATATCTTTTTTGTAACATTGATTTGATTAGTAATATATTGTATTTTACCAAGATTTGGCATGTGTGAAAAGGAAAGAGACAATTGAATTAAACGAGGCCATTCAAATTTTTTTTTAAAAAAGAAATATGCCCATTTTACTGTTATTTAATATACAGGAAAATGCAATTCATACACAGTGCAAACTTTTGCATGTGTATGAAATTAAAAAATAAAAAAATAAGAATAATGTCTTAAAAATATCTCTCTGTTGAAGGTTGTTGTTGCGAAATTTAAGAAAGGATGGACTATTAACCTTCCTACAGAGTGAGTGTGCATACCATAAATTATTCTGATGACTAATACCAATAATTTTAGTCCTTGAGAAAGTGGTAAAGTTTTCTCTGGAAATTTAAATTCTGTGTTGGGTTAGTTAATTCAGTGTTTTAAGGAGTTAGAGAATACTTTTATTCTTATTGACATAAGGAGAGAAATTGACCTATTCCTGCTAGTTCTTTATATAATTTTAACTATCACAGGAATGAACTGATTGCTATGCTAAATTAAATAAATCTTACAGAAATGATTACTTTTCTTTGGGGTTTTTTTTTGTTTTTGTTTTTTTGTTTTGTTTTATTTTTATTCTCTTTTTGTTGTTGTTATTGTTGGTTGTTTGGTTTATTTTTTCGGTTGTGCTTTTTTTGTTTGCTTGTTTGGTTTTTTGAGAGGTTTTTTTTGGTTGAATTTTGGGTTTGGCGCTTTGGTAGTTTGGGTATTATTGGGTTATTTTTTCAATTTCTCAGGTTTGGGGGTTTTGTTGTTTTCCTTTGTAATATATAGAAGGTTTTTCCTTTCTAAACCTTTGGTAAATGTGATCAGTGTTTGGACTGTAATGAAGAAAAGATAAAAGACAATTTTTAATGTTCTTTCTATCTATTTCTAACTTGACTTCCTACAAAAATTAGGTTTCTGAAGTGCCTCTCCATCAGTTACTCCCCAACTTACCATGCACCCAAATCAACAGAGTACTGGAATAACTCTTGAGAGCATCATTTGAAGGAGAAGGCCAGAGAAACATCAGGTTTTATCTCCTGTGTGGCAGCTCCAGGAATTGTCCAAGAAATAAACACAAAATTTTTTCACATGCCACAGTTAATCTATCTCATGACTTAGGAGTAAAAGGAGTACAGCTGGGATTGTGACTGTGTGAAGGCTTGGGTAACATTTCTGAGGAGAAAAAGCACACATGAGTTAAAAAGTCAGGCTGCATTATGCCGTCTGATAATTATGTACCTAATTTTGTCACCTGTACGTAGCTGAGGTGTGTAGCACTGACAGTGCTGGTAATGCTCAGAAAAACTGGGGCTTTAGAGTTTTCATATTTACATGTAAGATTCTGGTACCAGCCACAAACCTGGAGCCCTACCTGGGACATAGCAAAGTTGCCATTTGGTGGCTCTTATTCAAAAGGCTGAGCCAAGGGGGCTTTCCTTGATTATTCACTCTATGACATTGCTGATACTGCTCCTGCTTAGTGTAAAAATAAAACAGTGGTCTTTTGCCCAGAACAACCTACAAGTCCTGAGACAGTGGAAGATACGGAGAACTTGTTAGTTGGCCTTTATACTGTGTGGCTGATGGGCAGCTGCTGTGGTTGGCTCTTCTCACAGGAATATCAAACTGAACTCTTACCTTTCATTTGATATTTGCCCTTATAAATGTTATAGTTTTGCCTAAACATCTGTTCAAAGAAGTGATATTTTTTCATGCTGATGAAGCCAAAATTCTTGTAAGACCACTTTGTGACCCAAATAATCCAGTAATTTTCCTGCTCTGATGATAGTAACTTAAAATTACTCCATGTTTTACTCTTCAATTGATTCAAACAGTTTCTCATCAGCATTGATGCTTTTTATTAGATGAGTCATTAGGCTCAGTTCTTCCTTTTGTATTCCTCTTTGCAAAGTCATAGTAAATGTCTGGTGAAAATCAGGCCACTGGCTTGCCTTTAACAAAATTTTGAAAGTGTTGTTTATTTTAAGTGTTTATCTAAAACGTCAGTCTCTTTGCAGTCTGGGAATCACTTACAGCTGCTAAATTGCTTCTTACCTACTTTCACTCTCTGTTCTGTCTGTGTCCTCCCTATTCCTGCATCTCTAGGGCCATTTGCAGGACATCTCTTGAGTTGAGCCTGCAGGTATCAGTACCTTCATCTTTTCTAGTGGGCCTTGCTTTCAGGAGCCCTTTTCACATCAGAGCAGGCAATGGCTACTTTGATGGGCCCTCTTTGACATCAGATCTACTTTAACGATATATTAAGAGATGAAAACCTGCATTAAATACTATCCCTTTCTAAAAGTATCTAGTCTCATTTTTCCACAGATTTTTTCAATGTAATTCTCCTTTATGCAGGACTACAGTGATAACCTGATCAGGAGTGCTTGAAGGTGAACTGATTTTAAGTGGGACGGGTGCTTTTATCCACCAGGTCAGTTGTGTAAACAGCAGTGGTAAATTTCTAAGGGCATGAAACATGTTATTTGGGTTTTTTTCCCCTTATCTTGTCTATTTAGTATGGATGTGGTTTGGCCAGTGCAGGTTATGTGGCCACTGGGTGAGAATAGCCACCAAATCAGTGGGGTCATACTCCATGTTTTTTTCAGTCCTGTTGTAGTTGTTGTTTTGTTTGGTTTGGTTGTTGTTTATGTTTTGTTGTTTTTTTCTGTAATCACTTCAGTAATTAAGTTAGACTTATATCTATTTGGCTTTTGATGGTTTTCTAGCTCCTATGAGTGGACAGCAGGGGTTTGCAGCCTGTCCAGGAGACATATTAGTCACCTCATAAATTGGCTGGCTGTGAGGAAACCCATTGGTGCTCACACCAAAGCGGGTGAAGGATGCTCTCCTGGCATTGAATGCGGGTGAGTGGGAAGGTCCAATGCAACTTGGCCTAAATCCTTCCTGAAAGCCCATGGCTTAGAGGACTGCTTCAGAGCAAATGTGACCCTGTTATTGCCAGACTGATTCCTGAGGTCTGCTTTCAGTCAGCTCAGAGGAAATTTCATCAGTCTGGTTCTGGAGGTGTCAGGTCCTGCCTGCTACCACCCTGAGGAAGGGCAGGTGACCTGTCAGCTTCCCAGTTGCTTAGGTCCCTGTCCGGAGAAAGGACAGGGTCAGTGGTCAGGCTGGCAACTGCCTGCTTCAAAAAGGCAGCTTTCAAGCTTAACCTTGAAAAGGAGTCTACTGGGATTTGCATCTGCACTTTAAAGCCTATGGAATCCCAATTTCAGCTTCCTAAAGATGATCCCCCCTGGCCTGGAAGACAGGACCTCCAGTAAGAGGTACTACAGGGCTTCACCAGTAAGAAACTTCACTTATTTATTTGTAACTTTTATATTTACTGCCGAGTGGCTTCTTAGTTTTATTTGAAAAGGAAATTGACTTCTCTCTCTCTTTGTCATTGCCTTGTTAACAAGGAGGAGGAAAAGCTGCCTAATCTCGACATTATGAGAGTTGTTAGAATTGATCCCAAGTGAACTCTGGAGAGCAGAAAGTCAGATCACCTCTTTGTTTTGTTCCAGGGGGTTACCGAAAGGGAATGACAGCCTTCAAGGGACCTATTTTCCACTAGCTGAAAGACTGCATTAAGCAAGCATGTTTAGTGAAGGGTAAAGAGAGTACCAGTGGGAACGAATGCGTGCACCACCATAGCAGGCACGGGGCTCAGAGCAGAGGAGGCAGATGTCTGCTGTGCAGAGCTCTCTGAAGAGGCCACGTGGGCCTTTCTGCGTAATTCAGCATTGCAGACTAGACCCTCTGCAGCATCCTCTGGGCTTCTTGGTAGAGAATGGCTACAGACAGCCTCTTCTAGCCTCTCCTTACCTACCAGGCAGAAGTACTTACTTGTTGATCCAGCTTGCTTGACACAGGAAGTTCTGTGAAAGGGGGATTTAGTTTAAGTGATTAGGTTTCCCCATTCGAGCTTGTGTAGAAAGTATAGGAAAAATTTTGCCATACTGGTTTTTTGGGTGAGCCCTTAACATTTTTTTATTCCTATTTGTTTATATATGGCAAATAAAAATATTCCTTCTAGTATTAATATATTTCCCAGTTATCTTTCTACCACAGAGAAATATTTCCTAAGTTATCTTTTCCCTTTCTGAGATTTGTCCCATGTCTATAAACAAAGTACTTTGAGTAGGCTAGTTGCCTTCCAGGAGAGAGGATGCCACATTTCCATGGCAATGAGAATTCAGCATGCAAGTATAGATGAGCGGGTAGTGCAGTGTAAGATGCAAAACAAAAACATCAGGCTTTTCATTGATACAAAGAGAACTGCAATAAGGCTAATTTGGGTCAGTGCTATAGACCAAAAAATAATTTAAACTCCTGTATTTGCTCCAGAACAATATGTAATAGATTTGTTTCACTGCTGTAGTTTCGATGTGCAGGCAGAAAAATTTCTTACGAGACTAGGAAAGCTGATCTCATATACTTGAGCTCACAGAAAATTAAAAAAAGGCAAGTGTTTCCTATGAGGTTTAGTATCCTGATGAGATGTGCCACCAGTGAACCTTGTGCCCTACCTTGTTTACCTGCATCCTTGCCAGGAGGACCCACAGGGAAGGAGCCTGCCTGCAAAAAGACATACAACAACTCCCAGGAGTAACTGCAGCCTGAATAAATTTTACTTCTTAAGCCAGAAAAGGAAAAACTACCTTTTCTTCCCTCAGTGCCTAAATTCTAAGGGCAAATAGAAACTCACACTGTTGGTATTCTGTCTTTACCAGGCAATATGTTAGTCAGTCTTACCAATGTGCTTGGCTCTTCAAGGTTACTTCTAGGCACATGGGAGAGATTTTCTGGGAGAGGATTGTAAGGCATGCACTCTTTCCCCTTTTCTTAGGACTATATTTAGCAGGCCCTTGGCATGGTGTTCTCGGAATCTGAAGGAATAGCTGGTGTGGAAATACAAAGAGAAAGGTGCTAGAAGTTGAGCCAGTTATTTCTCCAGTGAGGCATTTAGGGACTGCTTCAAAACTTGGGGAATCAGATTCCTGATTGACTCTGTGGGTTGCATCTTCAAGTAAAAACAGAAGGTACAGAGGTTGTTATTCCAAAAGGTTTCCAAATGACTGCTGAGAGATCCAAGTCTGACCCACTTTCCACTGATTTAGCTCCCTTTTTTTTTTTTTGGCTCAGTCCTTAGTTATGAGGGAGACTAGTCCACTTAAAAGGATGACGTAGGAAACAGATTTCCATCTGGCACAAGAGTGCCTGATGGTAAAAAAACAAATCTTTTATATAAGGAGGGTATTTTTAGTGGTCTCTAAACTTCAGTCCTCTTCTCCTTTTTTTCTGTTTTCTTCCTTTACCCTCTTGTAACAAGAAAGTCAGGTAGTTTATCCTATTCAAGGAAACATCATTGGAAAGTTATGGGAAGCAGGAAAGAGTTGATAAGATTATTTTTTAAACAATTACACATAAAGTTCTTTTAAATTCTAAGCATCTGTCACTATTACAGTTGTTTAATAGTGTTGCTCTTAAACACCAACAACTGTTTGACACTCAAGCTTTAACCACCCTTTCTGCCAAATGGTCAAAAATAATTATGTAGCAGCTTAAATAGTTAAAACCTGTTTTTTTAAAGCAACCAGTATGCCTTTTTTCAGGTACAGCTTGTATCTACAACAAAGAGAATACTATGAAGGGGAACTTATTCTAAGACAGGATTTTTATCATGTTGGGACATTTCTTACCAGCATTATTTAAAAGCTTTTAAAAAAAATCCTCTCTCACACCTTTGTTCTTTCTGTGCCAGGAAATGTTGCTACATATTTAATACCATATTTTAAATGTTTCATATGTTTATGACATGAAATACATGTACAATATAATCAAGGCTCTTCAAATTCTTCTGTACCTATTTCACTCCACACGGCAGTCTGAGAGCTTGTGAGAGGAAATGCTTCTGACCACAAATGCTGTAAATTGAGAAATACATTTTATAACTAATTTTTTTGTAGTTTTCATCCCTTTCCATTAAATGGCAATGTCAAAATGTGGGGCTGCTGGGAAGAATGCTTGATCTTTTACTCTCTCTTAAAATTATTCTGTTTATTCTGAAGGTTTTGTACCTAACTCTTAAGAAGTCTGCTTGAATTTGGGGAAACTATAAAAAGTGACAGAGTGAGGTTTGCTCATCATCCTAAACAGGAACAATACCATTGTATATTTCTCAAACAAGCCACCAAAAAACACTCGGGTGGTAACTTCATTCCACTAATAGGAGACCCAAATAAGAACTCAGTTGAAACTGAAATGCTCATTTCTCTTAAACAGGATTCTTTTTCTAATTTTATTTTCATGAGTCTGACATGTATGTATGCATACAGAATTCTTAGGAATTGAGTTCCTTCAGCTAATACAGGTTAGAATTTTCTTTCATGTCACTGGTTTTGGGCAAGGGTAAGAGCAAAACAATGTGTTTGGGGGGGGGGGGGTTTGTTTGGTTTGTTTTTTTTTTTGAGTAGCAATTAAGTGTTTCATTGTAGTATATATGTGGTAGTGGGAATAAAAAGAAAGTTACCTGATGGAACACTTGATTTGCTTTATGACTTCTAAATTAAAATAGTGCAGAGAGTTTTCTTACATGGAGAGTGATCTGTCCAAACATAATTTTTTTTGTTTGTTTATTTGGGATTTTGTGTGGTTGGTTTGTTGGTTGGTTTTTGTTTGGTTTTTTTCAGTGAGAACTTTTAGTAAAAAAATAACACTTTTTTTCTTTTCTTCTGGCATTTCCTTAGATCATTCCTGTAGAGTGCAAATTTCTGATGGTCAGGTTTACATGGACTTCCTGACCTGTGCTGTCAATGGCTCAACTATTCCTCTCACTAAATAACTGAATCACAGAACTTGAAACACTCAGGCCTGATGTAAGACAAAGTGACTTTGAGCAAAAATTAGGATTTGCAGAGTTGAGCAAGGAAGAAATTAAGCTTTTAACAGGGTTTGTGGGTCTGGTTTCTTTTTCATTTGATGATGCTATAATTACTAATACTTCAACTTGTGGTTTTAACCATAGCTGCAAGAACAGATTCTTTTAAGTCTTCACAAATTAATGTAGTATACTTTGCAATATACTGAATACTAACTCTTTTTATGAGTGTCAGTGTTCTGTGTGGTATAATATAAAGACTGTAATGTTTCTATTTCCATCTTGTTCTCTTTCCGTTGATGCTTGTTTACTTTGGTTTCATCATATAAATATTTGTGTGCATACTGGTTTATTGTGTTGCTCTAAACACATGTGAATCTAATTACCAATGTGTTTAATTTGAATGTAGTGTTACATGGTTTTTAATCATGCTCCAAGTCACTTTTAATGGTTACAAGAAAAGTATTTCTGGAACACATACTTCTCAGACTATAAGGATGCACTGTTCCCAGAAATAGTTGAGATTATTTAATTTATTAACAAATGAATGTTGTGCAAATTCTTTTGGATGGGATCCCAATGTTAATTAACAGAAAGTAAAGTCAAGAGGTTAAAAATTAAACTTGAATTCTATTAGGTTTTGTGCATTTTTTAATACATTTTAGCAAGTCATACATCTTTCCCCTCCTAAAAAGAACACCCCAAGTATGTATATTGCATGCTTTGAGTTGCATGGAGATTATGTTTTGTGTATATTGATTTCTTAATATTATTCTGGCACTATTAGTGTTTTGGTTTGTATTCCAAAAACTTATAAAGGCTGGAAAAGTGCCAGTGAAGGAGTTACAGAAATGCAAATACTTCTGCCCTTTGTTGCAGCAGTTATACTGATAGTAAAATTTTCCCATAGAACTTTTCACTCTATTTTGTATTTGTGGTTGAAGGATTGCTTGCTGGGATGAAAAATAATTTGAGTCATCTAATCTACAAATATTTTTGATATATTTTCTGAATTTCTATAAGATATAAAATATTTTTTTGCTTACAACAGTGAGAATTCTTGAACAGATGATTTTATCCAGGTCATATGTTGGCCTAGAACAACCACCACCAATTTTTGTGCTGAAAGCAGGTAGAACATAAAAACAAAACAAAAACAAAAACAAAAACAAAAACAAAAACAGAAAACACTTTGATGTGTGAGGAGAAATTTAGGTGCAAAATACATTCTGATTAATTTGATGTTGTGTGTTTATTCACAAGATTATTCCGTTTGGACTGAAATATATATTGAAAAATCAGCTATATATTTATAATTACTAATTATTTTGCTTCCACATGAAAGCCAGGAAGAGGCATAGGAAGCTCCTTCCTCCAATTAAAATATCTTTTTATTAAGCCATATAGTATCCTCATCAACTGAAGGAAATTTGTTAAAACAATGGGAAGGTGTGAGCCAGTGAAAAAAATAATAAAAAAAATTAACATCTGCAATAATTGCAACTAGTAGCAAATGTAAAACAGATTCTGGTTTGTGATGTTTTCAGTTTCTTACATGTGATTCCATTGGTGTGTCACTTCCATCACAGTGCTCTTATGTAGTGAGATTCAACATTGTTATCATTCAGTGTTTCATTGTTTGTTGTGTGGAATTTATTTAGCTGTTCATGCTGCTGTCTGATTTTCTGTGTTTCCTTTCAAGTGTTTCCTTCCCTTTTCTTACATGAAGTGGATTTGCAAGTCATTCTTTACCTGTGTAGGTTACAACTTGGCTGAAATGCTTGATGTTGACATCCTGCTTTTTTCCTGTGTCAGCTTCCTCTTGTTTCTGCTGGAGCAATAGTGGGAGCCAAAGCTACATTTGAATGTGTAAGCAGGTAAATATGCATTCCACAAACAGACTGGGTTATACATTCTTCTAAGATATTCATTCCATACCCTGTTTTCATGCTAATTTTTACAGCTTGTGAATTTATATGCTTGCCATTTTGCAAACTATTACAATCACTGACTTTTGTTGAATTCTCAGAGCAGTGCCAGTTTCCCATCTGTGACAGTGTCTGGTAGCAAATACTTCACAAGTAAAAGAGAAATGGTGAATATGGAGACAGTATTTTTCTAGTTCTAGCACTTAGTTCCTTAGGGACCTCCTGGGTCAGCCTCTGAATCCTAGCCAGTGTTTATATTTTTGGACAGTCCCCTCTTCTATAAATTAGGGTGGTTTTTTTAGCCCATTTATTACATCTGCCTTTAAAAAATTCTGAGGAAGTAGTTTCTGCCTTTTAAAGACATATTGCATTTAAAAAAAAAAAAGTTCACTTTAAATCTCTTTTCTCATATTTTTCATTTGCTGTTTTCTTATTATTTTAGTATGAGAGTTAATTTCTCCCTATATACTTTCTCCAAACAGGCCTTCATCTGATTTTGGCTCAGATCTGTTTTCCCAAATTAAGTTTACTTATACAAAATCTATTTCTTCATTTTGAGAGTTTTTATTCCCCCCTTTTCTATTTGTAGTTTCTCCTTTACAAGTTTAAATTACAAATATTATGCAATCAATAAGAAATAAAGGAATTCAATGGCAGTTTTTAGAAAGAAGTTGTAAAAATACTATTGTAGTTTTCTTTTACAGAAAATTTATCTCTGATTATAATGTCACTTCTAGTTTAAACAGCCCACTGTATCCTTATTTAGTGAATTACCTCTGGCCATTACTACATCCTTTCAACATATACTTCATATATGTTGGAGGCATCAAAGTCCTTCCAAGATACCTGTGCATGCAGAGCACCTCTGAAGTTTATTCTTTGTAGGTGATCTTCTTCCAAATTTGCTTCCCTCCATACTTCAAGGTAGGCTGTAATTCAAAACCAACTGAAAGAAAGAAAAAAAAGCAACAGGTCTGATTCTTTTTTCATTCAGCAAATGTGGATCTTGAGCTGGGGATAACTAGTGTTGTACTTCAGCTCTTCTGTAAAACAAGTATTTGGAACAGCTTTGTAAATTTTGATGGTCAGCATTGGTTTTCAGATTTGTTGTTATGGATGTTCAACTTTTTGTTTGTGAGTTTGATGCAGAACTTGGTAACTAAAGGAATTTAAATGTCTAAGATTCACTGAAAACTGTGATTTACAGTATCTAAACATCTGGCCTGAAACATGGGTTTGGAAAGGTTTCTGTAACTAAAAGACAAGTTGATGACAGTACAACCTTCTTTTTTTCTCTTTCCTTAATTGTCATAGATATTGATTTCAGATTCATGCACTCTGATGTATTTTGCATTATTATTGACATGAAAATCTTACCTGTGATACATTTATTTTTTCCATGTCAGGAACAGTAGTGTGAACAGAGTTTCCCCTAGACTATTAAAATTACTGTGTCTGATTTTTTAAAAATATACTTTGAATATTCAACTTTTAAATGGTAGAACAGGATAAAGTATTTTTACAGGGCTATTCAGAAGCAAGAGTAGCTGTAATTGTTCACACCAAGGCGTTTGGCCTCGCAATATCATTGCTTACTACTGTCATAGAAAACATTAGATATGATTAGCTGCAGGTATCCATGCCAGATGATATCCTAGTAAAGTCCTTTATATATTTCATCTTATAATTGTATTTGCAAGTTAATGTTTGAAGTGTCAGTCTTTGTAAAATTAGCTCATCTTGTTATGATTTAGAGCTTTGATGTGAGTGAAAGGCTTCAATTGCAATGCACAGTCACATCTGAGAGTAAACTGCATAGACAAAGAGCCTTACAAGACTAGTAAATCAAATACTCTGAACTGTCTATGTGGATTATGAGGTACTATTTGCATAACTTTGAAGTATTTATACTGATGAAATTACAATAATTAAAATCATTGCTGTGTCAATTGCTAGATGCCACAAGGCATAGCAATTACTACCATGCAAATCAGACTTTGTGTAAGCATTTTAAAGAATAATTACCTTATTTGATTCAGATGTGCCTGAAAGGCATTAAGAATCATTTGAGCTATTTTGCCTTCAACAATTTTTAGGTCTCAGATAATATTGTTTTTATTATTGTTGTTCATGATGATACCTTTGTGTGGGCATATGTCCATATGGTTCTGGTTTAGGTTTAAAGTGAAGTTTGGTGGTAGAACTTGCTGAAGCAGTTAAGAAGGATTTATTTTATATTAACTTGTTCTCAGTCTCTGTCTACAAATTATTTTATTTTATATAAGAACAAATACAAGAATGCAAACTCTTAAGTTTTTGTTGTATTTTTTTTTTGTTACAGCTTGTTAAATCCTGCTTTATGGGGAAAAGATATAAATTATTTCCCAGAGAAAAATAAATCCGTTATTTTTCTCTTTAGATTTTTAATAGATGACTTGGGTTTCCACTACATGATTTTGAAATACATATTCTGAAGAAACATAGACTATAAAGAGGTGCTCTTTCATATAACTGAAGATACATGAGACCCGTGAGAAAACTAATTAAGCCTAGCCAAATTTCAGAGCCATTTCTCCTTACAAGTTCTGAGTGGTGAAGATGTACTGCAGTGAAGGGTAGTGGACATTTGGCAGACTCGAGTAGCAGAGAGCCAAACAGGCTCTCCTTCTGAGACTCCGGCCATTCCACAGTGCAAAGTCACTTGAGAAGCACTGCTAAATCATTCAGGCCTTGGGGTTCATCAGTGCCATGAGTTTTCCTAGAAAAAGTCCTGCCTGACAGTGCATACCCCCAAGTACATGATGTACCCTGAGATATAACATTTTCAAGTATGAAAATCAGGAAGTATGGCATCCTCCCTTCTGATTTTGTTTCCCAAGTAACTTCATTCCGCATGCACAGTGTAGTACTTGTTGCTGTTAAAATCCTAATTGTTTAGGTAATACAAGCTAAGAATTGGCAAATCTGCAGATGCATATGAGAGTTGTTTTATCAATTTATGGATTTATCAAATGAGACTGTTGTTCTACCAGTTTTATCCTGAATTTTGCAAGGATTATGGGGAGCAATCATTTCAAGGAATTATGTATGAAGAAATACCTTCACAAACACAGCATTATATTTGTTAACATAAATCATCTATAAAACATTAACCTTTTATCTCTGACTACAAAGGCACAAATAATTAGGGCTAGAAGAAAAGGTAAATCAGTATGAGATGAGCCTCCACACATGATGCCTTTACAGTGGAACTCTGAGGGACCTTAAATTGTGTGCTATAAATATAAATTTAAGTGCCGTAAACAATCCACCCTGGCCAGTCCACCTCTGCCTTTTTGTGGAAGAGTTGTTTATTTTCACCCTTCCTTCTCTTGCAAAGTTTCAATTGTGCTCTTCATCACTTTGTTGTATACACTGTCCTCTCACAAGAGAATAGGTTTTTGATCCCTATGAATCTCCAGAAACATGTGAACTTTTTGGACACACCAACATCAGAGCTCTGCTTCTATAGTGACAGCAGAAGATAAGCCTCTGCATTCTGATGTCCTCCTCACCTCTGTAAAATATGGCATCTTCTGAATAGGAAGCAAAACTCTTACAGTTAATATTTATTAATTCAAATAACCCTATGCTTCTTGTCCACTTGTTCTGCCATATATTTGTTGTCATTTCAACCATCTATTTTTAACTAAATAATAGCATAGTTCTGATCTAGTTTTGAGGCACAAGACCTTGGTTTCAGCCTCATATGCTGTTCAAATACCACCCATTGTTCAGTGAGTCCAGGCTCCAGTGTGAAGACTATGAAAAACAGACCCTTGTGAAGTGGCTGGTTTTAAAGCCAAGAGCTACTCCCTGCTAAAATATTTCATTTAATATTTCCTCACTTTTATTCCCCTCCCCCCCTTTTTCTTGTATTTTAATTCTGAAATTGAATTTTTTTTTTTTTTAAGATTTTTCTCTGCTTCAAATTTAAACTGCTTTGGTCTGGTTTTGGAGGCATCTTTTAATTGTGGGGGTTTTTTCGAATATTCATACCTGAGTATACCCAAATATGTCTATACATGTGCTACTCCATCCAATTTTTACAAAGGCAGTTCTTTCACCTTCCAGCTCCAGTTCCCTCCCATATGAGTCTAGCACCATCATCATTCATCATGTTCACATAATGGGTTGGAAGAAGAGCTATACTTGCTCTCCTTAAATGAACTGCTACTGTTATTACAGAGGTGTGATTGCTGCTGATATAATGTATTGTAACCATCCAATGTGAAATGCATTTTGTGATGGCTAATAAGTACATTAACAGCCTTTATGTTTGCATTATTAGGATTTAGTTAGAAACCTACTATTTTCGGAAGAGACAATCACCTAAGCCAAATAATTTCCAGTCTGACCCTTGTGTGCAAGGGCATGAGTATAACTCATCCTAGGTTTTCCTCCATCAGGATCATAAATGGTCATGCTTTAGCTGTCATTAGCATAGCTTTAACTGGCTACTGAAAGAGGCCAGTATTGGCAGCATCTGTCACACTGCAACTTAGCAGTTTTCCTTATGTTTTTTAAATTCTGGTTTTTGCTCATCTGAGCCACCACAGCATCCATGAAGATCATGATAGTCTGCATCCCTGCATCCCTTTCCAGTTCACTTCTGTATTGATTTTATTTGAGATTTAAACACATTTTTTTAAAAATCTGCATTTTTTTTTTTTGAGTTTTGGGACCCTTCTCCTTCATTATCACTCCTTTGTTTATGTTCTGTTTCATTCTCTTTGGGAAATTTTGGTGGACATACTGAATCCTCACAGACATCTGGGTTTTCATTTGGTTTGCTTCTCAGGAGTGGTACTCTTCAGCAAATTCAGGCTCTTTTTGATGTCTGATAGGAAGCATTGTGCATTGAGATATTTTGGCAATTTTACTCCTTACTCATTATTTATGGTTTTTCCAAATAATTAATTTTTTTTTCTTGTGTTTATCCAGAGGAAAAATTATTGGATTGATCAGTAATTCTTATTACTGATGAACATTATCTGTCATCCCAGTGTTTTTAAAACCTCTTATCTATCCGGAGAAAACAAGTTGAAGGTAACTATGAAAATCACTAGAGATCAAGTCCTTATACAGCCAATATACTTACTATTAATTTTTTAGTGCACTTGGTATGCAGTGTTTGGTCCCACCTAAAATTAAGATATAAGACTGGATGATCTAGTACAGTCATGAAACCTTAAAATACAAAATACTGCATATGGTTGTTCATTGATCCAAATGTCCCAACAAAGGCCTGTGTAGGGCCTTGCATTGCATTTGTGAGTGTTGCATGCCATGCACAGAGGTAGATCTTGAAGTCTGAGGGCAAGAACCCTTGTATATTACTGGCATGTTTTTAGGCTATGTTATGGTGGAGGAAAGAGGAGAGGAGAGAGAGAGTAATTTTGACTGACAGACAATATGCTTTGAGAAGTAACTCCCTCAGAATAGAAAATGAAAGTACTTTGGATCTCAAATTTCATCATGTGACCATTTACTTTGGTGAAATATATATCAAGTAGGGCAAATCATGACATTTGGTCAACCTTACACCTAAAATAAATTGCAAGTGCTCTGTAATGTTGGTAAATCTGGCAGGTGTGACTACATTAAATCTTTCATATTTTGCTTTCCAAATACTATAAAAGATCAAACAAATTATGAGAATGGATTGATCCAACTGCAGTCAGATAAAACATTTGGCATACTTTGAAATGCACTGATCTTGGAGTTTGTTTTTGAAACAGACAAACTCTATGGTTACTGTCTTGCTCTGATTTGAGGGAACTTTCCAATGTCTTCTTTATAGTTACAGTGGAGTATCAGGAACCTGGTTGTAAAAAGAATGCAAAAAATACAAGGCAAAGGGGATTGCTTAACATGGAACAATCTCAAAAATCTATGTTATGCTACAGTAGCAGTTCCTATGTTTCTTCTGTCATTGCGGGAGTCTTTTTTTTTTGTGTGTGTGTATGTGTTTGTTGGTGCTTTTTTAATTTTGGGAGAAAACTGTTGTTTTTTTTTTTTCTGTTACATTCACTGCATATTCCCTTTGAAATCTTAATACTGCCAGTTCAGGTTTGCTGAATTTGGAGGAATAGAAGAAGCTTTTAATTAGTACCGCAGGTTTCACTAGAGTTGAAGGAAGACATTTCATGTCAACATAAATTATCTTCATGAAGAAAATTAGGAAGGTTATTCCTTGGAGATTTTAGGAGAAATCTAGGTTTTGGAAGGGAAAGGTTTTCAATATTTTTCTGGATTTCTACCCACCTATGTTTTCAGATTTTACAGTTATGATACCAACTTAAGCGGTGTAAACAAATAATTTGTAGTGAACTATGCTCGAGCACTGGGACCTAACCAGAGTCAGGGGGGCCCTGCTGTTTCCCTCAGATTTAAAGAAAGAAATTACATGTTGCCATCTTTTCATCTTAATCTAGCTGATGAGTATGCCAGAATTATTTGACCTCTCAAAAACACTTTTTGCATGAAAGAGCTTCCCATTGCCATAAGTAGCTACTGACTTACCAGTGTAGTTTCTATTTTGGTATTTTTTTTTTCACATTTTATTTTTTATTTTTAAAACTTTCTTAAAGAAAGAAAATATACACAGGAAACTTCTGCAAGCTCAGAGTGCAAAGAGTAAAATCCCACTACTTTTCCTTACATTTGAATGGAAAAATGGCTCAAATCCAGCTGTTTCACCACTGGATTGCTGAAGGTTTCTGTAGTTCATACAGTTGATTGTTGTATTTGGCCTCTCTGCAAATACACTGAGTTTCATAAGTGGCTAAAACTGGCTCTACTCCCTTATGTAGTACACACAGTAGCTGGAGGGATAGTTCTCGGAAAATTGTGAGTGTTGGCTCTAACCCCCTTTTAAAAACATGTGGAACAGAAGGATTTACACCTCTTAATTAGAAATTTTCTCCCTTTAAGCTAAAAAAATCTACATTCTTTCTGGGTATCAAAACTGGATATCCAGGAACCCCATGAAAAGTGACATACAGCAGAAGAGGAGGTGAAGAATACAAGTTGAGATAAGTGCAATATTTTATACTTCTGTATAGAAATACTTCAATAAAACTATGTATCAGATGAAAAGGTTGAGAGCTGGCAGGTATAGTATAGTGGAAAGCTGTACTTATTCGTTTACTAGACCTACAGCATAGAGTATTAGCCTGAGGTGACCACTCATCCTGGAACCTTAAGAACCAGATCTGAATTAACAATGTAGATACAGCTCATAAAATTAAACAAATATTTCCTCAAACAGAAACATTTCCAGCTCATGTCTGGAATGGATGTGGCCATTGTCCATAATGTGGATAGGAAAAAAAAAAGATTAGGTCACCAGTACTCCAGTGATAAAATATTCAAGAATAATTTTAAGAAAGTCTCATCACAAATAGAATTTATTTTTAGAATAAATTTTTGGAAAAACAGCTATCTTCACCAAGGTACATATTTCCTTCCTTCCCGGGGGGGGGGGGGGGGGGGGGGGGGGGGGGGTTCTGTGTTTACTCCAGACTCCTAACAACCATATTGTTCAGAAGAGTGTCTCTGAAGTGAATACTCTGAATATATCCATGTGTTTTTCTGTGGACAGAGACTTCGTTCATTATAATGTGACACACAACAATTTATGCATCACTTCAAATATATTGTTTAAATTAGTGTCTGTTGTATTAAACACTGTACTTGCACACAACTGCATAACCCTCTGTCCACAAAAATAGAAGAGCATAGGAAAATAACAGGAAATTTCAAATCTCTTTCACTATCCTTGCAACTCAAATCGTGCAGTTTTGCTGGAACTTGGTTGGAAGTTTTATTAAATGTCTCAGTGAATAGTAGAATACATGAAGGAATTCCATGATATACATGTAAGAAATGTGGGGAAGGGTGCTGAAAAACCCTCACTGACAGACCAGTCTATCATTTAGTCTTTCCTGTGCTCCCTTGGCAGACAAGACAGAAGATATCAGTGAGAACATCCCAGTCAGAGCAAAGAGATTAGACCTGATGTGGTTTCCCCTCTGCAGAGAACTGGTCTAAAAGAAAGTTTTTGGTGTGGTATCATCTCTGAAAAAGAACAGAAAATACATATGAAAAATAATTCTTGGCTATGAATAGGTTATTCTGTTCAGTGAGATCTCCAGAAGGACTAGGTTTTGATTTGAGAGGATTGAGAGGGAAATTAATACATGAAGTGTCATAGAACATTACTGTTAACATGTTAAAGTGCTCTGTGAAGATGAAAAAACTGAGAGAAAGCATGATTACAAGGCATGTATCCTGAAACAAAGAGTTCTGCTGCTGAAACCTTCCTGCAAGAAGAGGAGCAGGAAGCCTTGAGGACAGATTGATTAGATTTTACATGAGGATTGAAAGAGGTATGGAAAAAGCAAAGAATTTAGGAATGAAGAATTAGCTTAAAAGATGCAGTGAATCTATTATTTGTGTTTTTCATGGGCCTGATTTAAGCAAATATTTTGGTTCATGCCAGCTAAAAAGTCCCAGGTGAGCAAAAAAATCCCATGCTGAGGAAATTTGTGTGTTTCTGAATGTTGGCTGGCCATGCCAAAGGAAAGGCACAGAATATCGTGGAGAACTGCATGATATTAGCACTGCGAAGTAGTAGAAGCAGGATAACATTTATTAAGTACCAAATAGAAAATTATACACATGAGGATGAAAGCAAAATAATAAACAAAATTATGAAGAAATGAGAGTGTCTAAGACAGGCTATAGATATTGAACACCAGATGATAGAAACCCTCTGAATTTTGAAAAAGGCATATAATATGTGTCAGGTGCTGCATTTTTAGTAAAAAAAAAACCCACTTAATTTTTGCAAAATAAAAAAAAAGAAAGAAAAAAACCTGGCCTGTGTGAGGGAGAAGTCTTCAGAGAAACAAACATATACGCTTGTGCTGCCATCATGGTGGCCTAAGGTTTTTCTGTGTTCTGAATGGCATATTTGTGTTAACCAACAGGGAGAGGGCTTCAAGTGCACTGTGAAACCTCTTCCACCAGTTCACTGATGTGAACCACCCAAAATCACTTCTGGGTTTATGCTAATTCTAATCATGATTGGTTGTTTTTAACAAGTAAATTAAGAATAAACTTCTAAATATCATGAGGATAGAAGATTTTATGGAAACAAGAAAAGAAAAAAAGAAAAATTTACTGTTTCTGGAATGGGAGCAGAACATTTTGCAGAGAGAGCTGTAGGAGCTGTGCGGCTTTGGTAGGGAGTGTGCAAAGCTAGATGATTTCTGTGGTGTTTTTTCTATTAAATCAGCAAGACACTTTGAGGCATTGATGAACAAGGGAGAAAGAACCTTTTTCAGAGTGAAATTTTAGGTAGGGATTTTGTGTGGTTCTTTGCTCTGCCCTATCATATTTGGGATTAATACGTATATGTATTTTCTTTTTGCAGTGATTTTGTTTATATTCACATATGAAAAATGTCTTTACATTCTTGACAATTATAGCTAATTGTCAAAAGGAGAGAGGAAGGTTAAAGAGGCAATAGATTTCAATGGGTCAGTTTCTGCTATCAGTTATGTTTTAATGTTAGTTTGATTTATTGGCTTTTATAGAAGCCTACAGAACTGCATCATAGAGGATAATTTGGCCCAGAATGTAAACAACTTAAAATTTAACTCTTTATTTAAATAGATTTTTTTTGTTAATTTATCAGACCTTTTTCTATTGTATTTTGTTAATTGTCTTTGATATTTACAATTTTAGATATTTAATACCTCATTTTTAAGAATTATATCTTCTTAGTATGATTGAATGCCTAAACACTTCATTCTAACTCTCTCTCTCTCCCCTTCCTTTTCTGGTTTCTAGTCCTCTATAGTAATAGTTATTTTTATATCCTTTCTCAGAAGATAATGCTTTTATTATAAACAGCAGAATTAATAGAATTTAAATTATGTTTACCAAAAATGATATGAAAATAGAAAGGAGAGTTTGTGTGGTAAGACATGCACTATGGGAATAACTTGTCTGTTTGAAGAAATTTACTCTATGGGTTAGATTTTCTTTCTCAAATGTGGGCATGCAGTAATCTGAACATTACTCTTGGGAGGAAGAAACCAGGAAGAGAAAGCTAAGTCCTAAGAAAAGAAGAAACATCAAATATATGTAACATGAATCCCTCTAGGAGAAATGGAAATGGAAAATTTACTTTATTCATTTACTTTTTGTAATTTTAATTTTATTTGCTTGCTTAGTTTAGATTGAGGGCAGCTAGAAAGACCAAAGGCTGTATCAGCAAAGAAAATGTCATTCTTCAAACTCTAGGAGCAGGAATTACAAATTTTCTTGGAAAAGATTGTGATTTTCTTTGGCAAATGTTTTGATGAACAGTTTGCATAATGTAGCTGGTATTCCTTGAGAATCTAATGTTACTATTTTTCTTGCTTTACATGTTAGATTGAATCTATTGGTTGAATATTGAAAGCCTTTAAGCATTCTAATGTTTCATAAAGGAACAGGTGTTTGATTTTCTTCCACTGAACTGATGAAGACAGACTTAAAAGTCAATTTTGTAGTTCACAGTTTAGACTGGATGCCTTTTAGCCAGACAATTTCCCTGTGGTTATTTATGTAAGTGTCTACTGGTTAAAATGTCCAGAGGTGTGGCTAGAGAATCTATGCAGCTCCTTCCTTGTTCAGGTTCTGGTACATAGCACAAAGGGGTTTCTTGGTAGTGCAGAACAGCAAAGGACAGTAAACCCCAAATCTAGAGCAGAAAAGGAATCAAAATGAAAGCTGAAAATCCAAAGAAAGGAATAGTAACATAGTCAATAAGCTTAGTTCTGCCAAGAAGAGAAACTCTGAAGAAGCTCTTCACTTCTGCTGTTTAAAAGCTTTAAACTACAAAAAAATCACTGAAGTGTCTTCAGAAATGAGGTTCAGCCACTGTTTTATACTGGAGTCTGTTAAGCCCACTTGTAAAGCCTAATACTCTGAAGAGCTCAGCACTTGTTGAAGACAAGTCTTTAAACTTGTCACTATATGGTAACAGACTGTTGCATCTTGCTGATCAACAAGAGGAGAGGACACAAAATGTTCTTTGAACATTTTTAAAAATTTCTTTCCCAACTCCAGGTAGAGAGTTTTAATTACAATAACCTGAACTTTTTTATATAGCAGTAATATTATTCTTGCTTCTGATACAAAGTCAGAACTCCATCTTCAGTAACATAAATGAAGTTGTGCCATAAACAAAAAACTTGAAACCTCTACACATCTTGGGCTGAATCCAATCGTGTGAAGAGGGAGCGGGAGCTGTTACCATCATGGCAACTGGGGACTATATCCTTTATGGGAATATGCTGGGAATACTGGTATTATGTGATGAGAATATGAGAGCACAGATATAGCTTTGCAACTAATGGCTGTAACACAGAAAATGATTTATAGATTATTTGGAATAGCAAAGCCCCAGGCTTAATAGAAGGTGGAAAGACTTGTGACTTCCTGGTTTCAAGAATTTTTGCAGCTATGAAATCGAGATCAGGGTAGGCCAAATTGAAAACAGTAGAAGGAAAGAAATGTCACCCTGCCCAGTGGATATTTGCATTATTCAACTGGAACACCAGGGTGTATTACTAATATCAAAAATACAAACAATGGGTGCATTTTGTCATGCTTCTAAATGTATGCTATGCTTTTACATCATAGAATCTTAGAATTGTTTGGGTTGAAAGAGAATTTAAAGACCATCTAGTTCCAAACCCCTGATATAGCAAGGGAACCCTACATTAGATGGGATTGCTCAGAGCCCCATCCAACCTGGCCTTGAACACTGGGGAATGAGGCATCCACAATTTATCTCAGCAACATGTTCAAGTGCCTCAGCATCTTTTGCATAAATATTTTTTTCTTCATATCTAATTTAAACCCACCCTAGTTCAGTTTAAATCCATTTAAATTCATTTTTCCATGTTCTATCACTACATGCCCTTCTAAAGCCATATTGTATGCCAGGACTCTCCACAGGACACCTCTGGGCCTGGTTGGATGTGACAATTCTTTCTGATTGGTCCTCAAATTGCCCTCAATAAATTTTTAACTTACTATTTATTTTCTCTATCCAGCTACTTGGTATAATGTAATATAACTTGTCTACTTCATAGAAGGCTAGATATTTCTGCTGTATACATAAAGTCAGTTTTTACAGTAGGAAAAAATTTGACTTCCAAAGATCACTAGGAAAGTTTTGCATTTTTTAATCGGTGTTTGGGCATGAGGGCTTGATGCCAGATTTCTTTGATTCCTGGAGGAACTCATAGACATCTCAGCTTAGTCATTGCTGCTGCAAACTCTCAAAAGCTCAATTAATGAACCTCAGGTTTGTTCACATGGAAAGACATACATTAAATACACCATTCCAGAAAGAAGTGCTCAAACTGAGAAGAAATCTGCATTTTGCTGAGAAGGATTTAGGTCTAATCTTCACAAATAAAATATTCTTGTGTTGGTAATTTTTGTAAAATGAAGAATCTCTGTTCCGTTCTGAAAAAGAGTAGCCCATAATGGCACAGCTGCTATGGTAGGAGCTGTCAAAGCTACAAAACTCTTAAAGTTGCACCTCACTCTGCTTAACTAAAGCAGTGATAGGAACACATACAGAAAACGATGATCCTTTTGTTGCTGTTGTTTTTTAATTTTGGTTTTAACTTGTTGATGTCATTGTGATAAAAAAGAGTTTTTCAACAGTGTCTTTCTCTGACTCAAAAATGCATCTTTGCACGAGTTTGATGCTGAGGATGCAGGAGATTTAGGCTCAAAATTTTATCCAGAAATCCACTGGGGGCTTTCAGATATTATGTTCTGCATTAGCCTGAAAACCCCAACCAAAGATTTTGTCACTGATTTCCCAGTAGCTGTCGTGGATCTGGAGAACCCTCTCACCATTGCAGTCTATCTCTTCCCAGCAAGAGTCTGTGATCTAAAGTATTATTCTGAACATTATCTTGCAGATATCTTTGCATAACATTATTGATCATGATATTTTTGGCCTATTAAATAATATTACAAGCTGCCATTGAAACCCTTAATCTAGGAAAGTATATCTGTGCAACTTTGTCAGGTAATGCCTTATATATTATGCTTAATAAGACCCCCTTCTTCAGTTTCAGCTAAACCGATCCAAATTAGAAGGGTCTGTGGGCTTCATCAGAGATACTGAAGCTTACTTACATAAAGGAATTTTTATTGTAGTTAGGATATGACAAAGGCACTGTGGGCATGTGAGAGGAAAGAATTTCTTTGTTGTTGTTCCACTCATGTCTGAAAAGTCAACTTAATAAAGCCTGAAAAGCTAATCTTTCTGAGTGAAAAAGGGTGTTTGTGTTATATATTTACATGTTGAAAAGCAGAGGATTTTAAAGCTATTTGCAGGTCTAAGACAACTTCTGATTACTTTTAGGTCTAATTTATTTTAAATTCAATTAAATATTATACCTCTAAAGCTCTTTGTAAATGTTGTGTAAATATGTAATGCTTCTAATGTTAGCAAAATCTATCCAATATCATACACTGCATACATAGTTTTATTTCTTTCAGGTAACTTTTCATGTATTTTCCAGTATCAAAATGCAAGCTCTTATTCTTTCAAGTGAAATATTTATGACTATGTAGTGTTATTTGCTTGCTAGGTCCATGATCAGTTTTGTATTCACATTTAAACTTACAGCAGCTTCTAGACTATTTTCAGTATGACATGTGCATTCAATTACCTTCAAAAGGCTACCCTAGA
The DNA here is from genome assembly GCA_025920805.1 of Petroica traversi. Taxonomy (NCBI): domain Eukaryota; kingdom Metazoa; phylum Chordata; class Aves; order Passeriformes; family Petroicidae; genus Petroica; species Petroica traversi. Next base: position 13,150,056 of record JAHLSL010000021.1, on the reverse strand, counting down.
AAAAAGAACTGAAGAAATGTAGTTTAAATATATATGGTGTGTTTTTCTGTTACAGCAAGTAAAACAACAACACAAGAAGTTTCTGAGATTTCATTTAAGGTTTTAAGCTTCTTTGAGCACAGAAAAGAGATTACCGAGAGTTCATGATAGCAGGGATATGTGGAAGGCTCCCACTTATTAAATTGATGAAACAAGAGTCATTAGTGCAAAATGAACATGTGGTCTCTGTCTAGCCTTTGGATCATTGGTGTCACACACTATGAATTTGTAGAAAACTATTTGTCCTGGCTGCTGTCTGCAGAGGAAAAATACAGCCAAGAGTAAAACTTGGTATGGCTTCAAACACAGAAATATTTGAGGCAGTTCACCTTTTCATGGGCCAACTCCTAAGATATTATTGTTTGTCCTAACTTTAACCTTCCTTGACAAAACACTATTTAAGTCACATAAACAAAATTGTATTGTTGAGGCCAAATTTACTTGACTTTTATGAAAAAAAGTACACTTATTTTTAAATGCATTGTACCTACTTGCAAGCTCAGGGGAAAGATAACTTCCACCCATTTCAGATATTTGATGCATTCTCCTGTGATTATGTAGTTGTTTAATTTCCAGAATCCCTTTCTCCTTCATGATAATTTTTACTCTGATTTTAAAATATGTGCATCCATTAAGAATTGTGTAATTAAAAACTTCAATTTCTTAAATCTTTATTTTTCTCTTTAGTAGTGTCAGTGGTATTTTCCATGGTGCTTTCCATGCAAACTAGATACATGTAGTATTTTATTTTCAAAATAATGTTTCAAGTAGTAAAATGGCAAGGGAATACTGACTGAGCTATTAATAAAACACACCAGCTTTTAGCTGGCAAAGCAGCCTTCTTTCCATCAAATATGTCTCAGCCTTTAATAAAGAAACTCAAGTGGCATAGGTGAAAAATTACTTTTCTCACCCGGTCATCTGTCTGTCATGTATTATTCAGGTCACCAATGTTTGTCCTGAACTGTATCATTCTGTAGTTGTGTCAGGTATGAAATATGTTCAGTGTAATTCCATCAGACTTCACGAAGTTGATTAGAACAGATCACCTTTCGGCATGGGCACAAGTTATCTCAGCAGATTGAATGAAAAAGACTTATTTATCTTTGCCTGATAATAAAGAAAGAGATGAGCAAATTTATCCATTAACTTTCAAAGAGTCCCATATTTTGTGTGAAAACACACTGAAGGCAGTAATTCTATTGAAAATACTTTAATACATTAATATTTCTTTGAAAACATGTTTATATTTGAAACCAGAAAATATAAATCTTGAGCCACATGCATTAAATAACAAGCTTTTAAATGTTTCTTTTTTCCCCTTGAGCACAATCCTCAGAAACAATTAAATTGGTGTTGTTTTATTTTTGATAAGTTGTTAAGGCTGTAACGATGCTTTGGTTCCTTAAAATTCAAATGTTGGTGAAGGTCTAAATATAAAGGGGTGTGATAAATATTTTGTTCCAATTAGGAAGAATAAAGAAAAAAAGACATGAAATACTTGTTAGCAATATCTATCAAAGTAGAGGGTTTTTTTTTTCCTCAAGTTTAATGGCTAAAACTCCACTCTACAATAATTTGATAAGGCAGCTTTTTTTGGCTTTTACATTGTTTATTCCCTTTTCTGAAGAATAACTCTATTAATGAAAGGGTAATAATGACCTGAGAAATCTTTCTAGAATCTGTGATAACTCAATGCAAACCCCTCTCCAATATCCTTTCTAGCTGAAAATTTTCATGTCTCTTGTACGGCTCCCATAGATGTTCAGTGCTGTTATGATGCAACTTCTTAAAGCATTGCATCTCAGTAACAGAAAATTCAGAATGGGTGGTAAAACAGATGAGGACTATCTTGTTTTCCTGTAAACTTTTATGTTGTCTGAAAGGTAGATCATCATATGTGAAATATTACAGATATTTATTTTGTTCTGAATTAAAACAAGTGTAGTATCATGAAGATGGCAAAACAAGGTGGGTGGGCTCTGACAACCAGCAACTACTGTAGGGCCACAGAGTCACCTGACAAGAAGTGGAAGAGGTCTTTGCTGCTGGGTTGTTTCCCTGCTTGAGCACTCTTCTAGTGCAGCAGTGGGCATTGAAGCAAAGCTCAGCCTTAGTGCTTCCTGCTCCATCTCCCTTTTGAAAGAAAATATAGTCTTAGATGCCTGCCTCTGGAAAAGCATGGGGGACAATGAACCCTGAGAAAGGGGAGCTAAAGATACAAACCCAAACTCTGTAGGGTCCCCAGTTTGCTGGGATTTGTGTTTCCCCTTTTGGCCATCCATTGGGACCAGTGCTTTAGATCAAGGCTCTGAAATAATTCACTGTCAGAACATGAGTGCACAAGTTAATTTATTGTTCCAAGATTTACTGGTTTAAAGGCTCAACCCAAGAATGGGTGAGAGAAAACTTTTTGAAGCATTTTGACACAAATGCCTGTTTGTCTCGCTGCTGACCCATGAGGGATCAAATCATCTGACTTCTGTCCTGCAAACAAAGTGCATGTCTGAGGTTTAAGCAGATTATCTGAATGTCCCTTTTGAACACCTTCAGAATTTTCATTCTCAGTTTGTAGTTTTAACCAGTTCTCTATGTTTTACAGTGCCTAAGTGTTTCAGAAGAGTAAAGTGCACAAAACGTGCTGTTATTCTTTTAATGTTTTATTAGGACAATCTCCTTGCAAGAAACTGCTTCAAACTATCCCAGCTTGCCCAGAATATAACTCAGATTCACTTCTGTTAGAAACCTGGATCCATTAAGCTATCTATTTTTTTTGTCAAAACCTTATGTTAAAGTTTAAGATATTTTTATTTTCTATGAAACTTATCTTTGAATTTTATTTTTTAATCCTTACAAGGTTTAGTAATTGCAGCATATGCTGGATATTTTACTTTAAATAAATAGAACCAAATCCATCAAGACTAGATGATAAACAACAAATAGATGATCTTTAAATTCCCTTCCAATCCATGCCATTCGGAGACAAATCCTTATATTTTGTCCAAAAACACACACTAACCTTATTGCAATTTTCTCCCTGAGCTGAAATATAAGAAAGGTAATTTTAGTAATATTATAATACTAATAAAATAATTATTTTAAAATTTCAAAATGTTTATTATGATAACTGCTAACCTGTTAAATATTTGAGCATTTTTCTGCATTTTTTTTTAAGCTGTTGTTGTGTTCAGTTTCCCAGCTCATCAGAAACCTTTAAGAACCTTGTTTTTTTCACTCTTTCATTCTCCATCCATTAATCTATGTCTTTCCTCCCCAAATTGATAAAGAGCTATACAGACTAAGGCCAGTTAATGGATGCATTGGGTCACATTCTACCCTCAGATACAAATCTGAGATCAGCTCCCGTTGAATCTACAGAGACTGCAACCAATGGATGTTTTGGTTGAATATTTGAGGGTACAATTTGGCCTACCTCGCTTAAGGAGGTCATGTAATTAATTAATGGCTGCACAGTTTGAGCTGTGGAAAAGAACACTAAAGCTGTGTATAAATGCTCAGGACGTGTGTGCCACTGCGGAAGGTGAAAGCAGAATATACAGCATGCTAACAATTGGTTTAAAGACCAAGGCTGCAACTTTTATTGAAAAAAGAATAGCTTAAACTGCAATGTTACTTGACAGATAATAGTCTCTGCAGATGTAAGTAACCATAAAACCCGAGGGCACTAATCATGTGCTTCAGATCCCATGAAGATGTGATCTCCAAGCTGTACCAATACCAGGGAGGAAGACAATTTCTCAGGAGTGCTAGTGAGCACTGTGAAATTTTGTGGTTTGTTAAAATCAGATGCTGCAGTAAAGAGAACAAGTGAATAATTTTCCTTTTCCTTTTCTTTTCTCTCTTTTTTTTTTTTTTTTTTAAGGAGGCAAAAAAGGTGCTGCTCCAATGTTTATCGAGAAAATGCGTTTTATGTATAAACATACAGGAATACAAAGATTTCCATCACGACATCAGATGAAGGATACTAGTGTCTGTTATTTAAATTTTGAATAAATCTTCTCATGTTTTTTCTAGTCATTAGGTTTTAAGGGAGCCACACTGCTGTTAGACAGTGAAAGGCTTCATTAGGCAAGTGACCCAAAGACATGTAATTAAAAAGTTCCTGGGGAATTCATTGTGTATTAGTGTGATTGGATTTTCTCTGTTTCTCAAACTATATTTTACATGGATTTGGGTACAGGTTATATGATGTTATATGGCAATAGGATATGGGAGCAATTTCTGCCTTACGGCTTTTATGTCAGACGAATATCAACTAAATATAAACCACGCCACGTAATAAAAACCTATTTAATGAAATACAGAGGTTATAGTGTTTGGGGGCTATATACCCAGATTGATTCCCTGTGTACTTTGTTAGGTTTTCCTGCAATTTTTTATATCTGTAGTGGAATTCAGACACAGATTAAGACACGAAAATTCAAGTGTTTGAGTATGAAATATTCAAGAAGGGTGAAAAGGAAGATTTGAGGAACAACAGACTAGTCAACCCCCTCAGTCCCTGGGAAAGTGATGGAACTACTAATCCTTGAAACCATCTCCAAAAACACGAAAGACAGGGAGATAATTTGGCATCATCAGCATGGATTTACGAAGGGGAAACCATGTTTAACCAACTTTCTACTGTTAAGTGATAACTTGGAGGACAACAGGAGAGCAGTCAGTGTTCTTTACAATGATTCTAGTAAAACCTTTGACCGTGTTTCCAATAACATCCTTATAGACAAGATGACAAATCACAGGTTAGATAGGTGGAAAGCGATGTAGATTGAAAACTGGCTTAGCAGCTGGGTCCAGAAGGTTATGATAAGGGGCATGAAGTCCAGTTGGAGGCAAGTAACTAGTGTTGTACTCCAGGGATTGGTACTGGGGCCAATAGAGTTTGATGCCTTCATTAATGACCTGAAAAGTAGAACAGAGTGAACCCCCAGCAAGTTCACAGATGATCAAAAAGTGTGAGAAGTGGCTAATACAGCAAAGGACCTGCTGTTTGGAGGGATCTTGACAGGATGAAGAATTGAGCAGAGGGGAATCCCATGATTCACTAAAGGTAAATGCTAAATCCTGAGCCTGGAGAATAGTAATTACAAAATTGTAAATACAAAACCAACTGGAAAGTAGTTTGTCAGAGAAAGACCAAAAGACCTTGGCAATCTGGTAAACAGGAAGCTGGCCAGAAGACTGTGTAGTGTACCCTTGCAGCAAAGGAGGCTGACAGTGTATGAGGCTGCATTTTGGAGAGCATTGCCAGCAGGTCAATGGCAGTGAACCTTCTCCTCTACTCAGCCCTGGCGAAACATATCTTGAGTACTGTGTTCAGTTGTGGGCTCTTCAGGACAAGAAAGATTAAGGGACTGAAGCTTTTCTCATATAAGAAGCTGAATGAACTGGGACTATTCAGTCCATGGAAGAGATATCTCTGGAGAATCTTATTAACACATACCTTATTAATCTGATGTTATCTTAAAAAGAAGAGACAGCCAGGCTTTTGTCAGTAGAGTCCACTGATAGGACAAGAGACAATGGCTATGACTGGCAATACAGAAAATTTCATTTACATGCAAGAAAAAGCTTTCCACTGTGTGGGTGATCAAACACTAGTACACGTTGCACTGATAGCTTATGATATTTCCACTTGTGAAGGTACTCCAAACCAACCTGGACATGATTCTGATCAACCTGTCCTAGATTACCCTGTGTGAGCAGAAGGGTTGGCCTAGATGATCTCACAAGGCACCTTCCAGCCTCAACAATTCTGTAATTCGGCGATATTCTTTATTATTCGATTTATTCGGGCTACAGTAAAGCAGACACTGGCATTTGAGAAGCTGAATTGCAATTTGAACTTGACTGAAGTTGATTAGGTCGCCCACATGTCTATCTGCTTCCATTTTACATGTATGACACTATCTCTGTTATACTGGGCTGACAGATATGGCAAAGGACAGATGTGAATCTTACACCATTGTGAAGTCCCATCTGCAGTCTTATGAGGTTACTTCAGGGTGTCTCGGGTTGTGGTGTCTCAGGTTGTGATGCCTCAGACATCCCCTGTTGTAAAAGCAGGCTGGCGAATAGCAGGGGTTACTTACACTAGACATATACTTAGTATACTTAGACACTATAATTTTATTTACACTGGAATGCCAGTACATGAAATTGTTTCCCATTCAGCACTAGGTCCTGCAGCTGAAAAATTAAGTGTGTGTAACAGTCCAGACTTCTTCCTTGGCAAGAAGTGTATTAGATGGTCCCTTCTTCAGCTGAACTGAACCAAATTTATACCAGGAAACTGGTACACATTTTTTTGAGGACCAGCTGTGAAGAGTGAAAATTAACCAGTGTTGATAACTGATGCTGTTAAATTTCCATTTCTATTTTCCTAAACTGACAGATTTTGGTAAAGAAGTAATGTGGATTTCATCATAGTCTTTGCATGTTGTGGGTCCAGAGGTTTGATCTTTGATCAAGATTTCTGGATTGGTTAGAATATCTCATGTCTCTCGCAACAGTGCAACCTTTCTGCTTTAGCGAGTTAGATTCTGGTTTTCAAAAGAAGACTCAGAGACTATATTTCAAAATCAGGTTATGATGGATAGTCTATCATATTTCATTGAGGTTTTCTTATGTAAAGAGGAGAAAAAAGTCTGTTGTACAACCCAAAGTATTAGTTTTACAAGACAAATTGTAGAAATATTTTTCCCCATTCTTTAAAAAAATTGGTTTTTGCTAGTGTAGCTCAAAGCAATTTGTTGTCAGTGCTTTATAAGCATAAGTGTGTTAAATCCTGTATTGAGAAAATATCAATTTCTGTGGTAGTAGCTGTTTTCATAATGGAATGAACAGCTCAAAAAAAAACTTTGAGAAAATAAAATATAGCTCTAGTATTTCTAATGAGCTAACATGCTGATTAAAATAGTTGATTAAATATTGTTTGTCACACTGTGAGGAAAACCTCAACCTGACTATAGTGCTAAATTCAAACCTTATGAGCTTGTAGTGAGTCGTGCTTACTTTACCCCTGTTAAATTCCTGCTCCTTTGATAAGGACATATTTGCATTAAATGCAGAAAGCATCTTACCAGTGATCTTGCAAACATTTAACAATGCTGATTTTTCCATTTAAATGTGTCTTCTCTGTAAGAATTCCATCTGCATTCATGTGACTCTGCCAGATGTGTCAGTAGGCTGTTCAAGGATAGACATTTTTAAAAAGAGTCAGCTTTGAAAAAAACATGAATCAACATTTAGCTTCAAACAGAATTAGAGTGGAGTTAAGCTGATATCAAAGAAGTTAGAAAGTTTGCCTTGTCACAATGTGAAATATAGTCATACAGTATGTTTCAGCAAACAAGTTTGCAGGTAGCATTTTGAAAATCAGTGCAGTTATTAAACTGTATATGGATTTTTTTGTGTTTATATAATAACTATTAATTTATTTTATTTTATATAGTTTTATTTAAAATACGACTTTTACCTTGATGTTTTTAAGAGTGCTAACTTATGTTTATAGTGTTATACTATATAGTGTTATACTTCAATTCTCACAAATGTTGTTTTCATCCATAAAAGCCAGAGCTTCGTTGGCAACACCTCTTTCTAGCTCTTTTCTTCATTAATAAACATACTACTGCCTAAAAATTAAATTTGACATAAACAGATTTTTTTTTTTAGCCAAACAATAGTTATTATTTACAATGTTGGAAAATAATTTGCCATTTGTAGGATGTTTTACTGAATTTAAATAAATATTTTGGATAAAAATACAATTTCTTTGTCCAGTTCTCATCCTTTGTATCTGTTAGCACAGATTTGTAGAATTAAGGTGACCTAGATAAAATTCATGGTAATAAGGTACAACTTGGCAAAATAAGCTGCAATCAAATGTCATATATTGCAAGGCTGCTTTAAAGTTGGACCAAGCCCACAAAGAATACAAGATTTCTTATCATATAAACTCTGAAAGTGACCCAGAGATACTAAATCAGGAGAGTATTTTGCTGCTTTTAGTCATGTTTTAAACGTTTGCTCTAATAATGAGAAGTATCTGGTTTTATAGAAGGGGGGGGAAAAAAAAGCATTGAGAGTTTTTCAACAAAACAGCGGTTGGCACACATTTTGAAAGTTTGAAGAAGAAGACATGGACTGGTTCAGGCAGAATGTGCAGCTCATAATTTTACAGAAATAACAGTGCACAAATCATTACACTGTCATGTTTAATACATGAGAAACACCATGCGGAGAATATTCTTTGTTACATTATAATGGAATATTTCTATCTGTGACAGTTCAAATATGTGTATTTCCTAATGGTCAGAACATAACTTATTGTCTGGAATATTCTTCATTTGAGGTCTTATCCACCTAGAATTTGCAGCTCCCGTAGAGATCAAAGAATTTCAAATTTGTTTAATTTCTTTCAAGCTTTTCCCTTGAGTTCAAGGGGACTTGAGCTGACCTTTAGTGTACCAAATGATGACCTCCTTGTTTGGTTCTTTTAAGGAAGTTTTTTTCTGCATGCCTTTTCTGAACACATCCGTGGGGACCCAGTTTAATTTTCTTTTAAGGAATGTCAGTGACTACTTTTTTATATTTATTTGGTATTATCAAAATATGTTGTGGTAAAATGTATAAAACAAAATGAATTGCAATGATGTAAAGCCTAATGCCATCTGGGTTTTTGTAGCACCCCATGGAACTTACAAAATAGCTATTTGGTCCCATGTGGCTGCAATATTTTATGTAATAATGTTGTGGATCAGATTTTCTCTAAGCACATTTAGAAGCAGAATTTTTCTTTTAGGAATTCCATCCTATCATCTTTTTATTGGATAATTTTTTTTTTACGTGGAATTAAATTAATAAAAATACTTCAGAATGGTGTGAGAAGAAAGCATAGCTCTCCTTTTTTTATTTTTTTAAAAATGTAAATTTCATCAGGAAACAGGTCAACTCTAGAGGCCATCAGGTCCACAAAATTATTTTAAATTCTCTTTTATGAGACTTTTCTGAGTAGCAGAGCTGCTTTATATAATTTCATACTTCTTCTGGAATGAACAAATAAGCAATACCCTTTCCATATTGCTTCATTTTGTGCAATTTTCCGTCTTCATTAGGTTTTAGTTTAACTGTTCTTCTGTCATTTTGCACATTTAACAGTATTATATAGTAATATTGATGAGGTGTTAGGTACTAAGACTATGGTGTTTACTTATTGAAAAAACAATGTCTCTAATAATACCCACTGTATCAAGTTTACTTTGAAGAAGTGTTTTCAAGGTAATTTCACAAGCTTTTATTTCTATTCTGGACACTGCATACCATGATTCAGTCCATGTATATTTTCAGAACTGATATTAGTTGATTGTAGTCCTAGTAATGCTAAACTGAAATAAGATATGCATGTAGTATAGTTATGAAAATACCTGTCTAGTAAATAGTGCACTTATTGAGTCCTAAATGTGTGTATGGTTTCCAGTGTTATGGTTGTATAAGATAGCTTGAGCGTGTCCCATTTTCACCCCATAAATTAAAGCTGCTCAGGGTCAACTGTAAGTTATGTTTATTTTTTTCTCATTGAAAGTATTTGCTTTTTAAATTTATTTAACCTTTTTCTTTTTCTTTTTCTTTTTTTTTTTTTTTTTTTTCTCTTGGAACTGCCACTCCTTTATGTATTTCTCCCTTCCTTTGAAAGATGCACACCCTCTGTCACGTAACTGGAAACATTCCTGCAATGCATGCAATTTCATGTACATGTGTTACCACAGTTCACATTCTTTTAAAAATAACCACATCTCAAATTAAGCAAACTTTTGATATCTCAGACAGTAATGAAGTGTATGCATGCCACCACAGATATGTGTGCCACCACAGGCCATGGAATTGGTTATTAATCAGTAAGCTGAAAAGAGGAAGAAAGGACATAGACCAGGTTGGCAAAAATATCTGGGGCTGGCACTGCACAAAAAAACCTTTTTCTGTTAACCTTATGGAAAAAAACCATAATTGTCTGCCTTTTAGCTTAACGTCTGTTTTCTCTTAGTCTATAAGCAACTAGAAACTGAGATGGTGTTAGAAAAAATAAAAAAAAAGAAAAAAGAATACAAAAACCAGAACTGATTTCAGTAAAAAAATTATGTGTGTCCATTTTATTTCTTCATATAGTGATATTGAAATATATAACCTGTGCCTTGCTGATGAGGATTCTTCAGTGTCATTTTTAATAGAAAAGTATCTTTTTTCTTGCTTGAGGGCCTGGACTTTGTTAGAGGTTAAATCCGGTGATGAAAACACGGAGCATAATGAATTATCATTGTATTTAGTTGAAGTCTGCTAAAATCCACTGTTTGCATGACTTTCATGATAAGACACCCAACTTGGCCATATTTGTATTTTAAATGCTTTTCTCTGAGACCAGGACTATATATCCAAAACTGGTCTTTTCAGCATGTTCACGCTTCCTTTGCACAGCAGCTGCTGGAAGTACTGATAGATTTTTCTCTTCGTAATTAATCTGAGAAAAAGATTCTATAACTTCACCCCTTTTCTTCTCTCACATAATGGAGAAACAGCACTAGGCTCTCTACCACAAGTATTACTGCAAAATTTCTCTATTCATTTATTGTCATCATGCAGAGTCTAAAACTGTTTTGTGCGTTCCACGCAACACTACTCTTAATCGAAATAGAGATTTTAGATCATGGACTGTGGAGCTGCTGCACTGACTGTGATCTTTATCTTATATTCACAATACAGACAGCAAGGAAAATTCTTATTGCAATCAGTGGTGTAATGGGGACTGAATCCAAAATTCATACAAGTGAAAGGTGGTAGTGAGAATTGAAAACTGTAATAGATGCATTTCAGTGGTACAGGAAATAACTACAGATTACTGCTTCCAGCACTTTCAAATATATTGCAGTGCACCCAGGATAATTTGCTAGGCAAGCACTTAGTGCTACTAAACCTGCATGAGTCACAGGACAGTATCTGAAAAGTGGAGGACTGGAGAAAGCAGAAAAAAAAGAAGAAGCAAAAAGGAACAGCAATGAATTTTCTATGAAATTCCATACTCCTGTTATTTTTTACTCCAGCAAATTGGTGTTTATATTATGTGCAAATTATTGGTCTTGCAGAATTCTGTTTCAGTGAATTTTTGTGAAGTAGAAAAAAAAAAGATGCAATGTAGACGGAAATGAAAACATCTACAAAAGTAGCTGATGTTCATAAATAAATTAAGCAGTTTGGCATACAATGACTGTACTCAGGAAGAATACATATTAGCAATTCTTTATTGCATTGATCCTTTAAACTAAGGCATGTGTGCCATAGTTAAACACTTTTGTGTATTTTAAAGTTGTCATTTGTAAGTTTGAGCAAAGTACAATGGTCCTTAAGGGAAGCTGCCTAACAGGCAGACTTGTAGTCAGAGTTCAGTGTATTTTCTTCATCTTTAATTCAGTAGGAAGCCTTTCTAAGTTGGAAATGAGGGTTTCATGCATACCTGCCACTGGAGAGCTGTAGTGCATAGAGGGGCCTTCATTGTCTGGACTTGCCATGCACAGTGGATTTGTATCTATCAAGCCCTTTTTCCCTGAGTTTTGGGTGAATCCCTGTCTGATCAGAGGTGGTCCAAGCTGATACAGCACCCTGACAATCTGATTTGGCCTGTTGTGACCTATTATACTTTATTTCACATCATCTGGTACCTAAAATATTTCCTGACCACATTATCCTTCTCTCAGATTATCTAGAAAGCACAAGTTTGTTTCATGCTTACTTTCACTGTGAATGAAATGTGTGTAAATGCACATATGTTCATGAATTTAAGATTTATTGCTTTCTTGTCTACTTTGAAGGAGTCTTTACTAAAAGCAACTGATTACAGTTACATTATCAAGGATTTAGCAAGAAAAACAATATGTATAAATAAAATAGTAATTTTAAGAGAATGTGGAAAAACTTGGGTCTCTTGTTATGTTTTATTTTAGTGCAATGCTGAAAACAAATCTGAGGAAAGCCCTGGACAAAATATGCCATAAAGTTTTGTGTGATGTTAATGCAGATTCCTAGAATCATAGAAAAATTTTGGTTGTAAAGGACCTTTCAATATGATCTAGTTCCTATCCCAACCCAGCCCCTGCCTTGGGAAAGGATGCCTTTCACTAGATCAGGTTACTTCAAGCCTTGTCTAACCTGACCTTTGCCACCATTGAAGGAGCATCCACAACTTCTCTGGGAACCCTATTCTGGAGTCTCATCTCCCTCAATGTGGAATATTTCTTCCTCATACCTAATCTAAATTTATCCTCTTTTAGTTTAGAAAAGATCTACCAATATTTACTTGTATTGTAATTGGGATTTCTTCTCTGTAAGACTACTCTCATTCCATTCAACACCCAGCCTGTATATCAGTTTACCTTGACCCAGCTGCAGACCTTGCACTTGGTTGGCTGTGAGGTACTTCTTGAAGTTCACACAGGCCTAATCCTCAAGTCTGTCAACATGGTCCCTACCTTCCCTCAGGTGTATCAGCTGCACCTCTCAGCTTGGGGTCATCCAGATGCTGCAGATGCCTACTCCCTCTATCTAACAGGCCAAATGTGGACCCCTGGGGACAACATTTGCTGCTGATCTCCATTTGGAGATTAAGCCATTGACTGCAACTCTTTGGATGCCCCCATGCTTCCAATTCCTCGTCTATTGAATAGCCCATCCATCAAACCGTATATGACCAGTTTAGCACTGTTGTGCAGGATTATGCCAAAGACCTTACAGAACACAGCTGTTACTCTTCCCCTTACCCACCAACATGGCCACTCCATTGTAGAAGGCCACAGATCAGTCGGGCAGAATTTTTGTTTCATGAAGCCACGTTGATATCTCCAGTCACTTCCTTGTTATTCACATGCCTTGACAAAGCTTCCAGGAGAACCTCTTCCATGAGCTCTCTTGGTTCCCTAGGTACTAATTGTTACCCTTTTTTGAAAGTGATTTTATCCTTTTTCCAATCACAGGAGACTTCACCTAAGTTCTAAGGTTCCTCAGAATCTTAAATGAACATAGTACAATTTATAAGTGAGGAGCTGACTGGAACAAAATGTTACTTTTGTAGTGGTTAAATTAAAATAAAACATGGCAAAAATCATGTCACATTTATTTGTTGAGATTCACTCCAAATATATCACTCTAATGAGTGGAATACACTATCAGGTTTTGCATGTGATAATGATGTTACTTGGGGAAATGTAGTTATATGTTGGTGTTTGAGAGGAGAAAGGTGTTTTTCAGAGTACAGTTTGTATGGAGTCAAAAATTATGCATATCATAACAGGTTATTACCTTGCTGCTGGTTTGCTGTCTTCAGCTAAAGGAAAATAATTGCTGATTAAACAACTTGGTCATCCAGATTCTTGATTGCATTTCTATATAGAATTGCATTTACATGCAAGCGCAGAGCACTGCTATAAAGACAGTGGTTACATAATTTGAAAAATATTTTGTGTATCTTTTTCATAATTTCAGAAATTTTTTTAGTGGTTTTCTTTTATACCATGGTGCATTGTGATGAGTTTTGCTGCTGTTTTCTATACTTTTCTGAGTTATAATATTCAGGTTATTAATATAATGCAGCAAACTACTTTTTTATCCCAAATGATAACTAAAATTTACTTCCTCTACGGAGGCCTTGATTGTTATCAACCAGTAGGAATTGAAAAATATTCATTTTTTTAATTTAAAAACTAAAAAAGCAAACCTGTAGTAGATGTCATTAAAACTTTTTTCAAATAAAACTATATAATTGTTGTTGTGATTTAACCTCAGTAGGCAGCTCAGCACCATGCAGCTGATCTCTCGCTCTCTTCCCAGCAGAATGTGGGAGAGGATCAGAAGGGTAAAGTGGGAATAGTGGTGAACTTAGATAACGACAGTTTAATAGGTAAAGCAAAAACTTCACACACAAGCAAAACAAAACAAAGAATCTATTTACTACTTTCCAGATAGTCAGACATTTCCAATGGTTGTGGTTTGACACTGGCCAAATGCCAGGCACCCATGAAAGCTGCTCACTCACCCTCCCCTGCCAGAGTTGGGAAGAGGAGAGAAAAATATTAGTGAAGGGTTCATGGGTTGAGATAAGGACTGGGAGAAAACACTCCAAGGGCAAAACAGGCTCAGCTTAAAGGTACAAAGTGAATTTATTACTAAAAAAAATCAGAGTAGGATAATGAGAAGTAAAACAAGGCCTTAAAAACATGTTTTCTTCCTTCAACCCCTCCTTCCCACTGTCAGCACATGGAGACACGGTGTGGGGGTTTTGATCAGTTTGCCACCTGAGGTTTTCTCCCACTGCTTGGGGAGAGGAGTCCTTCCCCTGCTGCACTGTGAAGTCACTCCCATGGGCACACAGTCGTCCCAGAACTGCTGTGGTGTGGGTCACTCTTCCCACAGAGTGCAGTCCTGCAAGGGCAGGCTGCTCCAGCCTGGAATCAGGGCCCTCTCTCTCCACTGGGTCCCCCACTGGATCACAGCCTCCTCCAGGCATCCCCCTGCTCTGGTGTGGGCACTTCCCCTACAGGCTGCAGGTCAATCTCTGCCTCCCCTGTAGATCCCCATGGGCTGCAGGGGCACAGCTGCTTCCCCATGGCCATCATCATGGCCTGCAGAGGAATCTCAGCTGTGGTGCCTGGAGCACCTCCTGCCCCTTGTTCTGCACTGACCTTATTGTGTCCATGTTGTTCCCCTCATATGTTCTCACCTCCTCCCTTTTTCTGACTGGGAAAAAAACTGTACATACCTCCTCCTTTTTAAAAAATTTCTTCTTTAAATAGGTTATCACAGAGGTGTTACCAACCTCTTTAATTGGCCCAGCAGCATGTCCATTTTCAGAGCCCTCAGGGATTGTCTCTGACAGACATGGTGGAAGCTTCCAGCAGCTTCTCACAGGAGTCACCTCTCTGGCCTCCATGCTACCAAACACCAGACTGTGAAAAACCAACACACCAGAAAAGTAGGACTTTATCATATGTAATGGTTCCTTTGGAAGAAAAGTACTCTATCCCAGATATCTCTTCCTTTCTCCTTCTTCCCCTGGCTTTTATTGAAGAGCAAAATATCAAGTGGTATGGAATATGCCTTTGGTCAGAAGAAGTCAGCTTTTCCAGCTGTGTCCCATCCCAAGTTGTTGTGTGCTCCCAGCCTTCTTGCTAGTGGGGTGGAGGGAGGTGCAGAGAAGACCTTCAAACTGTGCAAGCTCAGCAATAACTAAAACATCTCTGAGCTATTGAGCTGGTTTTGGCTGGGGCAGAGTTAATTTTCTGCACAGTAGCTGGTATGGGGCTGTTTTAAATTTGTGCTGGAAACGGTGTTGATAATTAAGGGATGTTTTCATTTTGCTTTTGACTCCAACAGACCAAAGGGATATCCCAGACCATATGGCGTCATGCTCAGCATATAAACCTGGGGGAGGACGGAGGAAGTGGGGGATGTTCAGCGTGATGGTGTCTGTCTTCCCAAGGCTCTGTTATGCCTGATGGAGCCCTGTTCTCCTGGGGACAGCTGAACACCTGCTTGCTGATAGAAAATGGTGAATGAATTCCTTGTTCTGCTTGTGCATGTGGGTTTTGTTTTCCCTATTAAACCATTTTTATCTCAGCCTATGAGTTTTCTCACTGTTACTCTTTTGATTCTCTCCCCTGTCCCACCTGGGGGGGAGTGAACAAGTGGCTCTCTGTTGGCCAGCCTGGGTCAATCATGACAGTTATCAACACTCTTTTGGTCACAAATCCAAAACATAGCATGCTACAAGCTGGTATAAAGAGAATTTACTTTATCACAACCAACCCCGTATAATTGTGATGTTGATTAACGCAGCAGATATAACAGAAAGGAAGCATCATGAACCACCTCAACTCAAAGCACAGTTCTACTGCTAGGGGTTGTAATCCAGCAAAGATTTGAGCACACAACTTTTTGACAGCTGTGCAGACTTGTTGAGTCAAAAGAGCAGAAATTCAGGGTGGAGACTCAGTCTTGTTGCCATCAACAGCAAGGCTTCCAAGGCAACTCACTTACTGCTCCTTAAGGTTTACTTCAGACAGACAAAATAATAAATTACAAACAGTGACTCCAGATGCTAAATCCAATTCATGGATCAGAATACTATGAATGAAATTTAGAAGAAGCTGAAGACCTCTAAAACTGGAATTTGTAGCTAGCTATTGCCAATATTACCAGTCCCTTTCTGGAAGTTCTCTAACACCTGCCATGATAGATTAGGACCTTCAGCCATGATTATTTTTGCCTTCACGGTCTTGTAAAAAATGTATTGGAAAGGACTCCCAAACTGTAATGAAATATGTTGTTTATGTGATAATTTTTACTTCCTCTACATTTAAAAAAAAAAACAACCTTTTTTTTCCCTAGTTATTCATTATTTATTTAGGGGTGATGGGTGTTTTTTAAGTTTTTTGGGTTTTATTTTTTATATGTCTTCAGAAAGGGAAGCAATACCAAAGTATATCTACTGTTTGAGTGTGTTAGATTTTTACTGTGCCTTCAGGCAAAATTTTCCTAAGATTGTAAGTCCAGGCTATTCAAGTGGCTGATTGACTGCAAGGCGTAGAGGTTGAAGAATTTTTGGCAGCAGGTCAACTTGCAGTAATAAAAGGTATTTTTTTTTCCCAAGACCATTAGTTCCCATTGCACAGACACCACAAAACCCCAAAAGATAAAATCAGCTGAAAAAGTATTCACACCTCTCACTTATTCTAGAAGTTAATTTTGCAAACAGGTTTTTGCCAACTGCTTTTTCAGAAAAAAAATGCTGCATCTGGAACAGGAACATTATCCTTGACTTCCTTCCCCTCCACTTTCAATCCCCATTGAGCTCCTTCATACAGAGATTGCTCAAAGCAAGTCATGGGCAATAAAGAGAGTATTGGAGTTAAATTGCTGCAAGAAATATTGCAATAATGTGGATTCTGCTTAAGCAGGCCAGAAGAGTATCCCTTGCAAAGGAAGTGCTAAACGGTGTAAAAGGGAGTATTTGCATGCAATTTTTTGGAGCAAAGCTTTCTTTCTACTCTGATGCATTCTTACCTCCACATAGATGTGTCTGGTTTTCATTTTCCTTTCCAAATTGGAAAGATTTCTGCATTTAGGAGCAAAAAGAGGGTAAAACTCATTAGTTTTTAGACATAGCCCACTCTGTACCTTCACAAATCATGAATGTCTCTTATTAGTGAAAATTTTTTTAAAAAAGTACTTTTATAAATGAGAATTTTCGAAGCACACAGGGAATCTATGAAGGCCAAGACAGACTACCACCAATAATAGCTGTTTTTAAAAATAAGCAAGACAATTTCCAACTCAAAGTTTCTTCAAACAGAAGACCCGTTGGTGGAATTAATTTCAATCATTGAGTATCAGTATTGAATCACCAATTTGTGCCATCCAATTTTAAAATATATTCCATATACATTTCTATTCCATTTACATTTCTATTCCATTTACATTATGTTTTTTAAGGCATTCAAAAGACTACTAATGCAACATTCCTGGTATGCATGGTATTTTTTATTTAATTTGATAGTTATTAAAAAGTCAGTATGGAATACTTTCTGGGACTAAAAGCATTAAGACATGTCTTGTTTCTTTTAGGAGGTAAGAATTGCTGTTTTGATTCAAGCAAAGATATAATGGATGTTAGTCCGTAGTGCATGTTTAGGAAAAGGACATAAAACCCAAGATGAGTACAGAATTTGCTTTATCTTGGTAGAATTTCCTCACTTCCAGTGACCAAGAATTTAGAGGTGGAATATTCAGAGCTGCAGATTTAAGTGCACTATTACACTTTCTCTTCATTCATGTATCCATCTCCATGACTTTGTAAAAGATTTGCCTATGTCTACTATATTTTTGTTTTCAGAAATGTAGATAATACTACTCTCTGCAGTTTTGAGAGACAGAAAGCACCATGAACTACTGATACATCTGGAAAACAGTTTAAACAGTCTAGCTGTTACAAGAAATATTTGGACAGTGCTCTTAGACACGAGGTGTGACTTTTGGGATTGTTTTCTCAGACACCTGGTGTGATTAGTTCAGCTGTCCTGTGCAGAACCTGGGTTTGGATTCGATGATATTTGAAGGTGTCTTTCAACTCAGGATACTCTGTGATTCTATGAGAACAGTATGGCTGTTCCTGTGCCCAGCTTTTGGCTCAAAGGCCCCTGAAACAGTAAAAGTGACAGAAAACCTTCAGATCACTACCACTACATCTACATTCTTATTCCATTTCTTTCATTCTACCTTTCTGTTTTGACTCACTTAATTTTAATATCCATAGATTAGTGGGAGTCCTGGTATTTGACTCTCTTGGATGGAAGTTTTGTCATGAAATCAGAAGAGTGGCTTTAGTACATTAATGGATTTCAGATTCTATTTTATTTACAGAGTGATTCTGAAAAAAAATCTAGAAGTGATTTTTAATCATAGATGCTATTTGTAGGTCTATCTCTGGAACTTAAAAGAGAAATGTGTGCTATTTATTCCTGAAAATATATCTACTTGGTCTTTAGTAACAAATGCATTCAATAAGTGACTGGACATCTGGAGTTTCCTGAGTTTGAAGTATAATCACAGCAACTTAGTTAATGCAAGTTAAGATTTAAAGACTTAATGGAGGCTTGGAAATCCCATAATTGGAGATTATATTCCTTTTCTGTTGGTGAATTTATCCTGTTCATTGATTATTTTGCTGTTTCTCTTGTGCTCATGGAGGTTCATCAAGATGAATATTTACTTGATAGTATTTTCCCAATGTATTTTATTTTCAGATTAAAGCTTTTTATTGTAAGAATTGAACACAACATGCACTAAGTCTAGCTCTGTCATTATTAACTTATTTAAAGATATGCATTATAAATTCTGGAATACTAAATTGCAACATAAAAAATGGCATGTGATCTTAAGTTGCTGTGCTCTCTCTTGCACATTTATCAACTCTGTTATGCAACCATTAGTCATTCCCATTACTTTCCATGAGAATATCAAATGAGCAAGGATTTTTCATATCATAGAGTTAATGGGAATTTTAAAGATCTTGCAAAACCTTTCAGCCATCTTGAAGTTTCTAAGAAGTGTTTTGACTGCTGTTTGTATATTTACAATATGTATGAACCCACCCATATCCAGACGGCTGCATTGCAAAATCTGAGTAATTGCAATTCTGTAAAGCTGCATTTTAAGTATTTAAGCTTTTAGATGTGCCTGAATGTAAATGAGATCAGAATCTGCCACCTCTTTCTCTCTATTTTTCTTGTAAGACTGGTGTCTGGTGCTTTTAGGGGGTAATTGACATGTTTTCCAAGAAGAGTTATTTAATCTGTGGTTTATGTTGTAGAAAGTTCTCAGATTCTCCACAATGCTGTCACACCACCACATACCTGCAGCTGGACTGGCTGAAGACATTTACTGCCATATCAGCTATGCCAGCAGAAATGTTTGTGTGATTTCTTCCTAATCCATTTTGATCCAAATTTAATGGGCAAGTACAGAATCATTATTTAAATTCTCTAAACAGAACCACCTTATTTAATTGAAATGGGTGAGGAAGAAACCCTATGCACACTTCAGCTAGCAGACATCAGCATGTGGTAATCTCCAGAAGGGGGATATGGTACCAAATGTCATGGGTAGAGCAAGGTAACAGGAACTTTCTCATCTCACATAGTTACTATGTCCTATCAGAAGAGGACATATCTACATCTTTGTGTCTTTAGAATACACATGATAACACAGAGGAAAAAAAAAATAATAAATAATTTAGATTGTTGTATAAATCACAGTTATAATAAAAAATTAAAATATTTCTTATGAACATTTATCTTTAAAGGTTGAATTTAGCAGGAAGATAGTATTTTCAAAAGATGAGCAACATGACACAGCCATAGAATGACACGACGAGTTAGTGTGTAGAAAAGCCAATAAAGTAAGCAATAATACTTCTCTGCCCATGCTACAAAAACACAGAATGGATATATTTTGTCACTTACTTTACTGATCAAGATAGGCAAAAATAAAGGATTCTGACAGGGTTTGATCTTTAGTGTAAGATGAGAATTTTAGATAAGGAGTAGGTTCTTGTTATTTAGTTATTGATGAATATTGGTAGCTGAGGTAAAGAAGCCACATTTAAAATAACCTTTTCTAGGTAATAAAAAATTAAAAGCAAGATTGGCCAATAAAGTAAAAAACTGTTTTTTGCCCCATCTCTCTCCATAAGGTGATGAATATATAAGAATTTCAGCTTTACAGTATTACTGGCATCTTTTATCTATTTATGTCTAAAAGGTATTTGACTGCATTGAATATCTCTGTGCAAGAATTCCAAATATATCTTCAAGAAAACTAATCCTTTTGGAATTTATCACACTACAGGAATGTTGCATGTCAGATACTTCCTTTATTTTACATTTATACATTTGAATAAAATCACTGTTGGTCATGAATTGTTTTGTTTTCAGGGCTTTTGGAGGGTTTGGGATAGGAGTTTATAAAGAAAACCAGTAGGAATACGAATGTCTGTGAACTACTATTATATTTTCTGGGTGATATTTATCAGTGTGGTAAAAATAATTTTAAGTACTTTCCTTTCCAGTTTTTTGTTTCTTCTGTTCATACTGTAGCACATTTCCAGATGATGCTGGCCTGGGAAATGACTTGTGTTTACAGTATAACATAAACATGTACAAATAAAATCCAAGCACAGAGCTAGCCTTGAGACTGTTTCTCCATTCTTCCTATTTTGTCTCTGATTTGCATTTCAATATAACAGCTGATGGATTCTGTCTTGATATTAAACTCTGAGCCTTTAGAAATAATACAGATTAATATAGGCTAAAAGGTCTCATCAAGTCTTTAGGCAGAGACTGCCAGCAGGTACAACAACCATAGCAAAATAAACAATTTCCCTCCCCCACAACTGCATTATTCTTCATGAAAATTTCACCCTAAGAAATTTTTTTCTACATTTTTAGTGAGTTGTAGTTATTTAAATTTGGTTTGTATCATATAGTGATTAGAATCCTAAAACATTTATTCAATGCAAATTAAATTTCCTGGCCTTATAAAGTAACTGAAGGCTTGAAGATAATGATCAGTCATAGAATTTTGGTTTGTTCTAATTCTGAATATTCTAATATATCCCAATAATTTGAGTTCTTATTTTACTTCATATTTCTGTTTAATGGATATGTACAAATATGATTCCAAATTGCTAACCTTACATAGTAATTTTCTTCTAAAATTAAGTCAACTAATATTGCAAAGGCTGAAAACCTTTAGATTTGGGACTGATTTTGGTTTGGAGGGGTAAGTTTTCATTGCCATTTTTTTTTCTGTAAACTTGCTTTTAGAACAAAAGTAAATAGATACTCTTGTGAATATGCTGAAACACTGTTGATTTTTGTAAAAATTGAGCCTTAGAAAAAGTGCTTTATAATATGCATGAGCATTTCAGAAAATAGCAGAAATGACCTGAGCCCAGGGACCTGGTCACAGCCCATACAACAGATGGAACTTTATCCAAGTGTTGTCACTGTGGATGGTGAAGCTGCTATACAACTGCTATTAAATATTTCTTAAAGAGTCTTTCTAGAAAACAAATCTATCTAGCAAGAAAGTCAGGAGCATTCCAGAGTAGCATGCCTTCCTCAAACATTCTGTCCTCTAGTTTGTTGGTTTTATATGGCTGAAAAAGGCAAAATATTCTGGTTTTCTCACTGAACTTGTAAATATATTTCCTATTTAACTTACCAAATTTTAGTATTTTTTGATGGAGTCTTTCTCTCAAAAATTATTTTATGTTTTGTGTGGACAGTTTTATGGGGACTAAGAATTTAATGTTGAGAATTTGCCTTCCTCTACTTTCTTGCACAGCTTTTATAAGTGTTTTTATTTCATTTAGGAACAATTAAGGTCTGAATTCTAAGCTTCTCCATCACACCTCTTAGACACACATGCTTTGAATTAAGTTACAGACTTTAGTTACTGATTTCCATGGGACATTTGGTGCAGAGAAGTACCTAGCTCATCAGTTGCACTCAATGTTTTTGCTAGAAGTGCACAAAATACTGGGGAGGTTATATGATTCTACCCCCACCCAGATTCTCTCTCTCACTCACAACAGGAAACAGCCAATTAATGCATTTTTGAACTCCAACAAGTAAATGCAGAACTTCTAGGATTTTGAACTTTTGCTGTTGCCAACCTAAGTAGCAGCTGATTTATATTTATGAACTGTACTTGGAAGGAACTGGCTAGGGGCAGTGGTAAAGCTCCTTCTGAGCCCCTGGCCTAGAGATGTGTCCAAAGGTCCTGAAAAAGCAGTGATTTTCATCCAGCTGCTCAGTGCCCCATGAACTATTCTTGGCAGTATTCCTGCTGGCTCGAATATCTATAATGCTTGCCTTCACAGCTTATTTCACCTTTATTGGATCATGGATAACAAAGCTGTGCTTAGTCTTGATCTTTTATTTTGAACCTTCATCTATTATAGCTCTGTATTGGGGCATGGATATCACACTATTAGGATTTTTTTCTGCTACTCATGTCTTAGATATGCTTTTAAATTCACAATTACAATAACGTTGTGAGTAATATTAAAAGGGGTTTTCAGCTTCTATGTTTATAATTTGTGTTCACTGTTAGAAAAAACCACAGACTTAGAGGTAGAAAATGTGAAGTAGTCAAAAAAATCAAACTGAATTCAGAAATAAAAATATTTCTTAAAAACTGTTATGAACACAACCCTCAAAAAGCTGTGTTTCAATGAAGTTGAGTAGCATAGTTCACATAACTGCCAAGAAGAAATCAGTGTACAGCAAATAAAAAAAGAGATATTAAAAAATATAAATTCTTCTCTGAGAATTAAAATTTCCCAAATACAAGTATTATCCTGCCACAGAGATATTACTTAAATATTTATACACACTAGAAGTGGTTAAACTATTCATTTTACACTTTTTCACTGCAGCTTTACTGCCTTTTGGTCCATCTCAAAATCCCCACTGTACTAGAGCCATTAAATGAAGATAGAGAGCAAACCCTTGTTCTTCTAGAAGTCTCATACATGCTACAGAAAAAATATGAGAGAACAAATATAGAGTTGCAGTGGAGATTCAGACTGAAGTCCTTGGGTTCTTTTTGGGCGGTTCTGTTTTCATTTATTTGTTTTGAAAAATCTTACACTTTTTTCAGGTAAGTTTTATCACAAAATGTATAGCCCTAGCTATATTTACAGTTTACTGCAGCACCTTAGCAGTTTTACAGAACCATCATTGCATTGGGAATCTTCACAAAACTTGATCTAATTGCCATACTGCATAACCAATTGATTATGCATTTTCCTACTGATTCCCAAGTTCAACTTGCACCAGAAAAATATGCACTGGAATGCAAGTTCCTTAAAGGGCGGGATAGATTCCTTTCTAAGAAATATGGACATGAGAAAATTGCCCCTTCTTAAACATAAAAGGAGTTTTACATAGGTCTTATGAGGGATTTGTGCAGTTTCCTGATGTTCAAACAGATAATATGGTCACATTTCTCAAGTCAAAATCTAATTTAATTCAGAAAGAAACTGAAAGGAGAAGATCTTTCATAGCTTGGCATCTGGACCCTGTGATTACCTTCCAAAGAGGAGGAGAAGCGGAATGAAGCCATGTGTAAATTGAACTCTGCTTAAAAAAAAGTATAAGCCATATTTTTGTCAAATAGAAATAAAACATTCTTTAAAGGAATGTTTAGGCCTCTCTTGGTGTTTTGTGAGTCCTTTTTCATGGTAAATGTCTCAAAAAAAAAAAAAAGAAGCAAGAAGCAGAGAAGTTCTTTTTATTATATGTTTGACCAAGCAGAAAGTAATGGAATATGAAATGTGGAATATAGCTATTTGGTATGCTTACCTTTATAAAGACTTGCTGTAATGAGTTGTACTGGTAAGCACATACCCTTTTGTAATGTCAGGTGGAATTTTAGAAGATTCATTAATTTAATTTTAGTAATCAGAATGTGAGAATAATAATATTCAAGTTTAATTATTTGAGTAGTTCAAACTCAAAAGGGAGCAAGAAGTTGAAACTGTGGAAAGCTGGTTTGGAAAGGATTGTTCAGATTTTCTGGGGCGTGCCCATATAGCTTTTTGAAAAGATGCAGTTATACATGTACACATGGGGGATCCAGCCATCACAACAGAATTGCACACAGTATTTGTGTGATCCATTATTGGGTACAAATGTATCCTGTTCCTATTTGCTCTTTCATCCTAGAAACCTTAAAATGTTGCAAGTCCTTAGTTACCACTCATTACTGGTTTTGTTCACAATGTCAGTGACTTGCTTTTTTTTCTGACATTGCTGTCCTTGCTCCTTTTTTTTTTAATCTGTTGCCTAATCCTTAAAAATAAAGGTTCAGATCAAGCTAATCTGATGTGACTGCTGATTTTTTTAAGCCAGATTTTCAGGGTTCAAAATTCTTCCAACAAAATATTGTTTTTGTTTTATTTAGTCATAAGATATATTTTCCCATGCACAATTTGGTAGCTATTTACGAAATAGACTCACTGCTCAAACGGACTCCTTATAATGGCAAATTTTTGTGAGGGGGGACCATCTTATTAGGAGGGAACAGGTAAACAACGTCCTTCTGCAAAAGACCCTAATTTTTTACTAACTTTGTGCATCCCAGTTCACCGAGACATTATTTGAGAAGAGAGTGTCTGATAGCAGAGTCTGAATCCTCCATCATGTTTACACAGGAGCTGCAAATACCCTATTCTATATTTTTATATTTAAAATGCAGTAAGGCTGAGCATTAAAATCACACAAGGAAAAATATTATTTTCAAAATAATGCCTGTTGTGATTGAAGTTGTTTGTAGTTATATTTTTATTTCAAGTATGTCTTCTAGACTGAAGAACAAACAGTGCTTTACAGATAATCTTAATGGTGCATGGGTGGCTAGAAAATGAACAGTCTCTTCACATCTCTTCTGCAATGCATCTGATTTACAGATGCTAAAGAAAAGCTCCTAAAATAAGGTTTAAAAACTTTACCTTGGAACATTTGAAGTCAAAGTGATTAACTAGAAACTCATATTTCAACTGATAAATACTTCCTTCCTTTTCCCTCTCATTTTTTTAAGATCTATCATTTTTTTTGCATAAATTTGCTTGAATTGTTCTGATCAAGCCACAGAAAAGCATAAAAGGTGAAATTGTAAAGAAACTTTTGCCATTCTTCTTCTTTCCCTGTCTTCATCTGACCCATTTCCAAGACCAAGAAATAAGGTCCTTTTCTCTGCTTCCTTCATCCCAACACGTGAAGTATCTAGAGGTGGCTACCAGCTATTTGCTCTGCAAGGAAGACAGACAGGAGGAGAGACTGTGGAAGCAAAGGTATAAAACTACTTCAGTCAGAAAAATGTTTCATCCCAAAGATGTGGAAAATTGCAGTTGTGTTTGTGTGCTCCGGCCAGAGTAATACAGATGTAGGGGAAGCATAATGGGATTCTCAGCTATAAATTGCATAACTCTGCTGGCATTCGTGGGAAGACATCTGTCTGTCTCTCATTTCGCTGTTTTCCCAGAACACCATTTTAACACTAATTTTGAAAGAGGAGATGAGGCATCACTTGATCCATCAGTTGGCATATACTTGATCATACTTGAGTACCACTTGGATTCTCTAAATGCACACAATGAGTTGGTCTGCTGTACACAGCAACTCTTGGTATTTATAGCAAAGGTAATTTTGGCAAGGCCATTGTTGACATGGAGTGAATTTGAGTAGAGCAATGAATCCTACTATCTGTAATCACATTAGTAAGTTGCAACTCACTTTTTAGATTACTACTTCTGAAAAACCCTTTGGGATAGTCTTTAAAATAGTGAATATGATCACCTCAGAGAACATTCATTGAAAATTTCATGAAAATCTAGCGACTATTTATGACAGCAGGTGAAAAGTTCAAATGGTTTTCCAATATTTAGCAGGAAGATGATTCATAAGAGTCTTTGGAATCCCTGGGGAAATGCATGTGTAACTTCCTTTTTGTTACATAGTGGTGTCTTTATATAAGGTGTTCAACACTAGTATTCACAGTAAGGAGTGTTATCCCATGTATCTACTGCATGCTTCCCTTGGTAATAGACTCCAGTAATGTTCATCATTATGCACCAATTTTATATGTTGCCTTAATGGTCAAGGCTGCTCAGACTTGGGTGTTCTCTTTCTTGCTACTTCCACCCAGGAAAATGAGAAGGACTGATACTTTGCTGTGTGCTTCGGAATTGAAAACCTCATTGGGTTAACAGGGTTACCATTCCCAACCCAACTGTCAATCTCAGTCCCTTGGAACAGCAGGTTTCACAGGTCAACCCACAGCTTGTTAAGCCATTTCAACAATCTAGAAGTAGTAGATGTTTAGTTAAAATCTTTAGAATCTTTATGCTGTGCAACTTTCATTACATCTTATCTGTTTCCCTACATTCCTTCTTAATATTACTGCCCTCTAACAGAATACATTGCTCTAAGAATGATTAGAAATACCCTTTACTCTCCCCACTGCAACCAATTGACCTCCAAACAGCAACAAGAGAGATCTGGAAAATAACCTCTCTCAAATTTAAACTCTTATTGTAAGTCTGAGTTCTTCCTGGAGCTAGGAGTCACAGTAAAAGGTCAGTGCATTGATACAGGGTATATTAGTGAACTGTACCTCACGTTAGCCCAAAACCTGTAGTGCTTGAGGTAAAAGGAGTGATAAAACGGCTGTGAAAACTTTCCTATCAGTATACTCGTTATGTGGGAAGGATGCTTTTGTGATGATACAGGGAATCAAAGTAGTTATTCACAGATTCATTTTTGGTCTAACAATCAATTAATGACCCCAGGTCACAGAACTCTATTTTTTAATACCTCCTTATCTCTAAGCAGCTTAGGATAGTGATGGCCTCTTGGTCTTTTTCTTTCCTTCATTTTTTTCCTTTTTTTTTAAAGATGTCAAATGTCAAGGAAATTTATATTTGGTATTTGAAAAAGCTCTGCATCTTACACAAGAACTGGCATGCTTTGATTAATTTTGATGTGTTTTCATTGACAACAGTATAAAAATTATTGCTTATAGTAATATGTCTAAAATGTTTTCAGCAGCCTTGTAACTGGGCAAATAATTTACTGCTCACGTGTTATTTAGAGCTGGAGTCCAGCAGAAGGTGTCAGCAGAAAAACATTTTGTTTAGCATAAAATGTGAATTTTGGTTTTGGTTTGGCATTGGGAAGTTATGCCCTTGCAAAATGTTATCATAGCGTCTGCTTATATTTCCATCCTATGACTTAAGCTTATTGAATTCTGAAGATATACAAGAATGAGAAATAAATGAAAAGTTTGGCTTGGCTTACAAGGAATTCAATAGGACCCCAATTTTAAACTCATTCTGCTTAATTGTCCAGAATGAGTGAAATCCATATTTTATTATGTCAATTTAACTTTTAGATTTTAGGTGATATTAATGTTTGAAAAATCTTTCCTGTAGATTGCCAGTGTACCAGCTTAGTAAATTAATTTATAATTATGCATCCCTCTGAAATTTTAAGGGTTACTTTTTAATTGATTTTTTTATTATTATTTCAGAGATTTTCTGTGTGGGTTTTTTTGTAGCAATACATTTTTTTCCTAAAGTGGAGCTACGACACCATCCTCTAGATGTCTTGTGAGAGATGGCCAAGTAAGGGTTCTTTACTATTTATAGGGTTTTTTTTGTGGGGGTCATTGTGAAAATATTTATCTTCACCGAATGGATAAAATTAATTAGTTAGGGCATTAATTGAGAAGTTTTCTCTTAACATAAATATCATCAGTTCTAAAGTTGCAAATAATACCCTTAAACACTGGTACTGCAATTAAAAGTAATTCCTGAAAGAAGGTACCATCTCTACTTTTAGTATAAATTGTTTGTATGGTTTATGGAATTATTTGTATTGACCTTTTTCATAGTATCACCAAGTGGTATATTAAAGTTCAAATCAGAACATATATTTTCAAATAAGAATTTTTACTGGATTTTGAAATTCTTGTTTTTCCAGACTTATATTTTGACATAACAGTAGATATTCTCATTTGAATATGACCTATAATGTATCAATTGCAGTGGCTTAATCAGATCTTAATTTTACTTTGGCTGATAGAATCAGCTAATTATTTCTGTGTAGTGTCATTTTATCTGATAACAGCTTTGCTGACTAGAATTTTAAAAGCTTTGTCCTGAGATGTAAACAACTGTGGGAGAACATCACTGTTTTCAATGATATTATAAAAACTTTCAACTTCAATTCTATGTCCCTCTCTTCTAATTTTCTATGTTGCCACCTCACAGGGATCCACATTATTTCACCCTGCTACCTAGACTTCTCCTGGGTTGAAATACTTCTGCTACACTGACTAGCCCTAAAGTTCAACTACAAGTTATCCAGGATAGATATGAAATCATTAAATATTTCTACTACGTCATCATTCATAGTTCCCTATCAAAAGTGAAAGCATTATTTTTTATCCATTTTCATCTGAACTTAGACATTCAAAAATATCACTGTCATCGTTTCCAGACATTGCATGCCAACTATGCCTGGAGCAAAGATTGGTCAGAAGAATGATCAGAATAGGACAATGTTCTGATGCTTACTATATTTGAGTTGCTACACAGCTGCACAGTCTGTTGCCCTTACCTCATGAAAATGTTTATATTTCCCTTCTTCTACAACTTAGAGCAATAGTCTCGAGGATTACATAAAATGTTTTTTGCCACTTTAGATTGTAATATCTATTACATACCATTTCTCCAGGAATTCTTTGAGCTTCGAATTTGTTTCTTTCAAAATATTGTTTATTTACATTGATAACTTTGAGTAGCTGCAGTCTCTAACTCAAGGGTTCTTTTTGATGACATTTAAATTTGGTGAATAAAACACTTGAGCTGTGATATGGAGTGCTGAGAAAAGTATGCAAGATAGATAGGCTAAAGACCTTTGAAAATGAGAAACAGACTATGAATTAAAGCTGATATTTCATGGGCCACTTGAATATTAAACAAGGGACAGATGTCTCTTATCCTACCTTGTTTAGCTTTGAAGACATACAGCCAGCCAAATGATTTTCCAGTCAATTAACACTGCCTCTTAATTGACTGTATTTGTACTGCTTACTTGGTGCAGGATGGATAGCTGTGTACATTTGGTCTGAAGGGCCACAGTTGTTTCAGTGGCCTTGATGATAATGTCAGCTTGCACAATGACAATTGCTCATAGGTGATATGACCTTTTGAATATATAGCTGTTTGACTATAATTCTAAATTTTAAACAATAAGATTTATATTTATAGACTGAGAGGAACAGCACATGAAATTTTTTTTATTAACTCCATAATAATTATTTTTTTGTCTGTTCCCTTGAGTAATGCCTGTTCAATTCTACATCTATTGAGGCTCTTCACCCTGCAGGCAGCTGTCACAAAGAGCACAGACACATAACACTTGCATGCTAAATTATTGGATATATTCTTTTCAGGAAAAGTATTTTCCAAAGCAAATTGTGTTATGGACAATGTGATTAGATGTTTTTATTTTTCCTCATGATTTTTTTAATTCACGGAAAAGTCTCTGGAGAATTTATCCTAGTGTTTTTAACCTTTTAACCTGGAAATTCTTTTATATAATGAATGACTAAATACAAATTTCATGTTAATGTGCATATTGTGCCCTCTGTACATAATGTACCTATTGTACCTTCTGTTTAGGGCTGATTATTTAGAGCCCTAAAAAACATTTCATGGTTTAAGAAAAACCAAATGTAAGTTGCTATAAAATACTAAAGTCCTTAGAGGAAATGTATTATAAAAGACAGGCCTATTTAAAAACTTATTCATAGTACTAAAAAGTATTCATCAGTAAAACTTGTTAAAAGTTCATGCTTACCAATATAGTCCATCTAAATTCCTCATTTCGTTGCCTAATAAAATGTAGGATGCCAGCTATCTAGCATATCTGTTCTGTAACTGAAATATAAAATATGTTTATTGGAACATTATTATAACAAAACTTTCTGATCCTTTGCTAATTTCTAAATAAGATGTATTTATTACATCTGCACGTATTACATTTATTTTGGAAAAAAGCAGTTAATCTACTGCTGAGGAGCCCTGAATGCCAAGTATTAAAATTTCAAATTAATTTGGGTCTTCATAACAACAAAAAACAGTAGGAGACTTATAACAGGTAAATATTTTGATACTAAAATAAAAAACCTGGTGTTATTTGATTTTATTCTTACAGCTCACAAACCCTTGGCAAGACTAGTTATGTTGGAAACAGTGTTCCTTTAGTTTTGTGTATGTCACTTGAAATCATTTAGGGTCCTGATTAGAGATCAGTAGAACATACAAATAACCATAAGAGTTTTGGGTATCCTTAGTAAAAGTCTTAATATTTTAGAACATTGGAACTACTCTAACTTTATTAGGATGGAGAAGAACAGAAAAAAAAGAGCTGTATCAAATTCTTTGCCTTTCAAAGACTGAAAATTATACTGTGAATGAATTATTTTGTATGAAATTAATATTTATTTCAAAATACATGATGAGGTTTCTTTTGTCTTGTCCTCATAATTTATAAACACTAAAGAAAATGTTCCATCATATTATTATGGAACAGCCTGTCTCTTTCAGTCTACTTTGAGCTTCAAGCCATATTTAAATAACAAATTTGAACTTGCTTGACATGCAATTCTACCTTAAATAGGCTATAATATTTTAAACGCATTTTCCAAAAGTCTCTGTTACATATCATTGCAACTCAAATACCATGCCTGAAAAGAGTTTTGGAAACTTTGACATTGTCATCTGACCAACCAAACCATGTTTGAAATTGTTATCACTGCTGCATTTGTAAGTAAGCTCAAAGCTCAGTGCAGACAACCTGACAGGCAGCTTCTTGGAAGTATTGTGTCTTAGTAACCTTAAACATGGCTTTTCCTTTTGAACACTTTAGTAGCTGAGATAAAGTGGAAGCGTTTTGGCAACCCTACAGCCTTTGATCCAGTCTGTGAGAAAAATAGTACTGAAATGCCCCTAGTCCTGAATTTTATAAACCATGCTATGATGACAGTTATCTGTCCTTTCCCCCTTTCCCCCCCCTTCCAAAGTTAGTACAAGGGTTCCATTTGAAATGCAAACTTCATGAGGCAAAGAAAAACACTAATCCTAAAGTGTTACAGAGGCCACCATAAAGATAAAAGAATAATAAATTTTGTCTTACTTCCTATGATTGCTGCAGCTCACTCATTCTCCTTGCAAAGATGTTATATACAATTTTGAGAAATTATCCTGAAAATACTTCAGTATTTCCTTTCACATTTCAGCAAGCATTAGTACCATGAAATTAATCCAAACTTTCAAACAATATTTTACCCAGGGAAGTGGTGGACTATCCGAATTTGGCTTGTCAGGGGCCTTGATAATCTAATCTAACATCCTACCTTCAAGAGAAGTTTAGAACAAATGTTCTCCAAAGTGCCCTTCCAACTAGTATTTTCTTTGATCCTATGATTGTCTCTATTCCTTCTCTGTTTCTCATCATCCAGTCTTATTTCTCCCTCATTCCAAATTCTAGCACCAGCCTCAATGTGTCCTGAGCAGTTGTAGTTTTTCTTTCCTCCTAAACTTAAGCTCAGTTACAGTCCTTGCTTTCATGGCCATTCTCCCCTCAGCAAGCATTATGACTGTCAGATATCCATTTACAATAAGAGTAAATACCACTACCGTGTCACCTTTAAGAGGACATGGGAGGTAGGCTGAGAAAGTTCTGATCTTGCCTCTGGTGCTTCTACCAATGTCTTTCTCTTTTTTATGCATGTTCTTTGGCTGGTGAAAGGCATTTGACAGGATGGATCAGAGAACCAACCAGGCTTCTTGTGGGAATTTATGTTCAATCCAATTTCACAGATTCTGTTCAGTGCAGTGCATGATTATGACAGCTCATCTTGGACCATGAATATGTCAGACCCATCTGTAATGTGGTCAGCTCTAATCCATTGTCTCTGAGCTGAAAGTGTCATTATTGAGTGTACACTGTCAGAAGTAATATGGCTGGCTCTAAGACAACCACCTCAGTGTCTGCCTTCCCATGATGCTGGCCAGGCTCTAGAAACACATGGAATTGGGTTGAAAAGTCTTATAGACAAGGCTACATCATGAAGAAATTACATCACTCATTATCTTACTAATCTCTCCCTTTCCCTGCACAGTCATTTCTGCAGACTGCATGACATTTAGACAGTGGAACTCCAAATCATGCTGTAGACAAACAGATGCTTGCAAACACTTATATTTGTTTTCTTGCCACTCCATCCCACCCAAGGACAAAGAGTTCTATCACTACGAACAACCACAAGTGTGAAGAGAAGTGCAACGAGTAGGGGTCCAAGCAAGGTCCAAGATCTTAGTATGACAGTATTTCTTTGGATTTCTTTTTTGCAGATCAAAAGCAGCAAAATCTAACTGGTCTTCACTGGACTTGAATACATTGGTACTAGTATAGAAGTGTTCTCATTGCATCACTCCTGACGAAATCCTAAAGGTCCCAAACCTAATCTCAATAAAGCAATTAGGACTTAGCTTGATTAATAAACCAACTAGATAATGTATTATGAGCAATTGAAAGCTCATGTTTCTTGACAAAGAACTAACATTTTTTTCTAGAAACATTAGTAAAGTTTCCATCCCTCAGGTGTATCTGTGTTGATATGCATGAGCTGGCAGTAGTTGTTGACGTGTGAATAGACCTGTGCCCTGTTTACAGGACTCATAAGGACTGCTTATCAAGAAGGTTCTTTGATGTGAATAGATTACTGTTGCATGACCATAGCCGTTCTCTCCCTTAAGCCCAAGTATGCAAATAAAAACTCTGTGACTGTAACTGAAGGCAAAAGGTCAGACACTTGCCAGAAATGGAGGTGAGAAATCAAGACAAGGAACCTCAGTCAGAGTGGAGAAAACTGACCTCCAGCCTGGTGCTTTATTCTCCCAAGAAACAGAGGAGAATGCCCTATTAATATTCTCAGACAGGCATAGTCAAAATGTTAGGAGATCATTAAATATTTGTGCTTGTCTTTATAACATATTCTTGATTTTCAGGTATATTGTTTTAATTGCAGACTAAATTGCAAAATTTTAAAGTATTTTAGTGTATCTCAAAAACATCCCCAAATTAAATTTTGTTTATTATAAGGAAATAACTGTAATATTAAATTATCACCTCTTCAGCTACCTCTGGTGCGGACCTTCAAACTCTTATTTTTTCTCTCCAATATCCCAGCTACTAGTCTGAAATATCTGATTTTCGTAAGCAATGAAGAAACTCCCCCTTATGTGTTATGTATTTTCTTCACGTTTACCATTAAAGCTGAAAAAAAAAATTAAAAAATAAAGCTCAGTTATTAATATCAATGTATGCTCTTATGATTTTGGCAGCAAGTAGACATGCTGAGTCTTCATCTGTAAAAATGAGGCTAAAAGAGAAGCAGTACTTCAATTTATGGCTAGACTGGACAGGTACAGTATCTGAGTTTTTAATGTTTTTGAGCACAATAGATACCATGTATGGAGTCGATTCAATGAAAATTGCTATCATGAATAATGATCCTATGAAGTCTAGTCTTCAAAAAGTTCATTCAAAAAAAAGCTTTAGAAAGGTATTTGAACTAAGAGTGCCTGAGATCACAGCACTAAGTTGCTTTCCAATGAATATTGTGTTAAATTCAAAGCTTCCATGCTCTGTGAGATTGACTGAAATTTCCTGAGAGACTGCTTCTCCCTCCGTGGTCATAAGCATTTGCACAGCTGCTAAAGGTTTTTGGCAGCTGCCCACAACTGTGGAACCACATCTGGACTAGATCTAAGTGGTAATAAATTTCAGTACCTTCAGAACAAATCAGTGAAACCTTCTTCTCTCACCTAGCAGTACCAAAGCCAAAAAATAAGCCAATCTATTCCTGCTGTCAGGAGGGATGGAAAGAGAAAAACAGAGACCTTTTTGTCTTCTCTTTAGCAGATATGTAAGAATCTTTAATAATCTGATAAAGGGACAGAATATAAATTTGGAATATAAACTTAGATAGCTAAAGCCTAATCTGAAATATAACACAAAACCAAAGGAGTTAATTCAATTTCAGGGGTTCAGAAAATAAAGCCTCACTTGATTTAACTCTTAAGGACAAAATTTGAAATTAGATTCTTCTTTTACAGATTTTCTTTGTTTCCAATAATATTTCCTTAAGGGGAATCCTGTCTCTTAAAAAAAGTACTAGATGATTGTCACCTTTGTAATTGCACAGTTGAATAAACTCAGTAAACAATAGTATGGTTTGCTATGCATCTTGCTCTCGAATAACTCAAAATTTGGGGGACAATTAAAATTTAAACTTCTGCAGTGAATTTGAATCCCATATCTATGAAATATATAATTTTATATATTTCATGAGACTTTTTTGATTAGGTTGACATTATACTATTGTTTGAAATGGGCCTCATAAGGTGAAATTGAGATGCTGAGAATAAGAGGAAATGTATAATTTATAAACTCTACTTAATAAAGCATATGTTAAGTACAGCTCTGTGTGGAAAAGTCTTTTAAGGTTATTTATAGTTTGATTTATTATATTAGAGTTCTTCTTAATAATAGAGTTATCTTACCATTGTAATTGAGCCTATCTGTCAAGATTACAGAGGACATTTTACATATCTGAAGGAAGATGGCAAGGCAGAGCTACGAATCAGCAGCAAGTACCAAAGTTAGGATGGCAATCAATACTATTGAATCACAGCATTTTCTTAACTTAAATTTTCCAAATCATTTGAGTCTGGATACATGCTTAATGTTTGCCCAAATCAGAATTGCCAGTCAGATAGGAACGACCAGCAACCTTAATTGCTCGGGTTTTTTTTAAATAAGGTTTTCAAAATCAAACTATGGAGTCAATAAAGAGAAGGTGAGAGAAAGAACCCACTACTCATGGACAGTGCATATAGAGGACAGATATTTGAAGAACAATCTGTCTTCCAAACTGACCTCTGTGTAATTCAGAATGAAGCAAAGAAGGAGATCATATGACCTGTTGATATGCAGTACAAGTATTTTCAGACAGGCCTTGAGATAATCATTCTTAACTCAGTTCTCATTCTTAACATTCTTAACATGCTCAACTTCCTACAGATTCTTTTTCTTTTTCAAAAGTTTGTACAGTAGTGCCTCCTCCTCCCTATCTCAGCTTCTGTAGGAACCATTTAGAGTTAGAAAGCTGAGGTGCAAAGAACTTAAAAATCAGATTTTCAAAGCTATTTAGTCACTAACTTGCATTTAATCCATAGAAATCAGACTTTCATGTCTCCATATATTTATCTAAGAAATTCTTCAAAATTAGCTGTAAAGTGTCTGTCAGGTCAAACTTCATGTTAGCATGTAAGCATTATACTCAGTCACAATGAAATATTTGCCCACTTCTGAATTAAAAAGAAATATTACAGTAAAAAAATTTAAAGAGGGGTGTAGTAGAGAGGAAAGACATAAGTAAACTTGGTGTGGAAGAAAGAGATAAACAGGGAATAGGTGTTTCTCATGTCACTGTTTGCTCTGGAGTGATATAATCTGCTATAATAGTATTGTAATGAAAAGAATGAGAAGAAAATGATGTGACAAGATGTGAAAAGTATCCCAAACTGCTCAGATTTTGGAGAGCAGAGGAGAAAAAAAGTTGAGTTTTCCAGGAAATCTACTGCAAGTTTCCCTCTACTGGTTCTTTTTCTTTGAAGTAAAGATCAAGTAATGTCATCTCAGGAGGCAGAGAAATGCTGTAAGAGCAACAGGAAAATTGAAGAATGAATATTATTTTTGATCATTTCGTTGATTGCATAGGAAAAGAGAGAGTTTGATATTGAGTTGTGGGGGGGGGGGGGTTGAGTAGTTTGATATGGGAGTTATTTACATTGTTTACTTTCAAAATTAATGATTATCCAGCAGGAATAATGGCAGGGACTCCCAGGTATAGTATTCATTGGTTTGTCTATTGCAAAGAAAAAAAAATCCATTTATATGACATTTTTATTAATCAGAATTATTTTTCTTCTGTATTGCTTTCAGCTAGTTAAGTATATGTAACACTAATGCAATTGAGTCTCAAACCAGAACTCTCTTCTCTTATTGTTTCAGTAAGTGCTTCATGATGATGGAGATGGTCATAAAACAAGGGGGTTTCACTTATATATGGTAAAGTGACTCTTAAGCCCTTTAACAAAGCACATCAGGATCTACAATTAACAGATGCAAATAGGGGGGTTTGGTTACACACTTTTGTAGCAAAGAGTGATACAACTGGAAATCGTAAGAGTGTCTTCAAAAGGGGATTTTGGAAACAAGATTCACAACTGAAGTTGTGAATGTTTTGCCTTTCAGCACTACTATTCTCATCTCTAAATTTGCCACTACCAGATTGATAAATAAGTAATCATTCCATTATGCTCCTGTCTATATCTTACCCTCACCTCACAAAAGTCAGAAAATAAGCTTGAGGCCAGTACCTATAATTAAAGCTCTCAGACACTATTGACAGTATTAATATTGTTAGTTGAACATAACATTCAGGAAATTTTAGTTTTGTGGTGCATTCAGTAACCAACATGTCTAAATCAATTCAATAGGTAAAAATATTCAGTAGGTATCAAAACTGAATAAAAAATATATATGGGCCATATGCAGCAGATATTAGTTTCTGAAGTCACCAAAAAAATCAATACACATATTTGATGCTTTCTTTACCAATAATAAAGTCCTGTTGTCCCCATGCTCATTGTCCCTAATCAACAATATTTTCTATGCTGTGAAACTGTATTTTGTCTATTTAACCTCTCTGTCAGTTTTAATTGAATGAAAATCAGTTAAAGCTTTACTATTTTTCCATGCTAGTAGAGAAATAATTTCAGGGAAATTCTTGAAAGTTCTTTTGAAAAAAGACTTGTGCACATAAGTACTGCAAGTCATTTAAAATTTGTAAGAAAATAAATTTTATTATTGTCACCAGAGATTATATTTTTACTCCAGGTTATGGGATCACTCATTCTTTTGCTCTTTGTAATCTACTGACTTCCCTTAACAGCACTATCTACTATTTAATACTGAATGCTTGAGTTAAATGAACTATTTGGGAAGTGAATTAAGACTTCTCAGGTCTTACCTGAATCTCACTGATATTGAAAAGCTATGGAAAAAGACTTACGTAAAAAACGATTTTTGGAAGTGAGTGTTAAAATTTTCATCTTTCTTTTTGAAGCTGACACTAACTTCATTAGAAAAGCATTTTTTAGGTTTTCTGTAAAATACTTTCTAATCCTTATAACACTTTTAAATTGTTAGCATAAAGTTTAAATTACATGTTACTATAAATATCTGCACAGTTGTAGAAGGGAAAAAAAATGGATTTTTTAAATTTAATTCTGTAGAAATGGATTGCATTTTCAATCTGAGTTTATTTAGATGAGATTTTTGAAACAGAGCACAAGGATCACTCACTGTGTTTCATGTATGTGTTATGGCCTCAATTCTTCATAGTTCCAATCCATTCAAATGAATGGCTGGCTCCTGACTGAAAATTTAGACATGTTGGATAGATTCAGCTGAAGATATTAGTCCTGTGGCAGTAAAGTGCTTAGCCGTATTTGTATTTACTGTATGTGCAATTAACCTTCAAAGTTAACACTTTTAAGTTGACACCTCATTAAAATCTGTGGACAACATTTACACTTCTCTGATTTTGCATTATTTTGGGCTGCTGATTCAATGAGTAATACACATTGAGGACTTTATTTTAAAACACAAAGAAATAGAGACAGGAAATAACCTTGAAGTGAATGAGATCCTCCCTTGGCTAGTCTTTATTCATGTTCAGAGCAATGTGACTTATATTATTTACAGTATAATGCATTTATTCAATAAATATTAAAGACTTTAGGTTTGATGTCTTATTTTGTTTGTTTAGGGGTTTTTATTTTGGTACTTTGTTTTGTTTGGTTTTTGTTTTCTCCCTGAAGTGAAGGGGAATATAGCTTTAAAATGAGGAGGGGAAGAAAAGATCTTCACATGATGTTGTCTGTGACTATGACTAAACTTAGATCCTAAGTAACAAACTATCTTTTGGGCTTTTTTTCAACTTATAGTGCTTGATTAGAAGTTTTTGAATAAAGATGAATGATAATAATCATAGTTGAACAAAATAAGTATGCTGCCTCATTATGTTATTTGGAGAGTATCATTGCCACTTCCAAATGAACATATATTTCTCTCATGTAACTCAAGAAGTATTTCTGTTGTCACATAGCAGCAGAGCACCAGAATTTTGATAGAATATTTGTTTATTTTTTCCCCACAAATCCGTTAACAAAGGTTTCATTCCTGAGATTACAATATGGTTATAATTTTGAGATCCACAATTACAGTGACAGCGCTGTTATTGGAAGAGATCTGAAATAAAACATGAATTGCCAGAAATTTTATGTATCATAATACTATGAAATAAAACTGAGGTTTAAGCAGAGAGGTTAAAAAACTCCCCAAGAATTGTAACTTTATATACATGATAAATTCCATTATATAATAGTTGATCAACATTGTGCCTGTGCCTGTTTATAGGGTGAAAATTGAGGAACTTGGAGATACTGGAATGACAAGAAACACATAAAGGAACCACAGAAAAGGGGAAATTCCAAGAGCTTAATAACACTACTGGAAAAATGCCAGAGATGTATTTAAAAACCTCCTATCTACAGGCTGGAGAAATTATTCCAAGGAGCCTTAGGTAGCAATGTATGTATTAGATCATATTTAACTATGTGATTTTCTTGTGGGTAAATGTTTTCATGAGCTCTATTCTAATGTTTTACAAGTAAAGTAAATGTATGAGGGCAGTATAATTTATTTTCTAATGAGGGATCAAGTAGTTTATTTCTATTGTACATGTTATTACAGTGACTGTAACATGCTGTGAGAGAGCAGAATGATGAGCAGTCACATCTTGCTAACACATCTTAGATGATAAACAGATGGAGGCTATGGAGATATTCCACGTTAGGTCATACAGGAAAAAATTATTTCACAAATGTAATTAGCATAAATTATTTTTTAAAAGCTTTGGGGTTTTTTTGTTTCGGTTTGGTTTGTTTTATAGTCTCCTCCTCTGCCCCTTAATAGCCATGACCTTGGCAGCTTGAGTCTTCAAGATCAGCTAGAATTATGATGGGTGGATGAAGCCTTAAAGGTTAGAAGTTTAGTTTGGAGAAGTACCAAGAAGTTTGGATTCTAATCTCATATTTATCCAAACTAATCCTTGGAGGTCTCTCTCCTTCCTCTTCCACGTCTTTCCTCCTTCTCCCCCCAAGACCGACTGTGTCTTTTTCAGGCTTCATGCTTGCACTGACACTGTCCTTTCACACTCGTCCTGAAAATATCACATCTGGTATTGCTTTATGCTTCCTGTTATTTTAAAATCACATACAGTGGGATCTCCCTGAGTCAGGGATTTCTCACGAATGCTTAACTTCTTGCCCTAGTGAAGTCTCAGTTCTGGTGAGATTTGAAATGATAAAAAGTGAGACACAATTGTCAGGGCCATTAACTGAATTTGATAAAAAATTTCTGTACAATTTTAGGTCAAGAAAAGGGTTGCTGAGACCTCTAGTCTGATCCCCTGTGCAAAGATTTTTAGCTCCTGATTGCTGCATTGTCTCCAGTAATTGGAGTTTGACTGAAGTATATTTTCCAGCAAACCATCCTACCTTCACCTAAATACAGCATGAGGTACTTCCCTCATCCTCAATGATAACTAATCATTCTTTTTTATAAAAAATTTGACTTTGTCCTTCTTGAGCTTCAAAAATATTCATCCTTAGTCCTTCTTTACCAGATTACAGATTTTTCAGAAGCCTAGTTTTCTCCCTGAACTTTTTTTTTTCCTCTTGGTGATCTATATAAAGTTATTTACATCTCTCATGCTTGAGTTTTTTTCCACAGACATTGCATCACTTTTATCTGAATCCCTCCAAATTTTTCAGTAATCTTTTGAAAACACACACTGGAACAACAAAAATAAAATTACCTCTCCAATCCTACTCAATATTCTCCCTTTACATATCAACAGATCAGATTGTCTCTTTTCACTATTGCAATTAACTGGGGGCAGGTATTGAATCCCTTGCCTATGGTAAATGCTTGTCAAAGTTTGAGAGGACACTTTATGAAACTCTAGAAATGGAACTCAAACATTGTGAAGTCTTACGATGGAAATTTTTCTTCTTTTCCAAACAACAGTAAACACATAAACATGAATGCAAATAAGAGGCAAACACTTAAATAAAAAGGTCAGGAACCAATCAATTCTTAGAAGGAAGTTGTGACAGTCAAAAGAGTTCTGAGGACAAAAGTGAAAAGCAAGATTTTCTTCTCACATGGAAAATGATATGCCTGTCTTTACCAGGACATAAGCTATGCACCAAACTGGAATGACCATCCTTAACTTTTCTAATGTCTCATGTAATTGTAGCTCCTTATTCCTGCAAAATCATATCTGTAACTTTGGCTGTACATGATTTGAATTGGTTCAGTCATCAAGTGATACAGATCACTTCCCATGACTGCCTGTCTTCATTATTTACCAGTGTGCCAATCTTTGTGTCATCCCATAAATTTTATCAGCTCTGATTTTATCTTTGCTTTTCAGAGAACTGATAAATATTGAAGGGTGTCAAGCCTAATATGAACCCCTACTGCAACTCTTAGAAGCAGTCTCAGTTGACTGGGATTCCTCACTGCCTGCTACTTACCAAAATGTCAGCCTATTCTAAATCCACTTATTTTGATTTAGCTTGGTGAAATTGTACTGTGTTAAGCTGCATTGTTAGGAAGTGAGAGTAAGAGATGTGTTCAGATAATTTCTAGATACATTTAGAGTTCAGGATAGTGAGAGGTTAATTGTGTGGCTCAAAATATGTAGTAAACATCATGGGCTGAATTTTCTTATGGATCTGTCTTAGTCTGAGACAGTACCCATAGGCTAGATCTAAATAGTCTCATAATAGCAAATATAGTTCATACCTTCAGTGCAGAGCAGTGATGCTGGGAGGATTTTTGTCTTTCCTTTTATATACCTTTTACACAGTTCTCTGTATCCACAAGTATTAGCAGCATGCATACTTGCAACCTTTTACTTAGTTTAGTGCTTTGTGTTTTGTAAGTGTTCTGCAGGCCCTGAGACTGAACACCCCAGAGCTGCAGGGAGACCAAACATTCCTACTATCTCAGGAAGCCAAGGTCTCCTGGCAGGAGGATTCTGTAAACTAGGGGTTAGCCCACCCCAGCCCCATTATTGGGCCCCCTTGTTAGATATGCTGATGTGTAAAGTCTATAACTGGTGTGTGTGATGGGCGGGGGGTGTGCATTTTGCCACACTTCACCTGGTTGAAGTGGATGCACCAAACAGGATACTGATTAAAATACTGAGGTAAAGACCCCAACCC
Source organism: Petroica traversi (assembly GCA_025920805.1). NCBI lineage: Eukaryota > Metazoa > Chordata > Aves > Passeriformes > Petroicidae > Petroica > Petroica traversi. The sequence continues at coordinate 13,108,331 of JAHLSL010000021.1, read as the reverse complement.
TCTTAACCGTGTCTAGCTTCATTTTCCTAATACCAGGAAAAAGGCATCAGCAGAAGAAACTGCTCTTCCAGCTCTCACAGCTGACTTAGGACAGAACAGATGTTCTACATTTCAGTAGTAAGGATAACATTTTGGAAAACCAAATGTTCTCACAGCATCTCATCTAAACAAGTCATACTAAATACAATTTTTTTTCAGCTGAATTATCTAAAGCAATTGCTTTAGCTAAAGGGAGAGAGTCAAAATTCTAGGTTACTTTTTTAATTACTTGCTCATGGATTCCAGGTAAAGATGATATTTCAGGTAACAAATATCATTACATTATGTATAAACTTATTCTTGAAAATTCCTGAGAGAGAAAAGAAATAATAAAAAGAAGGGTATGCCAATAACCAAATAATCTCTTTCAAAATATCTGATTTTTTAATGCTCTTGAGAATTTATAGATTTGCTATTATGCTAACTTTTATTTCAAAGGATCACTGTATTGATCCAAAATAATCATATTAAATGTTCATATAAGCCCTATCAAAATGACATTGTCTGTTAGAAAAAAACTGGTGGTTTTTTACACAGCAAGGTTTTGAGGAAAATGCAGACTAACTATTTCAGCTGGGGATTTGGTAGCCACAAAGTGACTTGGACTTTGGCCAGAATATTATAGTTAATAGCCCTTCTTTTGTGAAAAGTGCCATGGGATTTTTAATGACAAGCCAGTCAGGAGCTGAATTTTGCATCTCTTCCAAAAACAGCTTTGTGAAACTGGTAAAAGGTTTTATTTACTCTTACTGAAGGAGTTTGTAGAAATTTGTGGCTCACTGACACCACTACATCATATTTTTGAAAAAAAAAATCTTTCTATTTTTATCTTTTCTCTGTGCATTAGTTCATAAAAATGTAGATATTTATTTAATATGTTGATACAAAGTACATATTGGTAGTAATCTTGCTTAATACTAGACCTATATACCTGTCTGACAAAATAAGCACACAGATATTAAACTTTAAAATTTTTTTCTAATGTGTACAAATATTTTACTTGCAATGCTATTTAGATAAGCAGAATAGAAATTAAATTCATATGCTTCATATTTATAAGTAAAATGAAAATTAAATTCATATGAGCTTATGAGCTCAAGTGATGGATCAATAGATTTGGTTTGGTATAAAGTTGCTGCATATAACATGTTATCCTTGTGACTCTAGAACTGCTCTTATGGCCTGCACTGGGGAGTAAAACTCTTCCTTTATCCCTGAAATACTCCAAGCAATATTAGATTTCTCAGTTGCTGTAAAAGGAAGCCATAGTTAGTCCTTTATATTTTATTTCCATTTCCTCATCTTTGTAGATCATCCATAGACTTCCTTCAGGCTACGAATATGGTAGGAAGTAAAGTGTTATTCCCATTCCCTTCTTTTTAGTCTCTGTGTTTTGCAGAATCCTTTGGTTTAGGGAGAAGTTTTGGTCTTATGCATGTTCCCTGCCACTTGAAGCCACTACCTTCTGTTCTTTTCTGTGTAGTTTCTCTTCCTCCCTCTTCTGATTTGTTCCACTTCCCTAGGTGAGGAGCAAAAGTGGAAAAAACAGAGGTTTCCACTCGTAAGACAGGATGCACTCTGTGCACTAAGCAGAGAGATTTTCAACCACAGCTACACAAGGCCATCTTTAGAGCTTCAGGTGCCCCAAGCAAGACTAGGTAATCGTGCCCTGGGATGAGGTCAAAGTTGGTTCAACAGAGGGTTTCAGAACCAAAAATGAAAGCTTTTGTATCCCAGTTCAGAGGAAAGACACCATTAGAAGTACCTCTCAGTGTCACATTGTTAGGCAGAGATGTTATTAACATCACTGATGTACATGTGTAGTAAGCCAGAGGCACAAAAATGCCTCTGTCTGGTTAAAATGTACACACTTGGGCAATGCCAGTGGACATTTTACACTTAAAGGGACAGAAGAGACTTTCTGTGGTAGGCAAATGAACTCAAAGAATACTTGCCCCTATCAGTGCCCCTTCCACTTTGGTATCCCATGTGGACACTTGTTTAGAGTTCCCCTAAGGCTGACCCTGCAGCTAGAGTGTGTACAGAACAAGATTGCCAACTGGATGAGAAGGAGGAGCAGAGGGTTCAGGCCCCTAATCAGCAGTGACATTTCTGTTTCCTGACACTGCAGAACAAGGAACAAGGGGTCATTCCACGTAGGAAACTCAAATGCAAACCTGCCAATTAAGGAAACATATAGTTAGAAGGAATGTCACAAGCAAAGAGACAGAAACACACAAGAAGAACAAAGGCATTTTTAAAGATAAGTGAAGAAAATAATCAAGAACCAATGCTCTAGGGAATTAGAAAAAAAAAACCCAATCAAAATATACAAACAAACAAACAAAAAGAAACTTCCACCAAACAAAAAGCTTCATGTTCTGACTAAATAGTTTTAAAATATATCAAATATCTAAAAAGAAAATATGAAAATGAAGCTGTTGGGCATTAGATGGAACAAACCAGAGATTAGAGATTATAGATGCTCTAACATGTATAAGTCTGTAATTGAGGGTTGACAACACAGGACATAAGTTATCTCTGTAAGACTAGTTAAACAACCTGAACACTCTAGTCTGACCCTTAAAATTAATTGAAATGGTGAAGAACTTCAGAAAACACTATAAACTTATTCAAGTACAGATCTGAAGAATGTAAAAATGAGAGGAAAGGGATAAACCTTCCTTTTTTTTTTTTATTTTCTGGTTTTTTATATCTGATAATCTCTTACCTTCTCCTTCTTCCTTCCTGGACTATTTCAATATAGTAGTACAAGTTCTTTCCTATTATGAATATAATCAAAATTAGAAGAAACACCTGGTGAATTCAATTATCCTATCTATTCTTAATGAATGATAATGGAACAGACTGTGTAAAACACAACTTGAAGTAAAAAGTAGTAAGAACTTACCTGCTGTGGAAATGACAGAAAAATTTATTTCATGCCTAAATATTCCCATTTATATTTAAATTTTAATAATTTAATTTTCAAATTAAAAAACTTTTTTTTTTTGCTTTAAAGACATTTTTGTACTTGTTTGTCTCAAAAAAAATGAAAATACTTATTTAAAATTGAAAATCATTAGATTTACAGTAGTTTAATGCTAAAAACACATCCATGTATATGAAATATATGCTTGAAGAATTCAGTGGAATTGACTGAGAATAGAATTTTTAAGAGTGAATTTTTAAGAATTTGAAATTCAATTTTGATAGGTTTGAATGTTTCAGTTTTGCAATCCTGTTCTGTGACTGACATTCAGAGATGTTCTAAAGCCCCCTTGATTTTAATGTCATCCACTGGTGTCAGAACAGAGTCCCACAAAACCAGCAGTAATTTATTATTTGAGTTTTCTTTTTCCCAGTGGGAAGCCTCCATGAATAAGGCTTGATACCAATGCCTGCAGAAGATCCAATGCTCTAGACTGGGGATCTATGCCAGTATTATAATAAAACTTTCAAAGACTAAACAGAAGAAAAATAGTATTTAATCAAGAATAGACAAGAGTTGCTATCAATTCCTCCAATTTATTTCTTGCAGCTGTGTATAACGCCAGTTTTCTCCTGGGGAATTTTCTGGACTGAATACAGAAATACTGAAGCAATGTTGCAGCTGATCACTTGAGTCTCTTTCTTTTCTATGAGCAGACACGTATATTAACGTATATGGCACCACGTATATTAACAAGACGTGGTCAGCTATTTGAACCTATATCTAGTGTATAAGTTTTGGGCTCTTTGTCTGAGCCCAATCAACTTTATAATTCAAGTATTTTACTTAGTAACAACTAACACCTCTAAAAAATAATGTCAGTTTTCTACTATCATGCATGACTGGCATTGATTTTTGTTGCTAGAGGAGGTGGAGATGCCTCAGCAAAGCAGAACCCTACAATAAAAAGTCAAGAAGATATTTCTCCTATTATTCATATCTCTTCCAAGGTGTTAGAATGTTTACTCCCATATTAGGAATCAGATCAATTAGAAAAACTCCAAACTGCTGTCCTGACATCAGACTTTCTGAGAAATAGTTGCCCCTTCTTTCTACTTCAAATATGTATCAATAGCGGCATAACAAAAGCTAAAGATCTAACTCAATTACATTTTGTTAAGATTTTTATGCCTTGCTAGGGAGATAATGAAGTTTTTCCTATTTGTATTTGAACAATTGTATGTCCTGTATTTGGTGTAAATCTTTTTTTCTGATTAATGACTGAGTATATATAACTTAATAAATTAAAGCAAAAAAATTACAGAAAATCCTTTGCTTTACTTTTAAAGTGATGAACTTAACAAAAAATTAAAACATAGTATGTCTCCTATTACAGAATTAAAACTGGTATACATTAATGTTATAAATGTAAGCTGGAAATTTTTTAAAGGAAAAATTAAGTGGTGTTTTCAACATGGAAATACTTGAAGCACCTCAGTATTGATAATGTTATATTAATAACTCTAGATGAGTGAAAACATAAAGATGGAGTATTTTTAATTTAAGTTTAAGGCCGGTATCTTCTAGGCTGGTATTAATTTCTTAGAGAAGTTAAAGAGGAAAATACTAATGAGAGAGGAAATAATATCATTGAAGGACAAGAAATCTTAAAATGTTCCATTTCTTTGATTGTTCATTAAGTGAAATAACTTGCACCTCTAGGGCCCTTTTCAAATAAATGGGTGTCTCAAAGAGCTAAGTCTTTAATTGCACACCAGCACTGGAGAGAATGTATGGAAAAGGAGTGTGGTAGGCCTTGTAAACCAGCAACAAACTTGTCCCAGGCAAAACATTTGTGAGTCAGGGAATTGTACGCAATTTATTGCCAATAAAAGCAAACGTTTGATCGCTGACTTGGGTATTGGGGAAAGCAGGAATACAAACAATGTGTCGTGCGTTCTCCCCTTCTCCAGAGTTAATTGCCATGGTATTTTCCAAGGGTTGGATGAGGTTGATGAAAACTCCTCTGGTGAGCTCCTTCAGTGCCAGAGCTCTGGCACCATCATGGTGCCCATTTCTGAGCCAGACGTGTTGGGAGTCCTTCCTGGCGGGCACAGAGCAGTCCTGGGCTCCCCAAACTCACCTCACCCCACAGTCTCCAGCTTCCCAGCCCTAGTGAGTGACACCAACACGAAAGGTGTCAGCCCCATTCGGGGGTACAGCAGTAAGATATCCCTGTTTCCAGGAACCCTGCTGGTTTTTCACAATATATCGTACAGGATCTGTCTGAACTTGGTGATTTAACAAGAACATTCCAGACAAAAATCCTCATTACTTTTACAGGAGGTTTTAAATAAAATACGTAATGACTTCTGCACCCTCTACTCTCATGAGAAGCTCAGTTGACATCTACAGCGCTGTGTTAGGATCATATTATGCTTCATACTGAAACTGAAGAGTATTTTGTCTTTTCTCTAAAACCCTATTTGGCTTAGATAAGTCTGGATTTCATCTTATATTTTCAAGCATCCAAAAGGAAAAGAAGCTATGTATCATTTGTATCAAGCAATTTTATTTACACATACATTTATAATTGATACATATATTTCTAGAACTGAGAGTAGACTAAGAAGCATGTAAAACATTTTCAAAAAAAAGGACACATTGTGTACTTGTCTACAAGCTTACACTTAGGGTTAAAAATCTATTGTACACTCTGAATTTTAATGCTTTATATGAAATGTTTTTCCTGTATTTCAGACTAAATTTAATTATATTGTTGCCTGGAAGCCATTTTTTTTCAATGTGATCAACACATCACATAAAGGTGGAGTATATTTAAGTATATACTTCCTGATATATCTGTTATGGATGTTGTTCCTATGTTTGGCTACTTGATAGACCTATAGCTTATTCCAGAGAGATAACATGTTGAGATTTTCTGTGCTGCATGTCTCTTGAACTTGTGAAAATGTTCTGGGAGAATATGGCTATATCTTTACTGCAGTAACTGGGTGCTGTGTGTCGCTTCTGCTGATGGGAGGATGGGCTGGGTAGATCTTTGGTTCAACCTCTTGCAAACATTCTCAGGGTTATTGCTGCTTTGCAGTGTCTTGCCCAAACAGATTGAGATGCTGCAATGAGAAGTGAATCAAAGATGTCAGGTCTTATAGGGAAAAAAAGAAAGTTATTGTACACCCCTTATTTTCTTTATCCTTCTTTCTGCTCTTGATATGGACATATCACTTCCACCCACCTGCAGAACTACAAACTCCCTATATATCTCTGAGGTATGAACCTGGAAATTTAAATGAGTGAACAGCAAAAAGGTCAAGCTTCTCAGGCTTTAAGTTAAAAGGAAAATATTGCAATCCCTGATCAAGGCTGTTTTATTGCTCAGCTTTTGGAGAAAGCAAACTGAATGATGCTTAAGAATCAAAAAGGAATGGCTATGAAATTTCCCCCTAAAGAAAAAAAGTAAATAAGAAACTAAAAAATTATTTGTCTTGCAAATAATTAAATTGTAATTTTTTTTCTGGTTTAATTTTCTAATTCTGTTTTGATGAATTACTTTACTAATTATTTTTTTTGTTGTTGTTGTTTAGTAGTAGGATCAATTAATTATAATTAGTTATTATTTATGTCTCTGATAAAAAAGATGCAGAAAAAATAAAACAAAATTAAGACCTAAATTTAAACTCACTGAAACCACAGAAATTACTCCAGATTAACACAGCTTTAGTAACAGAATGTACCTATTCTTCTTTTTACAAATTATTTTAAATTAACTGAAGTCCATCAGTTAAACTGTAATGAATTAATTAAATTGCAATTTTTCATCACATCCATTTCAGAAAGGAATTTTCCATAACTAGCTTCTTCCGTAAAGGTGAAGACATATTTCTAAAATCAGTAAATGAAAACTTATATAATATGTCAACGTTTGTTAAGAGTTTTCACAACTACTATTTTAATTCAATACCTCAATAATGAAAATATCCTGGACTCACTTTCTTGCTTCCAGAATGGCCTAGAGGTTTTGCATTCCATTTTCAATCTAGTCTGTTTTCTTGCAGCTACTCTTTTTTTATTATATCTGCTGTGATATAACTGCTTCTGGAAATTATCCAGTCTGTTCAAATTCATCTTATATCTTACAGAAGCAATGAGATTGATCTACTTTGTCTTAGAAGGACATCTAACTGATTTTTTTTCCTTCTATGTCCAGTATGTAAGTACATACGTATTCACTGAAGCAGTACTTTTGGTTACCTCTTGAAAAACTCATTTTTACTCAGTCATCCATGAAGTGTGGTGACTAGCTTGAAAGACAAGTTTGCTTTTGTAAACTCTGTCCAAGTTATGTTTCGCAAATGAATGAAAACCAACCAAAATATGATATTTAAAATGTATTTTTCATTTTTTTAACAAAACTAGAAACAAACAAACAAAGCCAAAACACACTCCCCCTAACTCAAACAAAATAAAACATCCAACAAAAATTCCTCTCTGATGCTCACTGAATTTTTGTATAGAATCTTTTCTTTCTTTTTCCATAAACATCTATGTTTTCTTTCTTGAAGGTTTTACTTTCAGTATTTTTAAGAAATGTGAGACAGGTTTACAGTTCTTTTTTTATTATTATTTAAACTCTTATTTTTCATATCCCATTACACTTAATGAGATTGGAAACCTGCATTTGAGTCTAGGAGCTATGAAACTGGCTCAGCATATTGCATGCAACGCAAATAACTGGAAATCAAGTGGTGAGAGCAGGAGACACATTAATTATTCATAGAACTAAATGCATTGAAGAGCCCACATTACAGCTTACAAAGGAGTATCTGTGAGTCCAGTGAGGGGAGGAGTAACTGCCTTCAAATCCAGTTAAAGTGCACCTGACACACAAGAGGATGGTTCTCAAAGTGACCGTGAGAATTTTCAATAAAAGCTAGGGTTTTTAAAGAAGTTTCTGGTTCCCAAATCCCAGTGAAAGTCAGTGAGATATGGGAATTTAATTCCCTTCTTCAAATCATAGCTGAAACAAGTGGAAAGATCTGACCTATATTATATTTTGAATTTCTGCCTATCTACCCTTGTTAAGAATTTTATAACATTTACCATTGTATCCACATGTGTTCTGACTGATGCCCTGTCAAACTATGGGGAAATCCAAGTCTTTAGGGGAAAGTATTTGTATATTTACTGTGAATGGACACAAAGACTGGCTCTTCCAATGTAACATGAACCATTTTTATCATCTTATTGGTGAAACCCAGGACAAGCTTATATTTGTGGATGGCAATTTTCATTTTAATTTTCCTTCTGTGTTTTGTAAATATTCATCTATATTTCTCATTCTTTATTTTCCAATTTTCTCTCCATTGAAAGATAAAAGACTGCTGTCATAAAGTCTTCAGTAAAGTTTAGAAGCAAGAGATCTGTGGATCACAGGTTTCTCTAAATAAAAGGAAATGTGAATAAGGTTCATTGCAACAGTATTTAATAGACAACCACTAATAATATTTATATTTTTGTTGCTAAGATTCTTCTAGATGGGCATTATTTGATAATTTCAGCACACTTTACTACAAAGTATCTTGTTACAGAAAACAGTATTGGTTTGCCTAAAATTTCTACTTTCCTGAAAGTGTCTAAAAGTGAATGCTATATTCTTAGCATCAGTCTATACCCAAGGTGCTTTATCAGCTATTGCTTTTAGGGATGTTGTTGCTGCTTCGATAAGCAAAGCCTTTTCAGTATGTATTAATACAAATGTATAACAGAATTATAAAGTTAGTTGGTACTTCCTATGGATTCACCAAATATTGCTAATCTTAGAGAGATTATAAATATTCAGTGCTACTGTATTTTGTGTATTTTTTTCCTGAATTAGCCAGAATATCTCATAATCAGGGGGAAAATAATAGGATAAACAGCGTTATTTTCTTCTTCCTTTTAATTTCCTTCTCTTCCCCCCACCACCGCCACTCTATTTTTCTGACAGGGGTGAGTTGTTTCTCACAAAAAAACCATGCAGTTGATTCATTATTTTTTTCAGGTGAAAGTGGAGGGAAAAATTGTGTCATTCAAACCAAATCAAAACTGAAGTGATTTATTAATTTGTTAATCACATATAATTAACTAGGCATCCATGATTGATGATCAATGTTGAGAGTCAATACTGGTACAATATGAATAAACAATGTCACTAGATACTTAGAAAAAGTTAATAAATACCTAGTAATTTTGAAACAGCCTGCTATAATCCCAAGAAGTAATTCCAATAACTCCCAGTTGTGGATGAACACATGCACACATGCACAAACATCACACCTCCTGCTGTACATTTTGGAGGGTGCAGACCCCTTTCCTCTCAACATGAGGGACCCCACTGGCAAAAGCCTGTGTATGTAAGTGCCCCGTGCTGTGCTTGAGCTTTGTGCTGTCATTCCTTACCCCAGAGGTGACAGCCCCCCAGGAAGAAACCCCCGTCCACTCCAGGTGTACCTGTGGTACCTGTGTGAGCTGCACATGGCTTCTGGAAGCACCTGTGGCACAGGGCATGGAACCACATTTGGCAGGTTTTGCCTTCTGCTCTCACCTCCACTACCTCTCCCCACTGTCCCAAATTTTCAAGCTTAGTTTATACTTCCTTTCAGGTTAAGTCCTTTGCTGCCAACATCCTTCAGAGCTTACCTGGGGGTCCTGTTCCTGAACCTGAGTCAGCAGAGCCATGGCGGGCAGGTGGATTAACCCTGTCGGCATCGGGCACAGCATTGCCATCCAGGATTGTCCTGCTGTGCTCTGCACTGGGAGAGCCTCACCTTGAGTTCTGGGGGCAGTGTCATGTACCACAATGTAATAAGGATGTAAAGCTATTAGAGAGTATCCTAAGGAGGGCTACCAAGATGCTGAAAGGCCTTGTGGGGAAGAGCAGCTGAGATCACTTGGTCTGTTCAGTCTGGAGAAGAGGAGACTGAGGGGAGATCTCAGCACAGTCTACAATTTCCTTGTGGGAGGAAGAGGAGGCACAGACACTGATCTCCTCTCTGGTGACCAGAGACAGCACCCAATGGCCTGAAGCTGTGTCAGATGGACTAGGCTGGATATTAGAACAAGATCCTTTATCCAAAGAATGATTAGACTGGAACAGGCTCAACAGGGAACTGATTACAGCACCAAGCCTGTCAGAGTTCAAGAAATGTTTGGACAATGATCTCAGGCACATGGTATGATTCCTGGGGTTGTCCTGTGCAGGGCCAGAGTTTGACTTTGATATTTCTTTATGGGTCCCTTTCAACCCAAGATGTTTTATGATTCTGTGGTCTCTAATTATTATTTCATCTGTCTGATACTCATGATTCTCTTTAATATGATCTACCAGTTTTAAGCAGAGACACCCTAGACATTTTTGCGTATTCAAGCCTCGTAAACACCATGTACACATTCCTCTTTATGTGAACAAATATTGATAACCAGACTGGTTGCCAAAGGCAGCCCATATGAGGGCCACACAAGCAAATCAATGCACACAACCCATATTTTAAGGTCCATAATGGACAACAGTTTTCCTGGTTTGTACTTTAACCATTTCCTCAAACATCCCTGCTATGTTAATCTTGTATACAAGAATCTGGACATAGTAATAATCTTGAGCAACATTAGAACACATGTTAATGCAATGACATTAAGACTTACATTTGACACTAACAAGTAGAGTATATTTTTTTCTTTTATGAGATCCTTTAAACAGAAATTCTCCATTTTCACAATTATGACAGCATCATAATATATGTGGGCATCACTCCTTTTGTCATAGATCAGAACTCCTCTGTAAAGATGACTCTGCAGGGCCTCATGCCTTTTTCCAAGCTGCTTTGATGAAGAGAGAACTAGTAATTTGCTACATTAAATAATGGATAAGAGTAAAATAATATTGTATTAAAGCAGTGGATGCAAAATTCTATGTGTCCTCAATCACCCTCTGCTTCTCAGTGTGCAGTACATGAGGAAAGGAACTTAGAATATTCACAATCTGTGAAGTCATGGAATGCTAGGATTTGAAACCTGGTTTAGTTTTTTTATTCTTCTCACTTTTCTGTACAAGATATCAATTTCTGTATCTACATGTATCTAAGATATTTGGACATATATCTAGGTTATTTGGTAACTCTCTACAAAAATACTAAGTAGTAATAGAACCTATCTTCCTTTTGAAAAATGTTGACAATCATTTTTTATTTATGTAATCCTACTTTATTAATGTCCAATACTTCTTGCCTTTGTCTATCTCTAGTTATGTGTCAAGTTTGTGGAAAAAAAATTGTCACTGTCAGCTCTCCATTACTAAAACAACATGTGCTTTTACTTCCATTTTGTTAATATTGGTGGGTTTTTTATTTTCTCCCTTTTTTTCCTTTTTTTTTTTCCTAAAAGAGAATATGAAGCATTATATCTATTGCCGTGTTAATAATCAAGTAAGACTTGTTCTTCCTACTTTGAAAAAGATATTGAAAACAAAAGCAGACTCAAAATGCTTTTAAAACATACAACTTGCAAATTTAATATACCTAATCCAGAGTGGTAACAGAGAAATTTAAAACTTACATTATCTCAGAAAAATTATTCAATTTTTTAAACCAGTGGAAAGGAGATTAAACATCAAAGAAGGGAAAACTTTACTAACCTAAAGCCGATGAGCAGACTGTGGGCTTGGTGGAAAAGATCCTACAATGCTATTCTATCATTGTCCTTATGAGAAAAAGGTCGTGCAAATCCTGGTGCTGGAAAAATGAAGGAGATAAATTCTAAAATAAGGAAATGATGATAAATATATTCTTTGCATTTGCATTAAACATTCCAGTTGATTGGTATTAGCATTAGGTTAAAATATTTATAGCACTTGTTCTGGATAAATCACATCAATATAATTTATTATTTAAGAAGAAGTGAGAATAATCTGCTTCAGTGCAGATAATATTGTTATTCATGCTGTCCTGATGAATACCAGCTTTAAACAAGTGGAAAAATGTTAAGTCTTTGTTCACTCTTGATTTAGAAAACTGTAGCAATATTATGATTTTAAATACCTTTTAATTTAGAAGAAGACACTCAAATAAGAGAAGGATTATAATGTGTAAAAAGAAGGAAGATGAATATGCCCTGAAGATATCACCAGAATATAGTCTGTAGTGATCTACCTCTGTATGGGCATGGGGTCATCAATCAGATTAGCTGTCAGCACATTTTATGGTCCTTAAATTTTTTAGAATATCATGGTTTATTCCTGGCAAATTCATTTTCAAAACACAATATTAATGATGGTAGGATACTTCTTTTTACTTCTATCTAATATAGAGTTTATTATATTAGAGGAAGGTAAATGCTACCATAATAACTCAAATAAAGGAAAAACCTCCCAAGGATTTAGACATAGAAATTGACTAAGACAAAAGTATGTAAAAGTTTTGAATTTAAAATTTTTGGTTTTTTTTTAATATTGGAAATAGTTTTATAATATTGCAGTTACTATTTGATTATCATCAGTCTGTACAGATATAGAAAGAGGATTCAAATTCTACCTTATAAACTAAAGTTCATCCAAATGAAGGTAGCATATTTCAGACATATAACATTGTCTACTGATAAGCAAAATTTCACATTTTCTTTTAAATATTACTTTACCCTTGGGTAATTATCAGAGAGAGAGTTTATAAAAGAAATTTACGCTGAACCCTGGTCTGCATACACAGGAGACATAAATGCTGTTTGTAACATGTGAACTGTAAAAAGAGAGCTGAAGGAAATAATCAGACTTAATAAAGCTATTTGAGGTAAATTCATGTGCTAAGAAAGAGTATGGAAAATATTTGAACTTGAAAATTTGGAAAAGATGATACAAAATCAGACAGTAATTCAGGAGATGACTGGAACAGGCGGTACTTTTTTGTGGTGGAGATAGAAAAGAAAACCATCAGGATTGCAAAAAGTAACAAAGCTCAGCAGCAGTAGGCAGTTCAGTGAAAAGCAGGCTTTAACATTGTGTGTGAGGAACATTTTGCCATTGCTGGTCTTAATATGGTCAGGAAAAAGATCAAAAATTCTTAGGAAAAAATGAAGGAAATATTACAGTGCGATTTCAATAATAGCAAATGAGAAATTGTAGCATAGTTTAGGGCCTGAAGAGGGGCAAACTCAATGGGAGCTATATAAAACAAGGACTAGGAAAAAGTTAGGAACAGTCAAAATATCTCAGAATCATGGACACAGAATCCAGAAACGAAGAGTTCAATGATGACACTAGGGGGAAAAAATGTGTAGTAAAATTGTGATGGAGAAAGTGTAGGGAAAATTTTTGAGAGGATATTTTTCAAAGCCTTTTCCAGCTTCATAGTTTATAAAGCTTGCTGAAGTTCCAGTAGTTTTTGTCCACTTTGTTTTTCTATAGTCTTTATATGACAGTCTCCATATATTTCCCATTGCATGAACACTGCGCTTGGGTCTTTGAAGATTTGTACTGACCTCATTGTGTCATCAGCTTGACATTATAATTTCATCTCCAGAGAAACATTGAAACACTTTTCATCATGATTTGATATTGTAAATGTGGTGACCATAGATAGTAATAAAAATTCCTTGCAATTGCATTTTGACATCATAATGTAATCTCCATAGTCTTCACTTGACATTGTGATGAGATTGTGGCAATGCTAACTTTGTATGAATGAAGCTGGGCCCATGGAATGAAAAATTTAAACTACAGTTTTGTGCACAGAGAGCAAATGGTTATAAATACATATATATTTTATCATCATTACATTTTTGTTAAAAATTAGAACACATTCTCTATCTGTCTGAGGAATGGAGATCTGGAACATTCTGTTAAGTGAGGAGATCAGAAAACTAATCAGTTTTCAGATACAACTTTTTGAATTTATGAAAGTGAAAATATAGCATATTTAGTGCCATAGTAGAGACTTGGAATTTGTGATCGGAAAGTTCTTCATAGCTCCATTGTCTTCTGAGGCATGTACTTCTGCCTTAGTTCTTGAGTAGTGTATGTATAGGGGCCAAACATAATAGGTTAATAGAAGAATTCTTCTATTTAGAAGTCAATGATTTTTTAAATTTTAAACACATACATATGTCTTACAACATGGATCTCACGTTTATCTGCTTTAGTGTATAAAAAAAATGCATCACTTGGAGTAAAAAGTCTTGTGTGAGCCTGTTTGATTCTCTAAAACTTCAGTTTTAGAGTTGTTAAGTATAGTGACAGACTGATTTAAACAGTGACTTTCATCCTCCTAAATTAGTCATTACTCTAATATGAACTGGAATGACATTTTTTAAAAGTCAAAGCATTGCTGATTTTTTTGTCGAATCTGAATTGATGACCTCCTGGTAAAATACATTTATCTTATTATTAGATCTTTGAGACGCTATATCACTTGTAACCTTTACTTAAAGCATTTTCTTGCAGATATCATTCTGATTTTTGCAATACAGGCTACAACAAATATTTTAAAAGAAGTAAAAAAGTATTATCCCTGGATTATAACTATGGTACTAGACAGACTGACACCTTGCAGTTCTGTGTTTTGCTTCTTTATTGACAAAACTGAACATTTTCACTAGCGTTTAGCTTAAAGAACTTGAATAAGCCATAGATATAACTCCCTGACTTTCACAAGCAAGCATTTTGTTTACATGTGTTTCTCTTGCCTGTCTTTCTTTTCTCTTGGAACTGACTAGATCATGTAAGTGTAAAATTATTTAAAGAGTGGTCAAATGCATAAAGCATATGCTTAGAACCGTGAAGGCTGGAAGTTTAATCCTGGCTCCATTCCTAAGCTGCCAGGGCACTTTGTCTCTCTGAGACATTTAAAAGATAAAAGTGTGTGTAATAGGCTTAGAACCATTCAAAGATGAGTTAGAATAGAATAATCTTATCATAGAATCATGGAATCATAGAATGTTAAAAGGTTGGAATGGACCTTAAGGATTTTCTGGTCCCAACCCCCTGCCATGGTCTGGGACACCTTTCACTGGGCCAGGCTACTCAAGGCTTTATCCAACCTGGCCTTGAACACTGCCAGGGCTGAGTCATCCACAGTCTCCCTGAGCAACCTTGTCCTGTGCTCATCACCTCCACAGTAAACAATTTCTGTCCTATATCTAACCCAAATTTGCCCTCTTTCAATTTGTACCTGTTAATTGTTGTCCTGTCATGACAGTTCCTGATGAAACTCATAAACGTGTATTTAAAAAAAATTATGCGTATTGAAATATTTTAGGAGGTAGTTTTATCACTGAATAGTATTAACATAGAAAAAATATTTTTTAAATATATTATAAAATTATAATTGCAATTAACAAATTTTGAGTGTTTATATTCCATTTTCAGATGAGGTAAACTTAATTGACCACAAATTCAGTACATATACAGAGCTAAACAATAAAAAAATTTTTCCTAAATTACATAATGTTTTACAAATAATTGTATTTTTTATGATATTGTGGTAGTTTTATGTTAAATTGTAATATCCTGGGGTTCAAATCAGAAGGTAGAAAAAAGCATAAAGATTTTGTGAGTAGACACTTGCGTCTACTTGTGTGAGTAGTCTCAAAGAGCATCTATGAATTCTTGGGAAATGTTTCCAAATATTTTGATGAAATTCAGAAAATTAGCCGACACATTTACTGCTGCATCTTTTCATCTTCACTTACTTTTGTGAGTAAGGAGCATTGTAATACAAGATAACACCAGTGCAAACATACTATGAGAACTTGTTTTTTCACTAGGGAAAGTTAAAATTGTCTTCACAATTAACTGATTCCATTTGTATTTGAAAATCAATATATTTAAATGGCAAATAAAAGATTATTAGAAGTTTGGTGACATAAACACCTGTAATATGATAAAGGGAAATAAACAGCTGAACTATTGTAATAAACTTTTATTTTCTCTCTAAATACAATGTCATTATTTTTTTACTGTTGATGTAGGCAATGATGATACAATTTTTGTTATTGAGTTACTTTTTAATAATTGTGAAGACATGCAAATGGGAACTGTTGACCAAAACAATGTTTCTAGCATTGACTTGAATGCCTTAAAAAAATCCTGTTTAGTAGTAATACAATTGCATACAATATTTACAGCATATTCTGAAAGAGCAGTAAAGAACTTGAGTTTTCAATATGGAGAGAACACGTGTCTTCTGAAGAAGAAATAATCTTTTCAGAAGAACAATAGTAGGCCTTAAGATATTTCCTGGATATGCATCGTTTCTTCAGGTAGAGTGTACAGTCTATCCAGACCACTTACAACAACTAGGCTGATGAGTTCTCTCAAAAGTAATCTGTGCTTTTCCCTAATCCATTTACTGGGGCACAGCTTCTTCACTAGTGGTCTGAGGGGTAGTCTGCCAAAAGGAAAGCATTTGTAAATGGCCATTAATTCCAAAATGCTTATCTCCAGTGGACACAGATTCTTTCTGCAGTCATTTGGGAAAAGGGATTGAAGTCTGCTGGACTGAACATTTCTGCCTCAGGAATCCCCATTGCACTGATACTGGGTTGAATTCTTCTCATTATTACTTCACAATTGAGATGTGGGCCCAGAAGAGTCCTTGCCAAGATAAATATTTACTTTTAACAAAAGTAGTAGTGGCTAGAAATTCTATCTGCCACTTCCATCTAGACCGTAGACCTCACAGATAATGGGGGATGTGGTTAGAGACTTGAACCAAGCAGAAGGGGGAAATTTTATAGGCAAGTAGTGTATCAGCTCTGGAGTAGTATTTCTCCTCACATTATGCAGTGTGCTGACCTGGCTTCAAGAGACCACATACATTTTCACCAAGAGAAACCAAAATTGTCACCTTTTCAGTTTGGAATATCCTGTAGTATATCTACAACAACAACATATGAAGTTTCTTTTACATTACTTACACATAAGATGATGATAGTTGATAAGATAGACCCTGATCACAGAGTCCAGCCAATAATACAGCCGGTGTTTAACACTGGCATGCTGAGGGAAATTATCTTCTAATAGCCTTCCATTTTCTGTTAATTTCAAATTTAAAAAATCTCTTAATAGCCACTGAGAATCAGTTTACGAGTGTGATGATGAAAATATTTTGTGACAATTCACATACGGTAAATGTAGTCAGACCTCAATTTTCAGAATTTTTGGAGTAATACTTTAATTACTAAAATATTTTAGGTTTACTTCAGTGCTCAGACTGCCTTAATTCAGTAAATAAATAGGGCAATTGATGGGAATCCCAACATCTGGCAATCAGTGATTTAATGAGTTACTTTTTAAAGAAATGTCTGTCTGCCGGAGGGGTCTATAATGCAATTAGACACATTAGCACTTTCTCAGTCATTTGGGGGTATTTTTCATGAGAAAATGTGATTGGTGCAAGCTGTAAATCGTTTGCACTTTTGGAAGACAAAAAGTCATAATACATTCTCATTTCAAGCTTTATAAGGAAGATTTTGTTAGAATGATGTAAAGTAATACATTTGTTGCAGTTTCTGAGTGTTTGTAAGGATTTAGTCACAAATGAGAGTGTACAGGGCTGCAGGCTTCTTTGGTCAAATTTTGTTTTATGCTAGCAATTCAGGAAAAAGGATGCTGATGAATTATATCAACTACAAGTCAACAATCCAAATTCAAAAAAATTCCTGAGACACCTTTGTAACCAATAACACAATTCTGAAAGGATTCAACAATTTTTATTTTTCAAGTTCTCTTTTTAAATAATATTGTTCTTTTAGACATATTCTATTGGCTCTGGTAAACTAATTAATTTCAATCTCAAAGTACATAAGTAAAATTTGAGGACTTTTAAGTTAAATGTAATATTACACAAAAAAATTTAACACTGATATTTGTATCCACATTCTGAATCTCCTGAAGATTTTGTAGCAGGAGTATAAAGTAATTTCTTGTTTTACTGGAGATTTTTCTGATACTGTCAAAATTTTTGCACTCATCCTGTGGCTTTTGAGAACTTCTCATTTTTTAGAAAATTAACTTTAGTGATTATTTGAGCAAAATTAGTACAAAAGTAAGTTTAAGGATGTACATTTATATATTGCTATATCCATTTAATGCATAATGTAATTTTATATATATGTGCACATGAGACAAATATGATCAAGGCTATGATTTTATAAATAAAATAAGACAGAAAAAGAAATAAAATTAATCTTGAAAATTATATTGAATATTTTCATAATGTTGCAATATAAACAATCTACTTGTAATTATTCAATTAAGAGGTAAAACTATTGTCTTTAGTAATTAAGTAACCTGTGTTACAGAGGAGTTTATCGCAGCATTTTAAATAAAAATTGTGTGAATAAAGGGGAAATTTAAGTGGAATCTAAGTATTTTTCTTGCAGTTGGGTTTTTGAAGTGTTAGGAGAGGTTCTAATTGAAACACTGAACTTCATGTGCTTTTTGCCAACAGCCTATGAATATAATTTCTGCTGATTTAAGAATCTGATGTCAGGGCAGTAAGTATGCAATTAGCTTTAGTTTAAGTGATAGCAACATGCTGTAAATAAGAATCTTAATTGTGTTTGCAAGATTAAAATTCAGACTCATTGTTTTTTTTTCGCTTGCTTCTTTGGTGGCTTTGTGGTATATTCGCATTGCTACCTCTAAATGAATGTCAACTTGTTTTACCTCAACTGCAGCCAATCGATACTTCATTAGGCTGAATTGTCTTGTGCCCATGCAACCTTGAAGCTGTGGCTTAATTACCACCCGTATTATGCAGTGGCTCAGAGTGCTGTGCTCAGCTGTGTCAGTTTCGAACAAAAGCCGTGCTGTTGCCTGTATTTAGGAAAAATGGACTTTTGAACTAAAGAACTATAATATTTTCTAAGTTAACAATTCATGATGATAACCTTTTTTATAATGTGTATGTCGGTTTTCAGTAAGTTTACATTTGAAGAGGTTTCTGCATATTGCAAAACTTCAAAAGATGAGTACCTTTGCTTTTCGTGTTCAACCCATCTCTGATTTAAGATAATTTTAAATTAATGGCAAAGTAACATTCATCTGAAGGAGAAGACAGGAGAAAGTGCAGTCAAATGGCAATCATGACAAATGACATCTCTTGTCTGAGAGTCATTTTTCCTCACTAGACTGATTTGTCATCCCCACTTTTGACATTTTTCATCCTGCTATGAAATCACATTGACAGAATAAGATATTTCTACACTTAACAGTGGGACATAGAAGATGGTTCTCTGCCTTCATTTATTTTTTGTATTACATTTAAGGGTTTGTAAAATTTGTAAGCAACTAAATTCTGATGACAAATTTCATTTAGCTTATAAAATATAAAGTTCACACTGCCCTATAATCCTAAAGTAAATGTTGCTGTTTCATTTGTGCCAGGTCATTATACAACACAGAGGAAAACAAATCTCCATGAAGAAGATTTTCCACTTGGGAGTATTGCCTTGTTATGAGCGAGGATGATCAAATCCAGTAACAATGAGGACAAACTACCTAAATTTAATGTATTGTGCCCATTGCCTTGGACATGTCAAAGACCTGTGGCTAGCATTAGCAGTTTCTTACTTCTGTACTGAAACGCTAAGGCTTATCCATTGCTGAACATCTTATGTCCATGGAGGTAAGTGTAATTAGCTTTTTAGCTTTTCTGTCCAGATGATACAAACTATACAGAGGCATCAACATTTTCTCGTGAGTTATAACAAAGGATATTCTAGAATTTGGTCCTAAAAGGAAGTCCTCAGAGATTATATAAATGCAGCTGAATAAGTAGAGACTTGTACACATGGCATAAGGAGTAATTCTTCTTTCTGTTGTTTGGGGTTTTTGTTTGGCTGGTTCTTGTCTTTATCAAATGCCTCATGATTACTCTTGTGTAGACAAAACCATGTATGTCTGTATACAAATCTGTGCCTAGTACCTTACTGATGGTGAGGCATGCTGACCACAAAATAGATTTTTGCCTACATAAACTACGTCTGAGTGTTCTCAGGATGATAGCCCCCATTAAAGCTCTTTTAAAAAAAACAGTGAAGGAATTAAAAAACTCATTCTGAGAAAATAAATATTTTTTTTTATTTGTCTGATTTTTTGTGTTCAATGAACTAGATCTGTGGCTAGATATCACTGTTAGCACCGTGTCTTTCAATGTTCAAATCAGACAATCAACTACTGGTAACCTCTAACACTGTTTCTAATTATCAGTATGTTGAGAATTTTCACACCCTTTATAACATGTAAATGTTACTCGTTATGCATGCCTTTTGCGTACAGATCAGACCTGTAAAACATGCCAGAATTTGTACCAACAGAGTGAGCCTGCAACTTTGTGCCAATATTGGTGTTCTGTTATTCTGTTGTATATTTCCATGTACTGTCTCTTCTATTATAGCAAAGTACAAACAAAAAACTTTCACTTAATTAATTAACAAATCTTGTGTAATGAATCAAATGCTTTTAATTACTATTTTCCTGCTGGAATAAAAAGAGGTGGCCACCCTTGGGTTTCATATTTCATAGACTTCATGTGGCTCTACTTTTATTCTTTGCCCACATTTATGTTTTATCCATCTCCTAATAGATTTCAGACAAGATTCAAATCATCATTTTGTGAGAATGAAGATGACAAGACAACAGAATCAGTGCCTTTCTACTTATTTTGTATAAAGAAACAAAAACCACAGCCCTGCAAGGACCTGTCTGTGAAAATTTTTGTTTTATCAGATAAAAAATTTGAACTGTTTGCATATAAACGGAGTTTTTGACTAACCAAAGGGGGGCACTGTTCATTTCAGCCAATAGACTATTCTTAAAGTTGCAAAGTGTTTACCTGCCTTCTGTTGAAACAAGTTCTTCAGGTTTACAGTTCTACTTGAGAATGTGGGCATAATCAATAAGCAGGACCAGCAACTGACTCCAGCCAGCAACTTGCACAACAAAGCCACCCATTCACTCCCTCACCTGGAGGATCAGGGTGAAAATCAGCAGGTGAAAGTGACATAACTCATGGATTGACATAAAAGCACTTTAACAGGTAAAGCAAAAGCCCCCAAGACAAGCAAAAAGCCCTGAGGAATTCATTCACCACTTCCCACGCGTAGGTAGGTATTGAGCCATCTCTAGGAAGGCAGGGCTCCAACATGCCTAGCAGTAACTTGGTAAGTCATACACCATCATTCTGAAAGTCCTCCTTTACTTCTTCTTCCCTCAGCTTCATGTGCTGAGCATGACCCCATAGGGAGTGGGATATCCCTTTATTCCCTTGGGATCAGCTGTCCAGCTGTGTCCCCTCCCAGCTCCCTGTGTACCTCAAGCCTGTGTGCTGGGGTGGGGTGAGAAGCATAAAAGGCCTTGATGCTGTGTGAGCACTGCTCAGCGGGAGTGAAAACATCCCTGAATTATCAACACTATTGATACACAGCACAAGTCCAAAATAAAGCCCAATAATAGCTACCATGAATAACATGAATTTTATCCCAGCAAAAATCAGCTAGAAGAAAGGCGCCATTCACTGTTCTAGTCTAAATAAAAAAGTACATTTGGGAAATTTCCCTTTGTACTTATTGTTTCATGAAGTTGTTCCACCTTTAAATTTTTCTGCCACTTCTTCTGTTCTAATGAAAGTATGTGGGATAGAAAGACATTGCAATGAGTATGGTTTATTCTACCAAATCTAAAGCAGGTGTATTTCTATTTCTATAATTAATAACATTTTTTCATAAGAATCTTTTGCGTAACTTTCTTAATATCAAAATGTTTATTATTTACTCACAAGATTTCAGGAAATGCGTTTCCAACATAATCACACTCCTGTTTAACATTATACAGCCACAAGCAATTAGGAGCACAACACAGAGTAAGCTCACTCTTCAGTCATGTTTTGTGATGATCTCTTTACTCTTATACAGTTTCCTCTGGTGACAGAATAACTTAAATTGGTGAAACTTTTCCCCATACTCTCTAGCTGTATTGATAGCAACTGTCATTCTTTAGTAAAGTAAAAGGGAAGAAAACTTATACTGCAATATGAAAAAATGTCCTGCAATGACATCCGTACAACTCAGCCTTAATCCAAGTTCAATCTGGTAGGAGCTATGAATTTTTTTCTTTTTTTAATGACTCAATAATTGGAGAGGTCAAAGTACCTGCTGCTCTTCACTAGTACATTAAACCAGATTTGGACAATATAACATTGAAGACAAAAAATGAGATTTTAGGGTCATGTTTTACCAATACGGTAAAGGTAGGTTTTTTTTCCCAAATTGAGTTGCATTGTATCTTCAAAAACCGTTTCTGAAAGGCTGATGTTATAGTGATCAGTATTTACCTAGAAAAAAGAATATTTTGCAAGGATAAAATAATGAACAGCTCTGGATTAACACATTTTCCTTGACAGGGGACAGAGATTAGTACTGGATTTTGGTTAGTAAAACATGAGCAGCAAATGTTATCTCTGTTGATTTTGTGTTATTCATATGTGTATATGATCTATAACAGATAATTAGAGCAGAAAAGGAGAAATTACACTGGAGAAAACTGATTATTAAGATTGAATGATAGGGGAAAAATTCAGTTACTGCCCTTGTTTGCTTAATGGGTGAAAGAAGGCAGGAAAAGTCTTACAGAAAAATCTAAAAAATTTCCAATGCCTTCTGCTGTTTCCTCCATTTTTTTCCTTGCAAACAGAAGAGTTATGACCCATTTTGCTTTTACCGATCATCTTCATCCTCACAGAGTGAGGTGAATGAGAGTGAATTCCATGAACTACAGTTCAACAGGAATATGCATCACCCCCATGAACATCAGACGAGGCCTTATGTGACCCCTGGAATGTAAAAGTAGGGCAGCAGAGAGTAGGTAAGATATTTCCTTATGTACACAATCATGATGAGAGAGATATAAAATACATTATCTCAGGGAAATGTCTGCAATTTAAAATTATTAGGGTAGGGGAAAGGATCTTAATATATTGTTAGAGCAGGAAAAAACATTTTTGAGGGAATAAATAAAGCATTACATTTACTTCATTTTGTAAAAAATAATGGAGAAAGGATGTCATATTACTTGAAAAACACTTGAAGGTGTGTTTATAAACTATAATCTAGAGTAAATGCCTAAGAAGGAGAAAATATCTGTAAACAGAAATAAAGCAAACAAGAATTAGTAATATGCAAAGTTAATTTAAAAATGTTACTGGAGCAAAACTGAAGTTATAACTTAACCTAGGTCGTTTATCTCAAATACAGTTTGGGTGAAAACTAAAAGATCATAATATATCTTACATCAGACTAGATAATTTTAATGGTTCTTTCTGAGTTTAAGTTATATAAATATACAAATCCCCATTAATTCATTTTAAAAAACACACAAGGCCTTGTTGGCAAGGATAAACTGAACTCACACCCAAGTACAGATAAATATCTTCCTGAAGGTCTCCCTTTAAAGTCCTCCCACTAAAAAGCAAAAGCAAAATAAAAAACAGTTATCTACACTCAAGTTGATTTCCAGCTATAAATCTAGACATATAAATATCCAGTATAAATTATTTTCATTATATAACTGGTTGTAAACTACTAAAATAGACAGTAGACAGAAGTAAACAGTTGAGGCAATATAATAGAGTTATTTAAGAGACATACTATATAGGGATGTTTCATCACTCCTATTAGGATATTTTTTATTACTGTAAAAGAAGAATATTTAAAAAATTGTTAAAATATTAGAATTATTTTAGGTATTTAAGAAGCCTTGATAAACAGAAAAGCTTAATTCAGAATATACGCTGGCTATAGTGCATCTTCAGTTAAAATATTGAGTAGGTCTGGATAAATTGTCGACATGTAATTTTTGAGTGAATGAATGTAAATTTTTACCTTTGAAAGCAAAAAAGTGTTTATATCATATACAACTAATTTTGAAATATTTAAGTAAAACATTTTTAACCATACTTTAAATTATAATTATTTTGATAATTTCTTTCTATATTAATTATAGCTTAAAGAGGCAATTTATTCACTAATATTAAAACTCAGTTTATTTGTGTTTTTTTTTTTAAAAAAACTAGCAATGAGGTGACTAGAAATTTTTATTATATTTAATAATTTATAGCATTGCAGTTATAGAGAGGCTGGATATAATAAAAACTCTCATTGTTTCATACCATTTAGGGCCAGAAGGTTCAATAGATTATCTAATCTGACCTTTTGTATATCACCTGAGATAAATCCCCAGTGAATCCCAACTCAGTCAAATACAAACTGTGCACAAAACCATTTTCATTTGGGGGGGGGCTTAACTGAGTAGTATTCATCTAAATACACAATTATTTCTAATTAACTAAATAAGTTTCTTTGTTTATCTCCAGAACTTCTGGTTCTGTGGAGGCTGGAGGTTGACTCACTGTGAAGGTAGCTCTTTCTGTATGCAGTCTCACATTTTAAGAACACTGGAATAGGATGTTTGCAGTACTGGGTGAGGATATAAAGCCAAAGTGGATTCTCATTATGAGCAGTATTCAAACCAGTTGTGATCATATACAGTACTTTATTTTTCTTGTGTTGTAGAGATAATGAAATCACAATGCTTGTTCCCATGATATATTACAGCAGAAAGGGTATGTGCTTCCACACATTTGCAATATCTGGATGGACTGTAGACCCTCCTTCCTTTTGAGGTTATCTTCATCAAATTTCATACATTGCCAAGAAATTTTTCCAGACAATTTTGCACACTCTAGTTGTTTGGTGACTTGGCCTTCAGATGGTGTTAAGCTCCTAAAAAGCTGCAAAACAGAAATATTTTTGGAATGGGGTTAAGTGTGTGTTTAGATGAGGAGTAAGGTAGCATTTGATACTGAAAAAAAAGATACTAAATTATGAAGTTAAGAGACTTAGGGAAAACTGTTTTTCAGAATAGTTTTTTGTGTTGCAATTTCTTTTGTGATGTATCTGAACAAAACCACATTCCTCCTGTTTTGTCTGGGTTTTCATAGATGATAATGTGTTTGCTACTTGTGCATTTACTGATATAAATAATCACTATTATGTATTGATATCTTCTCACACACTCTCCTAAGATTATGGTGGAGAAGTTACAGTAATATGAACAAGGCACTAATTGGTAATAGCCCATCTTCCTCTTTTGAAAGATTTTTATTTTCAAGGATGTGACCTTTAGATAATATTTGTAGTGGGAGCACCTATGTGTTAGGGAACTTACTGGAGGTGATTATGTGATGTTTATTATCTGTCATTTTCATCTTTCCTGCTCTTCCATGACTTGTTTTGATTTCTCAGTATGTTAAAAAAGCTCTAGAAAGAGTTTTAACAAATTGAAAATAGACTTGTCTCTTAAGGTCTTTCTTAAAAAGTTACCTTTGAACTCTTGCATTTAATTGGTGTGTAACTAAGTCTGTACTAAGACAGTAGGGTGCACAGACTAACGGGCTTCCTTAATAGTGTATTTAATGCTCAATACTTTTTTTTTCCTTGTTTTTCAGCTAGACCTGAGTGACTGTAAATCTGGTGGGCCTTGTTCTAAAACTAGAGAGTAAGACTGGTAAGCATTATTCAACACACTAATTTTAGGATAGTCATGTGTAAGGAAGGAATATGTAAATATCATTATGACTTACAAAATGAATACTAGATGTAGTAATTCAGCTTGTCACATGATGCTAGAGTCAAGAAAGTAGAGAAACCATCATTTAGGGATCTAGGACTAAATTCTACTTTTGGTTCAAGTAGCTGGATTCAAGTGGCTTATTTAGACAAGGGTGTTATTAGACACTTTGAGTGGCTTAGTGCATTGAAAACCATAGGGAATACAACAAATATGGTCTTCATGCAGTCAGTAGATTTTTCTGCAAAAAAATACAGAAATAAATAAAAGGTTTAGCATATCATGCAGCTTGACATGAAACTGGTTCTGAATTGGAGTGTTGGACTAGAAGAGCTGTCTTAAAGAAAGAAAAACTGCAGAACATCACAAAGCTTATGCTGATTCTCACTCACTGATGGTAAGGAGCAATTTCAATCTCAATTTGTGCATGTGGACATTTTACATAGACATGCTGACAATATTTACTGTAGACTTTCAACTTGGATGTCTATGCAATGAAGTCTTCTAAAGATTTATACAATGCTGATGGAGAGAGCCATCTCCAGAAGAACAGTATAAGATTCTATTTTTGTACTCTTTAGCTCACTTTCTGAATAAGTCTTTCTTTTCCATGTACAGAAAATTTAGATGGCCGAATTAGGTGAACCTGCTAAAGCTGAAGTTTTCATTGTTGTTACTTTAATATCATCAAGGATGTAAGTGGTCAGATCATACAGATTCTCAAATTGAAGAACACAGGTGATGGTCAAAACATGCTGATCTTTGAAATAATTTTAAACTATTCACAAGTAAGAAGGCAGAAATTATGAATTTAGGTTAGATGAGCTTGGCTGCTTTGGAAGTTAAATTTTTTAATAGACTACCACCAAATTAAATTTTATATAATGTTTTATATATAAGATTGTTTAAAACCAAGAAATACTACTGGTGACCGCAAAGAGCTCAAAAGAAACTTAATTCTAATGTTGTAAAAAACCCTAATTCTTCAGTTGTAAAAAATCCACGGTCTAACCAAATTTGCAAGCAATAATTCAAGGTATAAAGTATTTTACTTTGATGACATTCTTATTACTTAAGTGTCAGATTGAGAGCTGACACTCAAATTAAATACCCATGCAACTAAAAACTACTAACACACATAAAAATTATTTTCTTGGTCTAGATTTCTAGTGTAATGTACCACAAGTACACATTATATAACTTCCACATTTCTTGTACCTGAGATTCTTATAAAACTTAAAGGGTAGTACACATCTTTTAGCTTTGAAGGCTACTTGCCTGGGTAACTGAACTGAAATGATTCCTTAGAGCTTTCTTCTTAAACTTTCTTATGAGAAAAGGTGCCTTCTATCCATTTGGCTTGGAGACTTAATTCCCATAAGGCTGAATACACCCCAAGAGAAAAAAGAACTGAAGCCCTCATGATGACAAATCTGAAGTGTTTGCTGACCCAAACTTTAGATTAAATGGGCAAAATTCTGTACGTCTTTAAAGAATGTTTGTGCAAGTATCTCTATTAGTAGTTTTCAGGGAGCTGGATGCTACGCAGGAGTGTATGAATCTGTGACTCAGTAGTAATTTACATTTCTCATTCGGCTGAAAGTGATGAGTTGATGCTTTTAACTCCAGAATCCAAGACTTGGTCCCTGTAGGTGTTCTAAACAGGCTTGCCTGCCTGGCTTGGAAATGCTGATGGTCTTAGACCCATTCGAATTTCCATTGCATAATGCAGTGACAAAGATAGTGTTTTCCCTCTGTTGGACCTTATAAAATGCAACAATGTATTTGCTAATAAAAGTTATTTCCATTAGCTGAAGTGTTTGAGGTCTATAATCTGACATTTGTGGTTACAGCTCACTCGAGAATAACCCGGGAAAATGTGAATAAATTGAGTACCCAGGTAAAGTTTGTGCAATAACTTGGCACGACAAAATGTACTTACAGGTACACTTACTGTGTACATAATAGTTCTAATGTTGATTTTTAACAGTCCTACTTGGTGATTACTGTCTGTTTAAGAATTTGGCATTGTATAATTTGGGACTGAAATGATGGAGCCTTGTGTGAGAGATGTTACTTTGTGTGTGTGTTTAAGTGGAGAGCTGTGCCTCTGTAAGCTTCAAAAGGTCAGAACTTGATTTAATAAACTTTTCTTCCCAGAAAACAAGCTTTCTTCTTGAATGTGTAACATTGTTAGAAAACTGCATGTCTGGAGACATTGCTAATAGGCTTGTGAGACCTTTTGCTCTATCCAACGCTGTCTTGAATAGTCATACCCGGTCTGGTCTGAATAAGCCAAAATCCTTAAAATGTTATTTCCTGATCTGTATGCTTTAGATCGCTTTGCCTTCTGCAGTACCCTTTAAGAAGGTGCAGAGCTGGATTTCCATATCCTACAAATGCCTCCTTTATGCTTTGTTCTACCATATCATTTAATCATTGGGCTAGTAGCACCCTTATTGGTTGGCACTAATAATACCTTACAATCCCCCCTTCCTTTTATTGCTCAATATTCACCAGACCTGTATTTTTACTCATATAAATGCCTTTAAACCCTTTGCATGATTTCTACTTTGGCCATGTGGTTGTTTTTCAGTCTGCGGTGGCTACGTGACAGCACAAAACATCATACCCAGAATGCTCCTCATGTTTTCTTAGGTCATGATGCCTCTGAGACAAGGTGATTTTTATCCACTGGAAAATATTATCCTCAAGTCCTTGGATGACCAATAGGACTTAAAGATTTTTCTGATATGAAGCCTGCCTTTGATAATCCCTGTTAAGATATCTATCTTGTTGCTCATAGGCATCTGGTCACTCTCAGCTTCTATGGCTTCACAGGCATTTGACATGAGAAGTAATTCCTAGAGTGGTGAGCACAGGCATCAGAGAACTGCATGCATCATTTGTGGGTTTACATACCATGATGTGCCACAACAAAGGATGACTCCCTTCCTGCCTGCTCTAGAATGCTTCAAAACATGATCACGTGCACTCAGACCGTTTACATTGTCTATGTAAATAACAGTCACATTTTCAGGATTCCTAGATTTTCTTTTTCAATGAGCTGACAAATCAGCTTTTCCTTCTGAAGCAAGGTATATGGATGGATATTGCCTGCAGATGTGATGAGACCATTAGAACTTCTACTTTTATAACTTGCATTTAAATCCAGCAAAGCAGCATTCAAAATATTGTAGACACTTCTGCTGCTTTATCTGTGATGTGTGTTATATGAAAATACTGTGCCTTGCTGCAACTTGTGTAGCCTTTGCTGGGTAAAAGGTGAGATCTTTTTATAAAAAATCCCCTTCTTAAAACCCAGTCTAGGAAGCTATTCCAGGATATCTTCACAACACTTAATGATGAGTTTGAATTCCAGGAGAGAAAGACTTATTGATATAGCTCTTTACCAAAATATTAATCATATATACATTGAAACATGATCACCACACTGATGTGCAATGTTGCCTTACATACTTTTCTCTTGCATGTTCTCATGTTGGTCCTGACAGGTAACAAAGACAATGGCCATCTGGACTATCACAGGAGCTTCACAGGAACTTCAAAGGAGGGGACTGGAAAAGTGGGCAAGAGGAGGAGAGAAAGCTAGATCTAGTCTGTTTCTACTATGTGCTTAGGTCCCAGTGGACATGTCCTTATGTTTCACATTCTGCTTGTTCAAAGTATTTTCTCAAAGAGATAGGGCCATACAAGATGCAAATTATTTTGACATGTATTACTTGGGGCTAAAATACATCCATCCCCTATTAGGTTGGCCTGGAGTACAATAAAACCTAGTCTGGACCTCAGATTCCTGTTTCAGCATGTTCATTGATTTGCAGATGATAGGGCAGTTTGAAGATGTGCTGAAAAAATCCACCTCAACTTGACCCATATTGAGTTGAGGCTTTTAAGTACTCATGAAGATCCTACATCCTTGATACGGAGCAAGGAGAAAGAACTGGAGTTAACGAATGGAGAAAGTCTCCATAGTCTCAGTGTTCGGTAACACTTCCAAGATACTTCATGATTATGAACAGAAGAGGAACTCTAAAAAGATTGGAGGATACACTGGCACATGATGAATGGGTGGACACTTTCCTGGGACGAGACCTGGTAAAATGAAAAGGTCCAGGGCATCTTTTTGAATACCATTTTTAAGATTAAGGGTGTGTGAAAAACAAGCATGCCCAGACGTGAGCTGGGAGAAGACCACTTACAATTGGCAGAGCCACAAATTTCACAAATTTTGAGAAACTTGGACTATAATATTTTTTTTTTCATAGTATATATCAGTAAACTAGATCTGGAATTTGATAGTGATCTTGCAATGAGATGGTTTGTGATAGTAGCTGCCAAAACTTTATTTGCTTATTAGGTTAATTCAGGCATGAGTTTGAGTGCCAGAAAACTCTGTCTACTGAGAGAGAGAATAATTCATTAAGTTATGTAAAATATCATACAGAAATTTAAGTAAAATATAGCCATACAATTTAATAAAGATAATCCTGATGCTACATTGAAAGTCCTGCGAGCCCCATTGAATTCAGTTATCACTTTTGCATCATGTTAACATGAGTAATTTAAATTAGAGAAGAAAAATTATTATTTTTAGAGATTATAAGCTATCCTTACTTGGATAGGTTTTCCTTGGGTAAACACCTTGACTAAATTTCAAAGTCTAGCTTCAAACTGAGGTATAGTAGAGTTTAAATATATACCTCATATGTTAAGAACTGTTAACATGCATAAGATATTGCCTGCTTCTGTATAATAATAGAACTAAAACATTGAGTAATTATTGAATAACTTAGAAATTGTTAAGGAAATCCTTTCATTAAGGTTAGCTCTTATACTATGTATCACTTTGCTGAAGGAAAGACAAAACCAGGGAATAGTCATTGTTACAAATGGACCATCTTAAAAAGAGTTTGGAACAAAAGAGTGATACCCTTTCTGAGAGAAACTAAGATGGAATTTAATCTTTTTCTCAGGAAAATACTGGTAAAATATAGACAAGATAATAAAAATAAAATTAAAAATAGAATTCTTCATAAGCTAAATTATCTAAATTATATATATCTATGAGAAATTCTGTAGCACAAAATGGCAAGAACAAAAATGTGTTGTTCAAGTGATATGTTGGGAAGATTTCACACCACCAAACCAGACTGAGAAAGCATGGGAGAATGATTAAAGCAATCTAGATTTACCTAAAATGTGCAAAATCAAAATCTCAGTTAACTAAATGTTTTGCTAGCTTACAAAAATTCAGATATAAAACATGAAGATAGAACTTCCATATTCTAAACAGATTTGATTTCGAGTTTAGACATGTGAAGAGAAAAAGGAAAATATGACAGACTGCTAGTTAGTATATAATCAATGTGTACAATTTCTTTCAGAATGTAAATATCAGGAGACTGGAGCAAAGGTGATAATGCAGGATAGAATTTTGCAAGGTTTGGAAATGTTCGGCAACATCTCATGCAAATCAAAACATTTTTGAAAATAAGTACAAATTCTTGCCTCTTCCCTAAGTGAAATCCTAAGCACTTCCATGAGACATTAGGTCTACCTGTTTTTTTTAATAGAAATGGAAATTTGATGGAAAAGCCATCATAAACTTGACAAGAAGTTCTGTAAGGTCTCTTGAACAGGTCTGTGTTGAACTGAGTAATCGCTCAAGCCATCAAATTACTTGACTTGTATCATGGCCCTGAGGGGCCAGAGACTAAAATACATGAGAACTATCTAGAGGGGAACTTCATCTGCAAAAGAGTTGCAGTAAAACAACTGTATAGATTCTCTTTAAAATCTGTTGCAAGCCAGACATGATGATTCATGCTAATGAAATTTTTATCTGCCATTATGGCTATGTGAACCCTAAGAGTTGGAAATGTTGATAGTGGAGCTACACAATGAACATCTAACATAGAATATTTATATGGAAGGGCAGTGATGAAAAAATCAGGAGTCTTCATAAGATACAATATCTATCTATCTATCTATCTATCTATCTATCTATCTATCTATATATGGGAGGTTGATCTGCATGATCCTCTAAGTTGCTTTCCATCCCAAAGAATTCTATGGTTCTATGATTTTATGATATTAGGGCATTTGATGGTTTACTCAACATACTGAAAGAAAAAATATCTTCAAGGAGGTCATTAAATGAAGTAGGTTAAAAACGGGATTTAAAAGAGAATAAGCAATTCTCTTAGTAAAAAGTGGTGATATAGGTCAGTATTGAGACGACCTGGACAGTGAGGTCAAATAGTATTTGGGAAAGCAGAAATTTTTAGACCTTGTTTAAAGTCATAGAGGTTCAATTAGTCTTCAGATACAGTATGTGGTCATGTGGTCACACAAACAGCGTAATTTACTCCTGTTACAATGAGCATTACGTTTTGCTAAGAAAAACACAGCCAATAAAAGACAGAGTACTTTTTCCAGAAAATATACAAATATATGGGTCTGTCCATTTAATGTACCTAAGAAGCACTGGTGTTTATTACTTGAGTTCCTTTTAAATTGTATTTCAGTTTTTGACTAACAAGGTTTACAAACAAAAAAGGCCTGATAAGTGCTAGTAAATTTAGCTGAACTTAGATGATGGAAGCAATTAAAAGATAAACTTTATTTGGTAAAGATGAAACACTGTAAAATTTTCTCAGTTCTACTGGGGAAAAATAAAATTTCTCTAGTGAGAATTTTTTTAAATTCTTACCATCACACACATGAAAAAGATAATGACAGAAAATGTAGTCTAAGAATTTTTCTCTTCTTGTGCTAGACTCTGCATCTCGGCCGTTCCTCCTAGGATTCCTCTGCAATCAGTGGAGAAAAATAGAAATTTTAGGGTGGAATTTGTCTTACATAATATATAAATTGCTGTAGGGATGAAATGATAACGATCTGAAAGTGTGTATTTCCACTTATGGAAAAAACCCCAGACACAGATGACTCTATTCTTCTTCAGTCTCTTGTATGTATACCATGATCATGGCTTCAGCTCCTGAACGTTTAATGGTATTTCTGCAGCATAAATATGTACCCCAGGAAGCCAGGATCAGGTGCTTTCTGCTAATGGTGAGATTTTTCTTCTAATTTTGTCTCATAAATTTTCTAGAATTTTTTAGTAGAAGTATCTAGTTTTAGATACAGGACAGTTTGAACACTATTATTTGAAGCCAGGAATGGAAATTAGTGTAGTAATATGTTTAGTGTACTCACATTGTACTTAGAATCTGTCTGGAAATGCTTGAGGACCTTGTTCTGAACACAAAACATAAAGCGATGAATTCAATAAAAACGAACAAACAAACAAACAAACAAAACCCCAAAGCAACAACAACAACAAAAAATCAAACAAACAAAAAACAAAGAAAATGCTTATAGTAAGTTTCAGCTTTCTTGTCTATAGAAGTCTTTATAACCTTAGTGAAACTTCATAAACTTTGAAACAGAGGCTATCAGTATCAATTTTGGACAGCCTTGAGCAGAAGTAATTAATATAAATCAAGGATATACATAGGTGTGTGGAAAGAAAGACAGAGAAACTCAGGAGATGCAGAAGAGTGAAACTAGTCTAGTAAAGAAATAAAACACTTTAGTTATTTAAATAAATCAAACCAGCTGGGCCCTGGGGGAAAGATGTGAGACAGATAGCAGAAGAAAACAGTGAAGTTGAATATAGACTTATTGAGACATCCCAAGTGGAACCCTGACTTTTAATTAACTGTAAGTATAAAACTTGAATTGGATCTTGGAACAATGATATTGGGGCTTAATATGAATATTGACAAATGGTATGAGATAAGTGAAATGCAAGAGAAAAAGATCTTGAACTCTACCTGAAAAAGTACCAGTTATTTCAGGGTGGAGAGATATTTGGGGCAGGCAGTGAGGAGTGTTTTCCTTTGCATAGTCACTTTCTCAAATATATTGCTAGGTATAACATTGAAAACACAAATAAGAATTATTTAAGCTGTAAATTCTTTGGGGCAAAGGTTGGTTCTTCTTGTCTGTTTTACAGTGCCTTGACTAATAGATGCTTCTTTTTGTAATATAATAAAATAAATATAATTTTAAAAAGCAGAATTTCCTTACAGAGTTATATGTATGTAAAAAGAAAAAAAAAATAGGACAAAAGATAAAACATCTGAACTACAAATTGGTCAATTCTGATAAAATTCCAGGCTTTACTGCCTCCTTACCCACTCACGGTTCCTGAAGGGTATAACACACTCCCTTATTTCAGTCCACAGTTTCTGCACAATACAACAAGGCATTTGTGATAAGATACATATCTCAAAGGTTTGGAGTTTGGGAAGAGATTCAAACTATTCAGATTGTGTTGGTCTGTAAAACTGGAGAGAAATCTCATGTGAGGACATTGTTCTCATGAGATTTCTGGTAGTGTCTTCTGTGAATCAGATCATAAATACTGCAATAACTTTTTTTTTGTTTCTGCAGTTCTTTTCTTGCAAGATAATTAAAAGTATGGAACTGCACATAAATGAATAACAATGAAAATAAAAAGTCAAGAAAATATTTCAGTAAGTTTTTGGAAATCAGTTTTAAATTTGGTAAAGACTCAAAGACTTTCTATTTCTTTCCACTGCTGCTTGCTCACTGAAAGCAGTGTGTCCTCATTTTTATATACATTTCAAATGTGTTGCAGTACATCACTAATACTCCATCTATATGTGTATGCTATCAGTTTATTAAGGTTTTAATTATATAACTTTTCATGTTGGGCTGGTGATCCTCTCTTTGTGTCTTTCAGAACAGCTCTATTCAATAGCTTTTGATCTGCTGGGAGCTTAAGGACTGAGTTGCCACTGATGCTGTTTGCCAGCAGCAAAGGGAACTTGGATATGGCCTGACCATGGAGACTGATAGGCCATAAGATATTAAGCTCCCGCCAATTTCTATTTTCTCTTTCAAAGATTGCTAACCTCATCTCCCCAGGGACTGCAACTGCTGCCAGCCTTTAAACCTGCAGGAGTAATATCTGTCTCTAATTCGTAATTACTAGCTCTCTGTCACAATGAGCATTGTAGGTGCCTGCCTTTATTTAATTAGTGAATATGTATGTTTGTACTGGTGAGAAGTACAACTGGGTGGAAACACAACCTCGTTACTTTAAAGTTATTTTTCTATTTCTCTTTTTCCTGCACCTTCCTGTTGTTATATCCATAATATACAGCAGATCATTATAAGTAGCGTTAATAATATTCAATGCTGTGCATATTTTTCAACAAAATTTGTATTGCAAAAGAAACAAGGATAGCACCTTGTAGAATTGAAACAGACAGTCTGTCCCTGAATTTTTACCTCTTCCCTGTGCCTACTCCCTATTATTAATGTATATTATTACTTCAAGTATGTCAGAAAAAGAGACAAACAGTCAGAGGCAGAAATTTCTCCCTAATTCACTCTGCCTAGCCAGCAAAATGTAACACAAAATTATTCAGGGGAAAAATACAATTTTCTGTCATCTCTGCCATACACTGATAACAAAGCTACAGGCTAATATGTTTTGATATTTTTGTCACTCGTTTATCATGTGACCTTTCATGCTATCATTAATACAGCTGAGGGACAGAGCAGATACACTGAAATAAGGGTGTGGAGAAGTCAGATTGCTTCTCTAACAACTAACGGTCAGTCACAGCAATTTATGCTTTTCTTCAGTATAGCACTGACTGAAGAAGAGAAATTGTTATTAAAATTTGATATTACTGTCTAGGCTCTGCCATATAGAATTTGCAACTTTTAGCTATGATGGGAATACTGGGAGGGGGGAGGCTTAATAAATTTCCCTTTGAATTATGATATTAATACAATACAACATGCTTGCTCAGATATTCAAAGGATATACATGTGGAAAAATCATATTCAGGACACTCCAACACTGTATATTAGAGTCCAGAATTGTTAGATATAAGAATAATATTTTAATAACTTGGGTGCAATCACCTTATATTAGCTCAATGAAAACAATTGCATATTTTCATTTCTGTTTGTTTGCTTGTTTTCAAAATTCCAGTTACTAATAGTCTGGCATAGTATTCAGCAATATTTTCAGGACATCCAAGAAAGTGCAATGTGTCTTTTTTTATGTCTGTATGTCTTTTATGATAAATGATACCTGGGTTAAATTTGCATTCGCCTTTACACCATTTCTGACAATAGTCTAGCTTTTTATGTTGCCTGTGGAGTCTGGTTTGTTAAAATTCCAATATAAAACTAATTTATATTTGACATTAATGAGTTAAGAAATGTTTTATACAGTACATCAGAGCTGAGAGAGAACTTTACAGCATTCTAGTAAAGCAAATTACTGTTGAGTAGAACCATTATGTAAAAAATGAAAAATCTTTCACTAATCTAAGCTACTTGTCCTTTCAAAATCTTGTGATTTTTAATGTTTATATTAAAGAAGAACTGAAAATTTAGCAGACGTTTTTTGCTCTTTTACATTCTATAGGGGAATTGTAATTTGACTAGTTGGAAAAGATCTCTTTCATCAGTTTACATGTCTGCGCCAGGTCAGAGTAAATCTGTATATTCATTTATAAAACAATATTAAAATACTTTAGCTATTGAAAACATTAAATAATATTTTTCTTGAGAATGACTTTTTTGAGTAATATTTTTAAGTGCACTAGAAAATGACCTTTACATGTGGAAAAAAAATAAGTAAGGATGAGTTTTAAATAGAAAGATTTTTAAATAGGTCCCAGAGAGAGTCTTGTAGATTTGAAATGAATCTTTTTGCATTAGATCTGATTGCAAAGTGAAAGTTTAAATTTGTTATTACAAATGTAAGGACCAGATTTCCAGAAAATATATGCAAATTAATAATTCAATTTGCCAAAATATAAGTTGACTTAAATTTGACTACTTCTGTCAGTAAATTTACACGTTTGCAGAAATAAACCCTAAATATATTAATGAAAACAGAGGATGCATTAGCACTACTTAGAAATATGATTTGAAGATTTCATTAATTCGTATTTTGTAAACAAGCCCAAAACATGTATTTTTAAACACTTTTAGTCCATTTATAATCAAATGGACTGCATACTCTATGCATGTAACTGTTTATATATATATGTATGCATATATGTATATAAAGTGAATTATATATAATTTCTTAGTATCTGATTCATGTGTATGGATAGCGGAGTCAGATAAATAAAAAGACTATTAAAGTCCCGCAAACTTTAGAATGTTCTATAGAATATTTTTATAGGAGGTAAGGGATTTTTACCTTTTGATGTCTCTGTAACAATGGTTTTTAAAGTGTTCTCACTGTATTATTATGGCTTCTAATTTTCGGTAATTAAAAACTGTGCTTTCTGAAGGAACTAATAAGAAATAATAGAGTCAGTAATAATTCTGATAACACAAAGAATTAAAAATTGTGTAAACTCATCATAAAATAATATTAATGTGGTCAATAGACACATAAATATGCCAGTCAAGTGCAGAAAAATTGCGCTAAAATACTTACCCATTAAATTAAAAGCATCTTTTATACTATTTATACAGAAAAAAGTATTTTCTTTTTCTCAAATGATAGCCCTAGAAGAAGAATATCATGGAGTGCATTCTTTCATTAGTGCACACTTTATTACAGTCTAAGCAAGACATTGGCTAAGTGGACTTCCCTTTTACCTCCCTGTCACTAACAGTCCTGACCTGGAGATGCAGCCTCTTTCAGGATGAGAAGAAAATGTGTCCATGCATGCTTAGGCTATACCACCCTTGAACAGATTATATATCAAGATGAATTGTACTGAGTCCTTTTTCTTTTTTTTCTTCCTTTTTTTTCCTGTTTTTTTTTTCTTCTTTCTTTTTTTTTTTCTTTTTTTTTTTTTTTTTAATAGGAGAAAGTGGCTGTAGTGGAGGCTTCGGGGAGGTGTGTTTGTGACTGCTATCAACAAAGGATTCAGCTGGACTGAGAGCCTCCAACCTGTTTAACGTGATGCTGAAGGGAAAATTTGGAAACAAATCATGGAATGAAGCAGCATCCACACTTACATATTTTATAATTTACATTTTTCTCAGTCTACTCCTTAATATCGAAATAATAAAGGAAAAAAATGCTATTTTATGAATAGGTTCCTATTGAAGTGCATTTTAAAAATGTTTTTTTTTCCCTGCAAACTGGAATCAATTACAAAACATTATTGTTTGCTGAAGAACATCTCAATAACACAAATGGCAAAATTTTGTTCATCCTTCCAACTTTGTTCAAAGTGTATGTGCGTGTTTTAAAGTGGAATAACTTACTGCTTTAATATTTGTAGTAAATTGATTGCAAAACTATGAAATAATAATCTTTCATTCCTTGCTTTCCTACCATAATGTTGAACAAAAAATATACAAATGAACTAAAAAGGAAGGGGGATTTTAAGGCTGACATTCGTGTTTGCATGTAAATAAAGCACAAGCCACAAACAAAGCCAGCAATCTCACATACTTGCCTTCAGTGGTAAAGGATGGAAAGGCTGCCTGCTACCAATCAGCAAGTGGTTGCTATGGTTACAAGGTCAGGAAATATGCCTTTTCCCCAGTTGTCCAAGGCTTGCACATGTCACTTCTGAAACTATGAATTTTATATACAGGTCAGGAGATGCATACCAAAGAAATAAACAGTGAACTGGACCATAATGACAGCTAACGTTCAAACGTCCTTGAATTTTTTAAATTTCTATCCAAACACATTTTGTCATTTTGAATGGGTTGGGGTTTTTTTTTGTATAAAATTGGAGCAATTCTTTCCTGTAATGAAATTTTGAAAAGTAGGTACAAACTATGCCTCATTATTATAAGCTGCATCAATAACTTTCCTCAGAAAGATACTTGCGTTCTTTCCCTTTATTTTTTTAAACTCTTTAAATTACAGCTTTGGAATATTATAAGAATATAATTTGATGCAACTTAAGAACTCAGAATAATAACTACTTTCTAAAAAACAGATTTAATAATGCTGTATTTATCTGTAGACAAGATGGT
>JAHLSL010000021.1:12954647-13064647 GCA_025920805.1 Petroica traversi | reverse complement strand
TTTTCATAAAAGTGAACCAGACATAGAAATTTATAGGGAAAAATATAATGGTCAGTGATTATTAATGATCATATAGATTAAATGTCATAATTAGACTGGCAAGAAGAATAAAAGGCCAAAAAGGAAATAGAATCTTTTGACATTTCATTAATACTAGATTTAAGCTTGCATTCCAGAATACAAGCTGTTTATATTTAGAAATATTCCAGGATTAATTTATTTATTTCAATATTTTTGCAAAGAGATTAAACACTCTATAATACTATAGCTGATATTTTTATTTAATATATGAATAATAACTACTTTTATTATTAAAATAAGTCAGTTCTACTAAAAACTTGTGCCTAATTCGTACCTGCCTTTTTGTAATTGCTTAGAAATTGTTACTTAAGTTTAGATTTTATTTTCTTCTTATATATTGGATGCAAAGTGGGTGAGGAATATATTTTTAGGGAAAATAAATATGTTGAAATATTTTACTGATTTTGGTTTAAGTAAAGATACTGTTGAAAGCAATTCAAGTAAATAAATAGTAATTATGTGCAAAAAAACTAAGCCCAAAGAATGGAAATGTCAGACATTTTTACACAGATACAGAAATAAAACTTTGGTGACTGCCATGAACAGAATAGATAATTATGTCTACTCTGGTCATGGCAGTTACCAAAGTCCTTGAAGTATATATCTGATATACCTGAAGTCATGCTGAAAAACATTACCAGTATGTTTGGCATCACTTGAAATTATCTGATAGTGTTAATTTCTTTCAATGATTTTTTAACTGCTCATTTGCATTCAGTGTCACCTCTGCAGGGTGGAATAGGAAAACATGCACTGAAGTATAACAAAAGGAGGAGCTAAGAGAACAGAGCTAGGGGAAAAGAAAAGGCTTTCTGAGAGTGAAGTGGACTTGATCTCTCTCAGGGACACTCCTCTCAACCCACTTTGTGTCAAGCAACTAGCATGGGTGAAGTTCTCAAGTTCTGCAGACAAACGCATCACACTCACATCCAAAGCCCTATAGTGGCATTCAATTGGTGCACCTGTATTTGAATTTTTCCCCTCAAAGTACCTGAAATAGACTAAGAGAAGCTTTTTATTTTTCCTCTTCCCTTCCCCCTTCTCCATTTATCTTTTAATGGTAGTACAAAGAGGGAAGAGAAGGGAGGAAGGGAGGTGACAACAGTAGGAGGGGGTGGCAGGCTCTGTAGGATTGCAAGCAAAGGTTCATTCATGTACGTTTATTCCACACAAAAAAAGAGACTATTCAACCACTTTGAATAGATCATCATAACTGCTTGTCTGGTCAGCTTTCTCCTTAGAGTTTCAAGTTATAGGGGTCGATGTGTAATCTAGGGGTCTTGTCTAGCTGCCTCTATTAAAAAGTGCAGCACTCAATGCCAGCTGCACTAAGCGGGGTGCCTCTATCTGTAATAGTGCCATCAACAATTCTGAAGATGTACCTTGAGTGCACACAGGATAGACAGACAGTCTGATACAGTGCTGACAGTTCCAGAGCTGGCCACAGCTGATTTTATGCTAAACACACTAATCTTTTACACAGTCCTTTAATCAGGAAGATATTCACTCATTGATATGCTCCTAGTTGAGGCAAATTAAGTTGGCTTTGATAGTCCTTTTTTTCCCCTTCTGAAATAATTAGAAAACAATCCAGAGTTTAACTCACACAGCAGTACCAAAGGGTATTTTGAGGTAGGGTGTGTTCTGTCATTAATTTTTTTGATTTTTTTTTTCTCTTTTTCTGTGTCTATTTTTTTTTGGGAAAAAAAATGTATTTCATCTGGTGATTAAATACAAGAAATACATTCATAACTCTGTTTGTTTATCTCCTTGTTTTTTTTTTTTTTTCCTCAGTGGGATGTGCAGGAAAGGAAGACTGGTGCTAGAAAGTGCATTCCCTGTCTTGAAAGAGGGGAATTCTCTCTCTGTTTTGAAACAGGGAGGAACACAATAAAGTGGGCAGACTGAATCTCTAGGAAGTGTAGTCTAGGTGTGGGAGGATCTGGAGGCATTCCTTTTAAAGCAATGAATGTTGCTGTCCTTTGTCAGCACGGCTTCCTAGGCACATTTGTTACTGCTGGTCCCAATGCCCTTCTCATCTACTCACCTGAATAAATCTAAAAAGAATGGGGGAAACTAATTGCTGCTTGAATCAAAAAGTCTCATATAAATTTGCTCTTTGTGATATATACCACAGATGCAGAATATGCTGTGCCCTTCTCTTTTCACACACCTTGCATCTAGACACAATGTGCATTATTTACTTAATCATTGAGTGAAAAGCCGCCAAGGACAGATGTTAAAAGGGAGGAAGACAATCACAGTTTTTCCTTTCCAGATTCTAATTTCTGTTTTCCTTTGCTCCTCTCTCTTAAGGCTTAAGACTGTAAGCATCAGACCTATGTTATAAAAGCTCTCAGGCTTGGAGGCTGAGAAGAATGTGGAAACTAATAATGACATGGCCTTCAGTGCTTTGTTTGCAGTGAACAGAAACAACAAAAGATTCTTCCAATGATCTAAGCCTGCTCAAAACACAGTGCCATTTCTTCCCTTGAGATGTGGAGCAAGGAGAGTATTGAGAGTATATTCTTCCTTTTTAGACTAAGGTGTTTGAAGCCTAGGACAATTTTAAAACTTGAGAAACTACAGCAACTCGTATGGATCCAAATAAATTTGGCTTTTCCCTCTGTCCTCCAGCCTGACAAGATAAGAGATAAGAACTCCAGAGATAAGAACTAAGGCAGTGCTACAGCTAATAGCAGTAAGCAAATACTACTGACCTTTACCTTTTTCATGTTGATCCACAAGAACTTGGCAAGGCCAGGGTTTGGAGGTTTTTAAGGAACAACATCAGAGTAAAACCATGATGTTTATTCTTTATAATATAACACTGAATTTTGAGCTTTAAAGGAACAGGAATGGGACTGCTTAGAATATTTTCCGTAGAGGAAAGCTTTACATCTGATTTCAAGATGGCATTTGTTGACAAAATGATCAGATACACTACTAGCTCCCAGTGTGTTAGAAGGAGAACCAAGCTTTGGGAAAATATCTTGATTCCCTCTTAATTTCTGCCAGGGTTCACGGGAACTAGGGAAAGGAAAATGTATCTTGCAGTAGCTTTGTAAATCACTCATATGCTTTATCAGTATTATCTTGTATGTTTTCTTTGTTTTGCTTAAGTTCTCCACTCTGCTGTATGTAACTGTGTGCTTTTTGAAGTATAAAGAAGAGAAAGTTTCTTGTCCTTGTCATTAAGAACTTGCATAAATCTTTTCCTTTCTTATTAGCCACCTTTTATTTCTACTGGATAACTATCACTTTCACTCTGCTACATTTTAGTGCTTTAATATTCTCTTTCCTTCTTCCCCAAACTGCTTCTCTGTTTCCTTCATTCATTTGCTTCTATTATGTTTTGTTGTTTTATTAACTGGACTCTACCTCTATTTTTCTCCAAATTAAGGTCTGAGCTAATAAACAAATATCTAAGCAGTACTGATTAGTCAAAACAATAAATGTGAATACAGAATTAGACACTTCACAGGAATTGTAAATACAGAATTAGACACTTCACAGGAATACTCCTTAGCCACAAGGCTTATATGGTAGGTGCAGCAAAATAAATAAAGACAGAAAAAAAATAAAAAGAGACACAGCTTAAAAAGTGATGTGCACCTTATGTACCACTTTGGAAAACTGCAGGAAAATCTCCCTTTTCATGCTTTTATTTTGCAGTGTTGTGGATTATTTGATCTTCTTCTTTGACAAAAGATATCACTTAATAAAAAAGATTTTTTAAAGTATTACTGCTCCCCCAGTACTACCACACAAATAACAGGGGAGTAGCTTTACCATTTACATCTTAAATAAATGTATTGTGCAGCTCCTTTCAGATCACCCCCCTGTGAGAGAAGGATCCAATAGCTGACTGCATTAATATTACCCCTCAGGTAGTAAGGGAACTTCGATGCTGTTCCAGACTTCTTAACCATAACCATAATTTTTATTTGTTAGTTCATTTAAAAGAAAAAAAAAAGAGAAAAAGAAAAAGAAAGATGAAGGCTTTTTGAAATAACCATTTAACCATTTATGTTTATGGAAAGGAAAATGTTTTGCTAAGAAATCTTTTTTGAAGGTAGTATTGCACTCAAGGGGACATCCCAGACCAAAGCATGAATGCCAAATTTTAGTCTGACTCTGTGGCCACTCAGAAACTCACTGCAGGTCTTGCTGAGAAATCTATTCACCACATACATATAAATTAAGAGATGAAGCAATGCCAGTCTGAGAATTCTTTGTAAAAACTATGGGGATTTTTTTTCCTCCTTTCCTACAATCAACAGGGCCATGGTAAGAGTATTGGACTTTTTGCCCATAGGAATAGATATCATATATTCTGCTAATGTTTCTTGAAACATGTGATACAGCAAACTTTTTCT
The DNA here is from genome assembly GCA_025920805.1 of Petroica traversi. NCBI lineage: Eukaryota > Metazoa > Chordata > Aves > Passeriformes > Petroicidae > Petroica > Petroica traversi. Next base: position 13,060,187 of record JAHLSL010000021.1, on the reverse strand, counting down.
TGTTGCAGGTGAGGGCAATTTTTTTTAAAAGTTATTTTTAAATTTAAGAAATTTTTAAATCTTAATTCTTTGTTGCAGCAGGTTAGGAATGTAGCAGGTAGAATTTATATAATATGGATTGAGGCAGACCCTTGAGACAAACATTTACTTTTTTTTAATGCATTCTTCAAGATAAATCAGAGTTCCTTCACTGACTATCATTGGACACCAAGACTATTTGTGTTTTTCCTTCTCCCAGAGGTTAGAACAGACTGCTTTGTGTTGAAATGTTTTATTTGATTTCCAGTTACTCCTGCCCTGAGAAATAGAGAAAATATTTTACAAGGCTCTGCATTTTTAAATGTTATTTTACACTATGGCATGAGTTTGTTTTGGGTTTTTATGGAGTTAGACTGTGAGTTTATCCAGAAGCCTAAGTTAATGAAAAAAGTCCTCTCATTAAGCATTGTGTGTTCATGGGAGCACATGACTGCTGTCCTCACCAGGCTACACTGCCTGCCTATTGATTTTTCTTGACAAATTTAAGGTATGTTTTTGACCTATAAAAAACAAAATGGCATGAGACTTTCACAATAGCTGCAGGCATTTGAGGGACTTGAACTGATATCTTGAAAATCTGAGAGGGAAGACTGGCAGTAGAGTTTCCCTGAAGGTGCCTTCAGCTGTGAACTTATTAAAAACATCTTTGTAGACCTTCAGGGTACTCTGTAAGGCATTTCTATTTTCTTAGGCTTTTGGAAGAGAGGAATGATCTTGAAAGGCCTCCTACAATTTTAGATAAGCACTCTTTAATAGAAAATTTTTCCAAACAATTTCAGGCAAGTTCTTTTATAAATATGTATCAAAAGCAAAATTAGGTGGCCTAAAGTGGCACTGGACTACTCAAAACCCCATTTTAGGATGTCGGCTGTTTGTCTTGATGGTATGCTACTGTGGACTGAGGGATGAAAAAAGAGGTAAGGAAAATCTTCCCCATTTCTGGTGACTGATAAAGCTTAACTGGTTTGGGTTGTGAGAACTCAAAGTGGGAGGCTGTGGATTTGCTGACTTCTCTGGAGTGCTGTGTATTGACCCATTTAATAGCAAGAATAGGATAGTCTTTCTGAAGATGTCACTCCATCAAAAGGAGAAGGCAAACTATATGTCTTGACATTGCTACTTTTTTTTAATAAATGTGAAGAGATATATTGGGGAAGAAGGAAACAGAAAAAGCAGAAAAACTTCATCTGTAATATTTTTTTCTTCAACAAAAAGGCAAATTTCCAAGAAAGAGTATCAAAAAGTCACCTCTCATTTTGCAGACAGATTGATTAAGGCAATGGTGGGGGGGGGGATGTGCATGTGGTTACCTGTAGGTAGATAGATGGTAATGTGAAAAAATGTGAAAAAATGTGCAGACACAAAATAGAAAAGAGAAACAGTGGCTATAACACAGGGAAAAAAAGGTAAGGAGAAGAGGAGGGAAAGGAATAAGCAATATATTAAAGGAAGGTTTCTGTGGTAGGAGTGAGATATGTACAAGAATAAGAAGCTATGAAAAAGTGAAGATAAAATAATTTCTGTTATCTGTTGAGTTAGAAAGTTAATTAATTTAATGTTGTTCATGTTGTTGTTGTAACTAATGTTTAATAGTAGAAAGAGATATGGCAGGATGACTTTTTCACAGAGATTGTTATGGGTATTCCCTGGACTAGCTGGTGTCAGGTAAACCAAATCGATAACTATCAGTCATTTTACAAAGGCCAAGACCTTCCTTGGGGATATGCAAATTATTAGGAATTCTCTATTTTCACCAATAGGTGGCAATATTAATTTTTTATTGACCTCCATAATGATCTGTTATCCTAAATTTTGAATAATCATCTCCACGTTAATTATAACTTTTTTTTTTATCTGTCCTATGAAAAATGAATGGTAGGAAGTGAAAATATCTTCATAAGTTTCCAGTCATTTAATCTTGTTTTAGCAAAGTTAAAATTAAAGGGCAAGGGATGTAAGAACTTCTACCAGGTCACCAGAGGCCTATCCATAATGCTTTGATAGTCCTGCACCTTCATTCTGATTTCTAGTCCAGCTCTTATTTCCTGTCCTTATGGTAGTATTTGCATTAACATTTTATTGTTTCCTTTTTAGGGTTTCCATTAATTTTTCTTTTCAGATGTGTACTTGGAAATTGTAGATTGTATGCGTAACATGAAAGAGCTAAACTCCTGCTTTACAGTTTTTCAATGCTGTTCTTGTTTATATGTGCTCTGTACTCTTAATCATCTTATTTGTTTTTCAGGATGAATTTTTCTTAGCATGTTACCAACTTAAGGATCAGAGTTTTCCTGAGGCCATTGTCAATATTTGATAGTGTTTTTCCTTGAGTTTTAGTCAATTGCCAACACTCGACTTTCTAGAGCAATGTTGATATGGATATAAGACATGACAGAGGTACGGTAGGTGCATCTTCATTTTCAAAATGAATTTATTTCTCTCCTAAGTTTTCTCTCCACACCCCTTAAAATTCTTCCACTCACTCAGAAGTTACAAGTCAATATTTTTACATGAAAAAGGCCAACAATCTTGTCATTCTTTTTACCCAAAACTAACACAGAGTTAATTGGAAGTTTTGACTGAGTAATGACTAAAGAATTTGGCTCACAACAAAGACAGTATATGAAAATTTTCTTTAAAAGAAGAGGACTGCATCTGAAACAATACAATAGTATTTTTCAGTAAAATTAACTACTTGAAAGTGATATATTGTAGTGGTTTTTGTAGCATTGTCTTATCCCTGGACTGATGTATGGTAGCAGTTAAAATGATTGTCAAAACAGGAAATGTATAGAACCAGAAAGCATCCAGAAAAATATGCACAGAGTTTTTATGATTGCTTGGCTTGCCTTTGTTTATAAGCTCTTATTCATTAAGCAGTTTTCTTTGTGTCTCTTGAAATTCTCTAAAGCATTTCTCATGGATTTGTAGCAGCGCACATTGAAAGTGTGATGCAAACATCAGGAATATCAGCATTTTCTTTCATTTCCAGCCCGAAAGTCATGCCAGGTTCATCAAATCTCAGCTTACTTGAAATCCTTGATGAATCTACTGTATACAGTGGATGAACCACGGAAAAGTTGTTAAGTAGCACCCTGTTTATTTTAAAACTGGTCAAGTTCAGAGAACTCACTCCATTCAAGGGAGAAAAAGAATAAATAAGATAGGAAAAAAAAAAAAAAGAAAAAGTACATAAGGACTTTTACCAGCAAAAATGACAGATTTTATAAGTAGAGATGGCACACAGAGAATCATCTGCTGCTTAGTTCAGATACTTCTCTATCCGTGAGATGTTTCTGCTTCTCAGGCTGGCTGGAAGTTTGTAGCTCCTTCTCTCCTGTCTCTAAGAATCAGCCTTGAAACTCATTTTTTTTCACTGCAGTATCACTTATGTCTGGTATAAGCTGAACTGATGTGAAGCACTCCCAGCACAGCTCCTCTGAGATACAAGGTACTGCTGTGCCTTAACCATGACTGAATAGTAGCTTTTTAATGGCAGCTATTGCAGCTGAATCAACAAGCAATAAGCTAGCAAAATTAAAGGTATTTAATCTTTGATCTAATGGGTAGTTTTGGTTTTGCCACCCATGATGGTGCCAGTAAAAAACAGATGCATGAAACTCCATGTCAAAGCCTCTAACAGTAACTGTTTAATTAGTACTTCAGTTACCGTTCAATTAGTGTTTGACCACAATGTATGCAGTGTTTCTGATGTTAGCTGAAGAGTTCTCACTAGACTTTTAACTTCATTTTTTAAGCCAGAGTTTCTCTCAGAAGGCAGTGGGGTGCCTTAAATTCAAGCTGATGACTTACTGTATGTTATAGCTCAGTCCAAATGAGTACTAAAGACTGGATAGAAGGAGGACTGTAAAGGAACGGACTTGCAGTCAAAAGGATCTGTACTCCATTTGGGGCAGATTAAAGAGAAAAGTGTTCCAAATCCACCACATCTCTATGTGTGAAATCACAAATTAAAACAGGATCAAAAATGATCTATGAAGAACATCTTATGACTTTCCTAAATAATTGAAATATAAAGGCATCCTGGCATCTGAAGAAATATCTGAGTTATTCTTCTGTCTCCAACAGAGACAGAGGTATTTAGCAATAAGAAGCACAGAGAGTATGTGAAATCAGCCTTGCCTTGGAAATTATTCCTAACTAAAACTGTTTTCCTGTCTGAAAGAAGCACCTATTAAATGCATCAACCCCAACAGGTCAAAACATCCACAGCGGCACAATTTCCCTATAAATATATGTGAAATATTGCTTGATGTCCTCAAATTGATTTTTTTTTTTTTACTGTCAACAGCTGGATCCTGAGCTGATAATGTGGTGTTTAAGAATTCATTTTCTCTTTACTTCTTAATATCTGGGCATCGGTATTAATTTCTGAGAGTCCCAATCAGAATGTGATGTTCCTGCACTAAGACTTTGCCGAACTGGTGAGAAGTTGAACTCGTAATTTTCCATAGTCATATTATGGATGTCGGTTTAGGGCGGGTTTCCCTCTTCCTGGGGCTGATACTTACTTACATGGGCTGATACCCACTTATATCACATTCCAGGTGTCCCAGTTTAAAAACTTTCAGGGCATCTACACAGGTGATCTAAATGAATAGTCTCTAAAATTATTACAATGTCTGTATTTAACATCGTGCCAACCTCCACCAGGTTGGGAGTATTCCAGGACAGGCCAGGACACCAGAACTGCCCTCCACCCCACTTAGTTCAGAAGAGGGGTGCAGACCTACCCCTCTGCTCTTGTTTTACTTCTGCGACAGGATGGAATCTCTACAATTCCCCTTGGCGCCATTAAAAAAGGGCCCATCTTTGTCCATGCTGAAAGTCATCTCCTCAGCTCTATTCAAAGAAAATTAAACAAAGAAAATAAGGAAAAATGTTTAAAATAATTTTTAATACCTTAAGCTGTGTGTCAGCTACATTCCTAAACTTTTTTAAAAAAATGTATGTCAGGCTTTTATGAAATCAGCAGTCTCTGAATTTGGCCCTTAGCTCTTTATACAATAAACTTTTCCTAAAAATGACGAATCACTAGCAGATGTTTTCTATTACCACAGTGGAGCTTTGTTATAATTCACTAGAATTGGTTTGATTTTTGCCATTTTCAACAACTTTTTTAGTGTGTTTATAAAGCTAATAAAAATATTTATCAGGGAGAAAATGTTACTATGCCACATCTCTACTGAAAAATTAGTCAGAAGAGTAGGGTACATAGTCTTCTTTAAAAGTTATGACAAATATCAGTTTTATATAAATAGAGCAGTTTCAAACCCACAGCTTCTTGAAATAACAACTTCTAGTATAATTAAATGTTAAAACAGAATGGAAATCTGGCATTGAAAGAAAGAGGGTAATGTTTCATTTCCAAAGAATGCTGCTTTGAAAATTTGGATTCAGCTGCACATTTAAGCTTGATACAGTTAAAGAAGTTATAAAAGGTAAAATATAAGAGCTTGGACATGAAGTTAACGCCTCAGCCTCACTAATTTTAAAACTATTCAGCTTCTACATATAGAAATGGTAACGCTGAGACACTTTTTTTTTTTTTTCCCCCTGATGTAGGACTGTCTGGAAGCTGAAATGATCTGTGCAACTTAGGAAAACCTTAGCAGGAAAGATGAGAGTCTTAAAGTGACCCAGAGGACAAGCTCCTTCCAGGTTGCTGTTCAGAAGTATTCAATACCATTCTTAGGAAGATTTCTAAATTGCCAATATACATTTTCCAAATCTTATTAGCATCTCATTACTCATATTTAAACTACAGAATCAGTCATTATACTAATGGTACTTTACTCCTTCATCATTGGTGTTTACTCCCCTCAAATATTTGTAGACTGTTATTTTTCCCTTTTAGTCATCGTGACAGCTGGACAAATACCTCAGAAAATTTTTGCAAATATTTTTGGAGTTCTGAAATGAAGCTTCATATCCTATTTTATTAAGCCATGATGAACTTCCACATTTAGGAAAAAAGAGCAGCTTTTCAATAACACTCTCTTCCATATTTATTAAAGTTATATGTATTTTCTGCAATCCTGTGTGTCACATTAACACATTATAGGGCTTGATTTTCTCCTTAGAGACTTAATTTTGTGAATAATATCTATTTCCTCCCTTTTCTGATTTTTTTTTTCAGCCTCAGACTTCTGAGATACTTGCAACGTGTATAAAGCCTCCTTCCTCCTCCAGCTCCTCCAATCTACTGGCAAGGCTATGAAGCCCCATTTGGAGGTGTTTTAGCCCTTCAAGTAGCTAGCCAGTGCCTGCCTAAAAGTAACATATGCAGTCACAGCCTTTCTGCCTAGAACTGTGTGTTTCTGTGGGCAGGCAGGATTCTTTCCTATAATAGAAGTCATGAAGTAACAGCACTGAGTGTGATTACCCGAAAACTGCTAAGCACTTTTTGTTTCTGCACTTATCTGTGATATGATGCAATGTGATTAACTTGACTGTAAATTTGTACCTGATTCACTTCAGAATAAAATTCTGAATGGGATGCTAAATTATATAAACAGGCTCTGGGGGGAGGGGGGGGGTATTATTTTTTTTAATTTTTTTTTTTAATATTTGATTTACATACCTACACGTGATGAATGCTAAGCTCCAGGTGAGATGACTTAATGTAATTCAAAAATTAGTGACAAGGTTCTGCATGCCAAGAAATGCTCTGTATTTTATATTAAAAAAAATTAAATAGAGAAAGTGTGTTTGTGTGTGTATGTGTACATAAAAGTGGGGGTAGTGCAGCAAGCCTCCAGCTCTATTGAATTATGTTTACTTTATTTGCTTTGTGAGAACTCAACATCCCCATCATTTTTTGTATTTTACTTGATTCTAGAACACTACCTATTTCCTCCCTAAAGCAAAATCTAGCTACAGTCCAATAGTTTCAGCTCTGAAATGTATTGTGTCATGCTCAACAGTGAGGATCACATCAAGTGCCACTCTCCACAGTGAAGAGAGCAGTAAAACACAGAACTCCCGGGGCTTATCTTTTTCTCCAAAAAAATATTGAATTTCTATCTATGGCCCACAGCCCTTACTTTCAAATCCTACTGATGCCTCTGGCAGGAAGATCTGGTAGCAGGAATGCAGTCTAAGCAGAGGCTTAGCACAAAACCTGTTCCACTTTGGCAGGCCGCCATCTTTTCTAGGGGGTGAGGAGAATTAAAGGTTCCTAAACTGTTCCTCTTACAAGCCGAAGGATTGTCTGGCCCTGTCAAATTGATACTAAATCACGGGGAGATTTTATTTTTATTTATATTTTTTTTTTCCTCACTGTATGTAGATCAATGTCCTGGAAAATATTTGTAGCTTTTATAATCCTAATGACACTGTGTTGCTGTTAGGACATTGTATCAACAGTGTTTTGTCGTGAATGATGTAATGATAGTAGAAAGATACAGATTTCTAGCTTTCACAACTTGGCACTTGGTATCATGCTAATTTCTTTAGATGAAGTATTTATGGGTAACATTTAGATTACACCTTTCTGGAATATTTTTGAAAGTAAAATGTGCTTGTATCTCTAACTGCTTAGACATACACTTTTGTTTTACTATTGAAATCCACTCACTATCCTCAGGAACATTTAGTAATTGATGAACATTTTTACCCAGACACTAGTGCTAAGTGTGATGACTTTAAGAGACTTGCCCAAGTTTCCTCAGCTTCTGCTGACCACCAGGTGCAGGAGTGCACATGCTCAGCTGATTTCCAGTAGTTAGAGCAGCAATTTGAACCTCTTCAGCTTTGGACACACTAACAGCAACCCTGTGAGCTCTCCGTATTGGCCCAGGAGTGAAACTACCATTAAATCATAGAATTGCTGGACTTAGAACAGACCTCCAAGACGGTCGTCAGGTTGTTGATTTTAACTGCTAATCCAGCATTGCTGTGATCAGCACTAAGCCATATCCCCAAGTTCCACATCCACACATTTTTGAAGACTTCCAGGGATGGAGATACCACCACTGCCTTAGGTATTGTGTTCTGATGCCTGATTACCCTTTCAGTAAATAATTTTTCCTAGTATCTAATCTAAACCTTCCCTTGTGCAACTTCTAGCCATTTCCTGTCTTCTTGTCCCATGTTACCTCACAGAGACGAACCTCTACCTCACTAAAATCTCCTTTCAGCTCTACCACCACATCCAGAAATTTAGAAAAATGAATATGCTTCTCAGTCTACTTTATTATGTTTTCGTCAAGAATGCTGCTGTTGACCAGGAAATCTGGGACTCTTCACCTCATGCAGTGAGAAAGAGAATACAATATCTACCTGGCTACATCTCATCCAAAAGTCTCCTGCCTTAATGTGCCATAAAATAGTTGTTGATAGTAGTGGGTCTTCTGATATTATAATAAATAATTATTTAATACAAATAAAAGAAATATTATATTCAATTCTATTTTGAAACTCTGCTTCTGTTTACATGTTCTTTCAGTTTTTCCCAATCTGAAACTAGTACTCTACAAAGCCAAAACCCATCCTTTTGATGGAATGAGTTAACAAGGATGTCTACCAACTAGGCAATCTCAACTGCCCAAAAATGTCGGCATATTCTAAGCTTCGCACCATAAGTCTGCTAAGCTTTTATCTTTGCTTCCCCCTTTAAAATCTCATTTTTACCTTCTCCAGACTGAGTCTATAGGTGTGAATAAAGGGGGTGGGTTATGCCAGTCTTCAGCTTAGCCCTTCAGCAGGTGCACACTAAGCTGCTGATACTTCCAAATGCTTCAGGTAAATACCATGCTTCTAAGTGCTGGTTTCAGGGATGGGTACTCTAAATGATGGTCAAAAAACATTTTTTTGGGACTGCCTGTTCATTCTTAACAGTCTGAGGTCTGCTATATTTTTTTTCCATTAGGAGGACTATTTGGTGGGGAGAAGGTTTCAATCATGCAGACCATGTGGATTTGAATACTGGCATCAGGAATCTGTCACCTTTTTTCATGTTAAGCAATGTCTCACTCTGAAGATAGCACCCCCAGAAAAAAATGCAGAATAAATTTCTAATCCAAGGCAGCGAGATTTCAGAAATCTATTTGGAATAATAAAAAAGTTAAATAATATGCTCAAGTTTATGAGTGTATACAATAAGTCTTTATGCTCCCTGTCTGGATTTGAGGTCTGATCTGAGCAGCATAGCACTGGAACCTGTTCCTGTTTTGTTTTATTTTGAGTATATTTTATGCAGTCTGTCTTTCATCAATGTGAACTGAATTTTCTCTCTAGCTCTTCTTTCAGTCACATTGTATTTTTAAAGGGGAATTTTTTCCTCTGGAGTCAGTTGTTATCCTATAGATCGTTGTAATTTTGAGCTATTTTTATGTGTGTTAATGATCACATTGTTCCAGAGTTTGTAGTTCTGCTTCTTCAGCTTGATGAAGAGAACCTATAAAGAAATTAAAAATAATAATAATAAAAGAATCTGTGTAGTATTGATGTTATTTCTGGTTTTGTTTAAAAGTTAAAGGGATTTACATAGAAAAGGGAAGGAAGGGTATGTCATAACTTCTATGCTAAGTAAAAGGTTTTGTTTGTATAAATCACATACTGTATTCATCATGCTCAAGAAAAATGATAAACATTCTCATAAAAATTAGGAATCTGCACCAATAGCATTAATTCTTCAGTGGACTGATCTCTTTTACTGCCCTCCTTCCCTAGCACAGTTATGTTTTAGGAGTCATGGCATTATTAGTTGCCATTGCTGCTTTCCCACCCTAGGATTACTGTCAAACTTGAGCAGCTTGCTCTGTAAATAGCTTGGTCGTTCATTCCTGAGGTCCATTGCTTTTATTCTCTTTCTGCTTTTTCTGTTTTCATTTCCTGATGATGTTGTCATCATCAGTGGAGTTATGATGAAGAAGTTTGGTGCTTTTTATAGATTCTGGGCTCGTAGCCAGCTATTTTCATGCCTTCAGTGCTATTTAAGTCTATTGTTCATTTTTGATTGCAGTACAGCTTCCTCTCATTTTGCACCTAGAGCTGTGAGTTTTCTGACTCTACCAACAACAAAATGATGGGTTTAGTCTCTATTTTAAAAAGCCATAAAATGGGAAGAGTGGAAGATTTACTTTCTTTGTTTTTGTTGTGTTCTACATGCTATCACTTAATATTAGCTATTAAAGTGGATCTTGTGCTTCCATTGAAGATAGGATATGGCGTTTTAAAAGTTCAATTCAAAGGGAGTTCATTTAGAAGATCATTCCTCTTTTATTTGAGAAACTGCTATGCACGTGTGCAATAACAGTATACTGTTTAAAAACTCTTGACAAATAGGGATAAATATTCAGCATGCTACATGGACAAGTGCTCCTGAGATTGCTGTATTGTTAGTACAAAGAGATACCTATTTTTTTTGCACTGTACTGAAATACATCCCATTACATTAAGAGTATGGCTCCTGCTCTTGCTCCCACAGGATCTCAGAGTTCTCCTTTTGTGTCTTCTCTCTATTTATCTGATTACGGCTCTCTAAAATAGAGAAAAATAGAACGTTTCACAGTATCTTCTCCTTAAATTAAGTCCTTCAGAATACAATGAGGATATCTTGCAAGGCTATTGTTGATATAATAAAACTGTTTAGTTACCTTGAACTGGTGCACCAACACTCTAAATCTAATAATTCAGAGACAAAAAAAGTTTAATGTTATGTTTGTGACTTAAACTGGTAATAAAAAAGAGAACTGTTATTTAGAGTGATGTACTGCCTTGAAGTTAGTCTGTTGTGAATACATGGTATGTTCTGAGGCACAGAAGCATGAGTAGAGACAAAATCATATGGTTTTGCTGGCAAGTTCTTGCCACAGCCTTCTGAAGCTCAGTCTTTGTTTATGCAGGTGTAATTTGTGTTTCTAACTTTGCAACTGCACATGAAAAATAATCTCAGGCCTTGCATCACAAACTCCTGGATTTGTGAGTTTACTTAAGTAGCTGCAGAGGTAAATACTGTAGTCCTTAAGACAAGCTGAAGTTTTGCCAATACCCAGTGACTCTGCTGCTTTTTTACCAGAAGAGAGTAGGATTACCTTTTTAGAATATGCCTTGTTTGTCACAAACATATTTTCATTCCAAAGTGCTAGGTGGAATTCCTTATTACTCTAGGAGAGCAAATTTAGTAAAATTTATGCAGATTGTTGATTTGATTAATATAATAACCTGTGTAAGCTACTACAGTACACATATTTTGAATTATTTACTTTCCTCCTAAAGGATGGGCAAAGTTAGTCTGATATTTGTAAAAGGAAATTATGTCTTTCTGCAACAGTTGTTCCTTCATTACATTTGAATTAAAGCACAGTGCACCTTGTGAATCTGATTCTATTTTCATTAGAAAGTATTTGGAATGAAGACTACTCCTAGTATAAGGTATTTTGAAAGTGAAGAAATAGCATGAAAATATTACCTAAACATCTCTGGGGAACCTGATCTGGAATGGAGAGTAGACATTTGCAATTGATCATATGGAGAGCAGAAGAGGCAAAAAAGTTTTGTTTCAAGAAAATTTTCCAATTTTTGTGTTGGTGGCTGAACAGGGATTAAGCTCTAATGGCAAAAAGGTACCTTTACATGAGGTCTAGGTTTTACTCTTCCAGAAATTCACTGTCTGAGAGTTTTGAGCACAGATTTTAGGAACATAGATTAGTGTTAAAGTGAAATATAGGTGTTTATACAGTGAAAGCAAGGAATGTATGTGAGTACACTCCATCAGCAAGGAAATACATCTGACTTTTGTAGAAATTAGGAGGTGTGATCTCCAGATAGTCAAGGTATTATTTATGTTTCTGATAAATCCATGGTGATCAGCTTGTGCAGGCACTAAAGGACAGGTTGTCTCTCATATGGGAAACCTGATTTCCTGAATACTCTCTTGTTTCTCTAAAAGTCAGAAGGAGTATAAGACACAGACATGTGAGAGATAAGTTTCAGGAACTGTCATAAACCACCTGGAAACTTCTTTTTTTAGCTAATAAAATTATTCTGGTCATGCAGAAAATGATTATTGCAAACCTTTAGGAAACTGCAACCTTCTAAATACCTAAGTCTGTTTGGAAATTATAGATGAGGTGTCTGGGGAGCTATGTCCCCTTATGATTCTCATTTATTAGGCATGGTCTAATGTTTTATCCAGACTTCAACATGAAACAAAAGAATCACAGCTGTTGTCATTCAAAACCATTTGATGGAGTGCAAGACTACACTTTAAAGTAACCAATAATCAGGTTTCACTTATGGGAAGTGGGTGACAGGTTCTAGGTCCTCTTCAGCTTGAGAAGACATAAACCATCATTTCTTACCTTCTTAAAGTGACACCATAATAACAAAACAACCTTGAATAGGACTGATTTTCTGTCACTCATTTGAAGAGAAGTCACGTGTGAATAAAAGAAGAAAATGAATGTGGGACTCCTTGGCCCCGGAAGGACAAGCTCCAGAGGAAGTGTCGTTGCTCCAGTGGCTAATAGGACACTGTTCTTTGGGGGACCTCATACTTTCTAGGACTGTTTGTTTCCCATTAAGTAGCTGTCAGAAACAATATATTGTCGTCACCTTTGCATTTCCCTCCACCTGTGTTTAAAAAGAAAATAGCCAATCATGCATTCCTGACGAGAAAATGTGGACACCAATGCCTAGTAGAAAGCTTTGTTGCGAGCTGACTCTGGCTGGACAACAGCTGCCCACCAACACCACTGTATCATTCCAGTTCTCAACCGGAATGGGGAGAGAAAATACAAGGAAAGGCCCATGGGTCAAGACAAGGACAGGGACATATCACTCACTGGTTTCCATTATGCATTAAGCACATAAAATTTGGGGACATTAGTTTAATTTATTACCAATCAAATCAGAGTAGGGAATAAGAAATAAAACCAAATCTTACAAAGGCCTTCCTGCTACCCATCTCTTCTTCACGGGCTTAAATTTATTCTTGATTCTGTACACAGCGACACATGGGGATGATGAAAGCAGTCTATGCTTAGTTCATCACATGTGTGTTCTGCTCTTTCCTTCTCAAAAGAGGACTCCTCACCCTCTTCCCCTGCTCCACTCCTCACCCTCTTCCCCTGCTCCAGCATCAGTTCCTTTTTCCCATGGGGTACAGTCCTTCAGGAATAGATTGTTATTACAGCATGGGTCTCTAATATGAGCACAACTCCTGTCACCAAACCTGCATCATTATGGACTCCTCTCTCCATGGGGACAGAGTGTGGACTTCCCATAAGGTCACCGCTTCCTTTGGGCATCCAATCAAGTGTTGAGTCCTCTAGGGGCTGAAGATGGATCTCTGCTTCACTGTGGATCTCCCCATGTTGCAGGGGGATATCCTGCCTCATTGTGGTCTTCAGTGTGGGCTACAGGGGAACCTCTGCTCTGGCACCTGGAGCACCTCCCCCCCTTTCCTTCTTCGTTGATCCAGGGATCTGCAGAGATGTTTCTCTCTGACTCCTTTCTGCAGCTGCCATTGCTGTTGCACAAGGTTTTTCTCCCCTTCTTGAAAATGTCATCCTGAGAGTCCTACCACTGATGATGATGGGGGTCATTTTTGAGCAGCAGTAGATCCATCTGGAATATGGCAGGCACCAGGAAAAGCTTCCAGCAGCCACACAGAAGCCACCCCTTTAGCTTCCCTTACTACTAAAATTTTGCCATGGAAACCCAATTCAGGCATCTAGTCAGAAAGGCTAAAACCGTGGGTGAATTGGGGTTTCAGATCCAGCTCTCTCTAATGGTTTCGAATATTTATTATGGGCCTGCTTTGGTTGTTTCAAATCCCAGTCTTAATTCAGTGCATAATTCTCTCTGGAGGCTGTAGAGAGATTTTCAGATGAGGGACCAGATACCTAGAAATTTACACTTTTATAAAGCCAGCAGTATTTACATAGAGGATATCTGCACAAATCAAAGGAAGAAACCAGTATTGTTTCTGTGAGTACACAGCTTATAGCTTAGTGTTTCAGTCAGCCAATATTTGATACAAAATTATTTGAGTTCCATAAAATCAAGCCAAAGATAGCTCTGTATTTTAGATGAGTCAAAGATGGAGAAAAACAAAAGGTAGATGTGAAGACTGGGGCTGAACTTACCAGCTGAATTGATAATGGTATTTACTATGGGAAGGAGTACCTTTTAATATTAAGAATATGGTTTGGAGTAGATTAGTGGATTCTGTTTCAGACTTGACCACAAACTCACTTTCATTCTGCTTAGGTCTCTTTGAGTTTGTGTACTGTGTAAAAGGAAATCTTAAGAGAGCCCTAGCCCTAAATAAATTTTATACTGAGATTTGCTTTTTTATCCCTTAACTCCTGTGCTTTGGAGAAAAATGTTTTTAAGACTCTGGAGTAATTTTTATACTATACCTAGTTCCCACTGATTCTAGGAGGAGTTCAAAACCAGTGAAATTCTCAGCAAAGGGAGTTTGTCTGAAGTTTCCTTAAACAGACTTAAAATTATCTGACTTTGTCTCTATGTACAAAAATATAAAAATAGGTATAAAGTGCCTGCCTCATTAATACAGGGCATCTTTTGAACCATAGTTAATTATCTTGGAAAGGATGTCTGCAATGCTCAGATGGAAATAGAAATGTGTTATTATTATGAATAGTTAATTTTCAGTGGTTGTGTGGGATTCCATGCCATGAGAGTTTTACTGGGTTTAATGGAATTCACATGGCCATATCCACTCACTGTTGTAAGTCTGTTGTGCTTTGGGATTATAAAAAGACATTAACGAATCTCCATGCCTGCTGTAGTAAATTACATGTCCTATTCTGTACAAGTGGAGGCAAAAGTAAAATGCTCATTTAAAACAACCAGGTCATATTTGTCTGGCAAGGTGTTGATATAATCTGCATTACTTTAGTAAAAAGCCAGACCAATCAGAAGATTACAATAAAAATTTGATGGAAGGGCCTATTTTAATAGACATACTAACAAAATTATTTTTCTGGCAAGTTGTACTAAAGAAATACCTGAAATTGGATTGGTTTGTAATGTCAATAGCATATTGAAGTCTGGGCAGGTTCTCTAGTACCATGGCCATTTATTTTTTAAATGGCTCTTTATTTTAGAGAAGGCTGATAAGGAAGAGATTGCCTCTCATTCAGGAGAGGAGTGGAAATGATGAACTCAATTGGGTAGGGAATACCAGTCATAAGTTTCGATGCAATGTAAAACATTGTCATTGGTGTGAGATCAAGTCTTGAGGAGCTACCAACCTGCTGCCAAGCAAAGGTATGTTCTAAATGGGCAGAAGTAGAATGGGACACAGGACAGGCTCCAGTATGTGGTGGGAGCTGGAAACAACATTTCAGATGGCTTGTGACCTTCCTTATCCATATCCTGATCACCTATTCAGCACTTTGTTTCAGCCAGGACCATGCAGTACTTTTTACACAGCAACAGCCATCTTCTGGCAACCCTGACTCATCTTACACTAACCCAAAACCCAGTAATACTGCCATAGCTTTCTAAAGCTGCTCAGTCTCCATCAATGGCTTTATGTAGCAAGGACTACTTCTCTACCAGTACTTCTTCTGCAGCCCTCTCTTCATAGAGGACCCTTAAATTTCCTTTTAGATTAATCTGTCTGTGCTGTAAATATTATGGAAAAGGAACAAATAAACCTCTACTGCATTAAAAATCTTCCTTTCAAAGATCACAGGGGGAACTATACATGTTACTGAAAAAAACATGTTATAACTCCAGGTGCATCATGTCTCTACATGATGTAGAGTGTTGGGGGCAAAAGATAAAAAAGCATCCATCATGTCCAGCATCTCTATATCTTCAAAACAGAAGTAAGCCATTACTTTTGCCCTCACTGTTGTTGTGGGATTTTGTTTTCTCAGAGCTGGATGGGGCCAGAATTACAAACAGGAATATGGAATCATAGGTTCATAGAATATCCTGACTTGGAAAGGATCCACAATAATCAAGTCCAACTCCTGGCCCTGTACAGGACAACTGAAAAAATCACACCATGTAAGTGGTGTCCAAATGGTTCTTGAACTCCAACTGGCTTGGTGTCTTGATCGGTTCCTTGGGGTGCCTGTTACAGTGCCCAGTCACCCTCTGGGTGAAAAAACTTTTTCTAACATCTTCAGGCCATTTCCTTAGGTCCTATAACTGGCCACCAAAGAGAAGAGATCAGTGTCCGCCCCTCTACTTCCTCTCACAAGGAAATTGCAGACAGAGAAGAGGTCTCATCTCCTCAGTCTCCTCTTCTCTAGACTGAGCAAGAAAGACCTTGAGCTCTCCTTGTACAGCTTCCCATCAAGGCCCTTCACTATCTTTGTAGCCCTCCTTTGGGCATTGTTTAATAGTTTAATATCATTACATTGTGGCACCCCAACCACTCCCAGGACTCAAGGTGAGGCTGCCCAGTGCAGAGCAGAGCAGGACAATCCCCTCCCTTGCCCAGCTGATGCTGTGCCTGATGCCCCCAGGACAGGCTTGGCCCTCCTGACTGCCAGGGTACTGCTCACTCAAATCTGACTTTCTGCTGACCAGGACCCCCAAGGTGCCTTTCTAGGGTGCTGTTTTACAGCCTCTCATTCCCCAGTCTGTCTGTACATCCAGGGTTGCCACATCCTAGGGGCAAAATCTAGCCCTTGATAAACTTTATACTATTGGCAATCACCCAGCCCTCTAATTTGAATGTATTGGGAATATTATTCCATTTGAGATATATCCCACATGCCTAAAAAGATCAATCTATAGGAACTCCACTGGGAGGGCAATTGTCATATAAATGACAGTAAAATTTCAGGTTAAAGATTCTGAAGAAGATTTGGCTTTATTTGACTTAAACTTAAAGGGTGAAAGAAACTGAACCTAAATGCTGAAACCCTTATAACTATCCTTTTTTTTTAGTGTGTGGTTGAGGAGGCTGGAGGCAAAATGTTAGTCTGCCTGTTGTGACCTGAGACAAGGAACAGCATGTGGTGGAGTCATTCCTACTGCCCTTTCAGCCCTGTTGAATGCTGGCTGTGAGAAAAATGAAGATCAAGTTGGGATAAAAATTGCAGCTTTCTATTCATGTTTGCCTAAAGCAATTACACCCTTAATGGCCTGAAGTAGAGTAAATGTAAATTATCTTCATAACAGAGGTTAGCTTAATGAACCTTTCTGAAATATTGCATATTTTTGTATTATAAATCTGACACTCTGTGTGTCATCAGACACAGAACTGGAGACAGTAAAGCAAATTTCTTCCACGAATAAATACTCTAAAATTGACTGTCTCGTGCAGGTGGATTAAATATTTGGTATAGCCTGATACACCTGCTGGAAAAATCAAGCCTTCCTGCTGAGTGTTATAGCAACAAGAGGATTGACTAGGTAGACCAGAGTACTTTCTATGTTTTCCATCAAGGCAAAATAAATTTCTAGACAAAACATTAATTCAATAGATGCTTAGTAGATTGATTTCAGTGCTGAAGGAGTAATACAACAAAGAATATTATTGACAGTAAAAGTGTTTTCTCTATATATTTTCAAATATATATTTGTGAAATAATGCATTTCTTGTACTGCACCTGTTTATTAAAATATCCATAAGATGATACTGTTTAAATACAAATTAAGAACTTTTAAATCAAACTTTAAGTAAAAATAACAATTAAACTTTTTAAAAGACAAATTATTTCTAATGTGTTTCAAATGTTTCTTAGCCTTCTTTGCTTTGTTGCATTATGTTAAATATACTAATTTTCCCCTTTTTTTTAAATAAAAAAAACTTAAGCTATCTTCTAAATTAGCTCTATTAGTTACTTTGATTCAAAAATTTGGAAATAAGTTCCATCTACTTGACCACCTTTTTATCTATTTAGTTTTCTATTTAGCTTCCTCAATCTCATGCCATGTCCCTGGCCCTATTTCGTTATTCTTGCCTATATTTTATTCTGTTTCATTAGGAAAACAGTCTGCCACAATACCAAGATGATAATCTTTTCTCTCCTTCACAATTTTGATATTATTGTCGATATTGACTATCTTGAAAGAATGCAACACAAATAACAATTTGAATTTCACTCTTTGGAGTACATAAAGCAAATAAAATGCTTGTTTCACAAGAGTTTTGTACCATACAAATTAAAAAGTGATTTAAAACATGAACTCATAAGTGTTTGAAATTTTATGACCTCTGAGTCATCCTAAATACAATTTGATTGCCTTAGGGTGCATTGAGCTGTTGTGAAATACAGGTTGCTTTCACAAAAAGAAAAGAATCATAGAGATGTGTAAGAATTAATTTTAATGTAATTTAAAATGCAACCTTGTCAATTGCAATATATATGTTTGTAATTTCTGCTTTTGACTGGTACTAAACTGCCCTATGATTATTACACAGGTAAAATATTCAGTGTTATGTTATGGCTACTGCAAGCATTGATTAAACTCTCCAGTGTTCATGAAGGCTGACAGGGATTCAAAGGAGGAAATGTAAAACTTGAAGGTACAGCAATATAGTGACATTTCACTCTATAAAGCTGCCAATATTTTAATCCTGCACGTAAATCATTTTCATCAGTTCAATTCCATATCTTAATTTGTGTAGCAAACAAAGTATTGGATTGCATTATGTTTAATAATTAAGAATGTGATATCAATTTCCACATATTTTAAGTTCCTGGACAAGAAATAGAGTTAACATTTTTTGTTTCAATTTTTTGGCTTTGCAAAATAAGAATGATTAAGGATTAGGTCTAATTTTCATTCTGTGATCAACCAAACTTTCATTATTTGTTTTTATAGAACCTTTAGTTTCTTTGCCTAAGTGATGTCTTCGTCAATGTTCATGTTGTATTCATTTAGAGTGATGATTGATATGGTAATAGATACAGTGTGATTGAAAGCAACCTTTGTCAATAGGAAGGCCAAATACTCAAACAGTGTATTGGTTTGAGTTTGCTCATTATTGGAGACCTTTCATAGTCATATTGACTTGCTGTCCAAATGTTGTTACTTACCTGATGCTTTCATTGTTTAAATGGTATAGACATTGGTATTGAACATGACTTTTCCCAATATTTGTCCTAAAATACACACATGGCTCAATTATCCACTGAAAATTCTTAAGGGCTGTTTTCAACTTATTAAAATGGCATTTGGGGAGCACAAACTAAATGTTTGTGACAGAGAAAAATAGTGTTATATACTGTGATGTTAATGCAATGTGTTCTGCACTGTGAATTTATATTTCTTGATATTAGAAAATTACAGGAAGTTTGCTTTCTCTGAAATACTTTTTTTTCACAGCAGCAGAAGTCCAAGGAACCACACTTACTGTAAAAAGAGCATTCTAGAATCACAGAAAATATAATTGCTCCCTTACATGTAGATTTTGCCATTCAAGAGGGTTTCTATTCTTGACAAAACTCTTCTGGACTTTTTCTGGCCCCAACTATGTATTAGACATTCCTACAGTAGATGTGTCCTTGATTTCCATACTAACACATTTCAGGAATGCACTCCCCTTCCTTTTTCAGAGTCATTGCACTTTGAAACTTGAGAAGAGACCAGACTCCACTAAACTCTTGCATAAAAAAAAGCAGAGGTACAATATAAACAAAAAGAACATTTTTTATGCAAATACAGCAGGTCTTCGTGGGACTTTGGAGTTGGCTGATGCTTTATGACTTTCAGTGCAGCCCAAATAGCAGCAGGGAACTAAGTTCCTTGGAGAGGAAACAGAACAGAGGAAAATAAGGAGTTTGGCATGAGAGGTTTTATATGGCATGGACAGTTCTCTGCCCCAACTGAGTGTAATTACAGTGAAACAATATTATGGTTCTATCCTTTCTGACTTGTCCATATCTTTCATAAGATATCTTCCATATATTCCAAAAACTTAAGACTTGCTTTTGCTAAATCTTTTTCATGGCTTTGAAGGACTTCAGTTGCCTTCTTTCCCCCTCCAATTTTCTGCCAAAAGAGGATAGTTCTATTGCAAATCTTTCCAGGTTCCCACAATTTTGAAAACCCACTCAAAAATGAGATGCTGACATAAATTAACTTTTCATATATGAGAGATAGGAAAATGGAGAAAGTACATGAAAGGTGGTTTTTTTTTTTTACTCCGTTTTTATATTTTCCCTAAATAGAGACACTTGGCTGAAAAGTTCATTGATAATTTCAAATTTATTAAATACCATAAGTGATTTTCAATCAAACTCTGCTTACGTATTGATCAATTAAATATATAGAAAGCATTTATTATTTTCTGAAGTCTCCTGTGATAGTTCCTTCATAAAAATGTAATGAAAGGCTAGTCTGAAAGATTTTAAGCTAAAATGGTTGTTAAAGATTAAGAGTTAGGTAGATTTCCTTCCAAGGCCTGAGGAGTTATCCATTTTAGTCATTAAAGTCCCTGTATTTATTTATTGTGATTTGATGAGCACTTGACTCCTTTTAAATCACCTGTTGCTCAAACACTAAGCTCTAGCTTTCTTTTTCTCAACAGTGCCAGCTGTCTTTCTCGCACAATTTCTTTGCTTTGTGGCTCTGTCTGTGCAGAGTTCCTGAACTTGTGACACCAACCATCATCATACTACAGCTATGGTAGAAGACTGCTAGCAATATGCACGCAGAATCCTTTTGTTTATCAAGATGTGAGAAGGGACACTGAAGAATGTTATAGAAAGGGGTCTTTCTCTTGTCTAAGTGTCATAACGCTCTCTCTATATCCCTGGAAATCCATGCAGGTCTAGTGAATGTCTGAGGTAAAGTTTCTTTCATTCGTTCATTTCTGAACTGAACAGCCTCCTCAAATTAAATGTACACTCTAGAAGGAAATATATATATCCTTGTTAGGCTGGATGCAAAGATAAATAGTTTATTTCAGAGTTTAGAGATTTGTTCAGCAATGTCACACCTATTTTTTTTTCATTTTTTTATTTATAAAGGTAAATAATGTTAAATGTTATGTTTATGTCTTTGGATTTTTACTCCACTTTTGGTAATGTTCCCTTAATTAAAAATAAATGAGAAAATTCAGACCTGTGGATATTTATTTAAAAATCTGAGGACGGAAGCCCTCCAGCTTCTTACAACATTCAATTTATAGGAATTGAATGCTGTGCTGTACTCAGCATATTTATTAAATAAATACATACTCTCTTCCAGAAAAGTAAGTATAAATTTAGGTGTTTAAGGAGATTTTTCCCTGCCTTCCTTATAATACTGATGAGGAAATTTTCCTGTTTCAACAGGAAAACAAAGTAAACAAATAATCAGTATCATTCTATTCCCATCTGCAGCTATCTTGCTTTGATAGATCATATTGTACCAAAAAAGAACCTTTGTATTCCCCAAATCCTAATGTCAGTGATGTAAACTCTAATTTTGAAACATGTAAAATTGCAAAAAAAAATGGCATAATCAGTGTTGTGACTCCTTGGCTTTACACATGCTAAATGAAGTTACTCCCTGAGCATCCCAGTAAGGCTTTCTCAAATTACAATGTTCTGCTTCTTAATCCTTACAGAGAGCTGCCATTGAACAGCACCTGAACACCAAGGCATGTCCCACTTCAGGCAAATGGGAAAAGCATGCCATCAATGCCCCAGGTCTCTGAGCAGAAGGTAAAAAGAGCGAAAAGTTACAAATGCTGAAATATAAAGTAGGAAGGTAATAAGAACAGCAGATGTTGTGAAAGACAATTCAGCAATGTAGAAAGGAGCCTGGAGAGTGCAATTAGAAACAAAGTGGGTGAAAATGTACCTGATGACAGGCAGCCAGTAGAATGTAAATCTTCATTTTTCTTTCTAGAGTGATAACAATGTTCCTTTTCTCTGCCCTTTGAGAGCTTCTACATAATAATCCGGTGAGCAGATATGACTCCAGGCTTCTCCTCTTCTGAACTGTCAGGAAGTAAGTTCTCTAAACTGGAAAATATTCCGATTATTGGGATTTTTTCCAGAAGTTCAAAAAGGAATAGGAAAATTCAGGTCATAACTTTTTTTATTCTCCAATAACATAAGCCAGCAATTGCTACTTTTTAATTGATAATAATTACTTTATATTTTATAAGTCAGTCTGGAATACAGAAGACTCTGAAGCACCTAACACTTATGAGTAAACTCTTTTGGTGTAGAGGGAGGAAAAAAACAATGGCAGGATTTCTGCTGGTGAGAGGGCTTTTGGAAGAAATGTTGCTCCTTTAGATAGATTGCACTGTTGTGGAAGTTGATGGAAATCTACTAGGGTTAACAAAAAAAAAAAAATCATATCTCTTTTATAACATTAGACCTTACAGTAGCAACAACATGATGAAAGTTATGTAATGAGAGTGAATAAAATGCTCATGCAGGTAAAATATGGGCAGTTGTGAATCAAGGGCAAAAAGTCACTCCAGCTGTGAAGCAGATCACAGTGGGCGCTGTGAATAAGAAGGTTTGAAAAATCTGTTTGGATTGTGAAGGAGTTTGTTTATTCAGGGAAGAGTAAAGATTTTGTCCAAGAAGTTTCCCTTTGTTGGTGAAGCCTCAAAGTAATATGTGATAAGTTCCTTTTCAAGAGAGATGAAGCATTGCAGGGATTCCTGAGGAAAGACGGAGAGAGCTTCTTGAATCTTCCATTTTAAAAACTGAAAAGACAATCAAGTAGTGAAATATTTCTCTCTTTAGTTGTGAGCTTATTCCAGTGGGTGAACGATAATGTGGCTATGGGGGAATCTGGTAGATCTGATCTGACCTGAAAACTGAGATGCTGCATTTCTGTTCTTCCTGAGTTCATGAGCAGCACTGGCCACAATGAGCACTTGCACACGGTAATAATACTTTACATTGATATGCATGAAGATTTTTAGAGGAATAAGATAGCTGTTCATTACCAAGCATTTTGGGTAAGTAAAGAGAGCTAATGGAAGAATGCAAATGACGTGAGGAAAAATAGGAGTATGCTTTTGAACCATCTCACCTCTGCTAAAGAACATTAAAAAAATAAGTGGAGTGGCAGGCGGAGGACTTAATGCATTAGGTAAACAAGTTGGAAAGGGAGGAGTCTTTTCAGAAGAAGGATTCTATATGTTGCGTTGTCAATAGCAGGTAGCAGAGGAAATTTTTGATTAAAATTTGGAATATGAAAAGATTAAAGAGAAAAATGAGTGGTAGAGAATCTAACAATGAGGAAAACTGAAAGCTGGTAAGAAATAGAAAAGAATTGGGTATGGAGATTTGGAATTCAAGAGCTGCAGAATGTGAAAGGCAAAGGATAGAATAAAAATACAAGCTCAAGTCTTGAAGGAATTGAGAGCCTATAAAATAAAATATAGCTAAATTAATATAAAGTTTGAAGGAAAATTAAAGATTTTTAAATATGTAGCAATTATGAGCAAAAGTTCTATATGTTATGTTTTAAGAAATATAGGGCTAAGATGGGTACAGAGACAGAGAGGAAAGACTGGAGCATTCCCTGGATTCCCTTTGGCAGACAGAGAGAGAAAGACAGATGATGAATGCTTGGGGAAGTCTAAGGTGCAGAGGAGCAGACAGAATGATATCAAAGAGGGGCAAAGAAGTGAAGGATAGAGCTGAAATTAGGGACCATAGTGACAGCAGGGGAGAGGGAGGTTAGGGAGGGAAGGACAAATCTGTGAGCAACACAACCAGAGAGGATGATAGCTTGGAGATCATAAATACAAATGAGTGAAAAGCTGTGGAAGAGTGAGGGTAGTGAAGGAGAACAAGAGGTGATCTGATAGAAAAAGCACTAGAGTTTGAAGAAAAAATAAAAGGAATTGGGGTTTTGGATTTGGTTTTGATTTTTTTTTTTTGGGGGGTGGGGGGTGTGCTTGTTGGATTTTTTTTTTTGTTGGTTTGGGGTTTTTTTGGCTTTTTGTTTTGTTTTTATTTATTTTTCATTTGGTTTGGGAATTTTTTGCTTTTTTGTTGTTTTTCTGGGGTGTTTGCTTGTCTTTTGGTTTGGTTTGGTTTTGGGGTTTTTTTTGGTGGCTTTTGTTTTGTTTCGTTTTTTTACTTTCCCATTTTAACAAATAAAGGCTTTATCATATGGTGCAGTTTGTTTCATGCTTAAACTTCTTAATAGAGTATTTTATATCTTTATTTTTCACATACAAATATCTATCTAAAGGTTGTTGCTGTGTACTATTAAGAAAAAAGCAATTTGCTCCAAAGAAACTACCAGGACTACATGCAAACAAAGAGAGATTTTCCCAGCAGAGAGGTGAATTTATGTCTGCAAACCAGCTAACCAGTGGAGATTTATATATTCAATGTTAGTGCATAAAAATTAAACATTTTATTGGTGTTTGCCTGTCTCTGATGCATTCACCTCCAGCTACATGCTAATACTGTTTGTTAATATCTTTTCCTGATGGCATGTGACTATAATTTTCTGAGTGTATCAGATCTGTTTAGCACTGTCCAAAATAAAATAACATGAAGATATAAATGTTAATGGAGAAAGTGCACCGTGGGGAATGTATATCATAACATGAAACTACTTTTTTTATGTACTTGATCTTTAAGCAAAGAATCTTGGGGTTTGTTTGAGGTTTGATTTTTTTCAGCATACTCACTCCCTAGATTTTTTTTCTCCTTATAGCTTGTTGTATGTCACGTGCAACATATAAAATGAAGCTCAAATTGCTACTTGCTACAAATTAAGCTGAAGAAGATCTGTGTCTGACCATCCTAAAGCTGTGAATTGAGCTTTCATGGATGGATGATTTTATTTCAAGTCACTTCTTTTCATTACAGTTGCCCCAACTATGGACTTCATTTCAGAAGGGCTTAAGAGGCGAGTGCAGGCAGTTTTGACATAAGTTATATGAATAAGTGTCATGGTGGGGGAGTTACATCAGATGTGAGATCAGTATTTGTGTCAGTGGTAACTGCACCACACAAATAAATACCTGAATGACATGAATATCCTAAAAGGATTACAAAAGAATAGAAGAGCAAATGCACAGAAGTCCAAGCAGACAAAAAGAATTCTTTAGAAACACTAAATTCTCACAGGAGCACAACTTTTAACGTGTGATATTGCACTTTGATGCATATGTCTCTAATACATATAACTTGGAGATGATACACTGTTATTAGAGACTTATCATGCCTGATGTGCAATGCAGAGGCGTTTGCTTTGATGAATTGGAATTTGCTGTCATGAATCCAGTGGCAGCAATGAGACACATCACCACCACTAGCATTCAGAGGCTTATAGCTATAATTACCCTATATTAATACATAGAGATATACAGGACAGAAGCAAATCTCTATCTATTTGTGTCCTCCACCACAAAATTCTTATTTCCTCAATGTTTTATACTGCTTATGTATTTCAAACTTAATCCTGCATATCAAAATAACACTTAGACTTTATAGCTACACTAAGTGTTCATATCACTAAACAAGTATATTATTCTAGACTTATTTCTGTGAGATTTATGCATTCTGTATAAAGAAGCAGAGGAAGAGAGAGAGGAGTGAGAATTTCTTCCCTGCTTAAAAAGGATTTCAGCTATTCAAAAGATCTGAGAAGAACAGAAAGAGAAACATAAAGGAAAACAGTAAACTGTAGGAGCTGCATCCTTTGTTTTAAGATGCATATTCATTGGAGGAAAAAAAAAGCTGGAAATATTTTAAAATTGCACATATACAATCTACATCTGCTCTGACTCTTCTGTATGTCGTTCAGTTTTAAAACAGACAGCTTGACTCTGTTTATGCAATTTTAGAACTGTCAGACTCTTCCCTAGAAATAATACAAATGCAACTTGTGAAATAGCTTCAGATATGGGAAGTCACAAGGATTTTTATGGATTTCTAAAGTTTTTAAAGTCCTATTTAAAATTTTAGGTAAGGAAAAATTTCCTCACTGCCCCAAATTCTAGAAGATTTGGAAAAGCAAATGTACTAACTTTGCTTTTTACACAATGTGAAAATTACCAGGCAAATTGTAATGTGTTTTTGCCTCACACCTTTTGTAGGTTTTTATGAAGATGAGAAGTAGGACATGGTCTGACCCAGTTTGGGATTTCATGAGAATGCTATCCACACCTGTATAAGTGATATGTCTAATACACAGGAATATGATGTAGCCTTAGAACAGCCTGGAGACCTTCAAGAGAGGGGCTGGCCTGTGTTATAGCTTGCAAACCTGCAAGAACTGTCTTTGGTAGAGCAGTCTAGATGTTTGCTCCAGATAAGCACCACACAAACTGTGACTTTCATGTGGATAGGAGGAAAACAAAAGGTGTGAGCACACTCTGCCAAATGCTTTAGAGACCAAACTTTATGAACAGTTAGGGAAACATTCACTTCTTTCTTTTTTTTTTTCCTTTTCCTTTTCCTTCCTTCCTTCCTTCCTCCCTCCCTCCCTTCCTTCCTATAAATTAGTGGATAGGTTTAGCTAGATTCAATACAGGTGTTATGTTTAAAAGTGCCTAAACATAAAAACACTCTGACCTCTGGTGCCTTACCACCATCTTTTCGGTACAAAATGGTTGTGAAACTATTACATTTATCAATTCATGAGGTGTCTTCCCACTTAATTTCTTTAAAGTTTGACTTTAGAAGTTATCTTCTTGTTTTACTACAAAACACGGATACGCACCCTCCCCCCCCACACCCCTCCCTCAACCAGCTGTGGCTTTATGTTTTGGCATGGGGGCTTTTTAAGTCCTGGGATGGTTCTATGGTGGTTTGTTTGTGGGTTTTTTGTTTGTTGGTTGGATTTTTTATTTTTTTTTCAAGTCATTCTGCT
Organism: Petroica traversi; assembly: GCA_025920805.1. Lineage (NCBI taxonomy): Eukaryota > Metazoa > Chordata > Aves > Passeriformes > Petroicidae > Petroica > Petroica traversi. Next base: position 13,033,382 of record JAHLSL010000021.1, on the reverse strand, counting down.
TAACATTAAAGGTATGTTATGCTACCTGTGTATCTTGTTTGTGACACACTTTACCTGGTTTACTTTTTAATTTGTCTGAGCTTGTCTTATCACCAGAGATGTAGTCTGTTATTGATTAAATAATTCATTTAGCTGTCCCCAAGATGACAAATCTGCTTATTGTCACGAGAAAGTTGATATACTATATTTTGTTTACAAAGGTTGTACAACAGTCAGAAAGTAATGTATAACTACAACATTTTTATAGATTTTACATATTATGTACATTTCATTAACAGTTATATCCAGCAATAAATGTATATTTATTTGATAAAAATTGAAATTGGCACAAAAATAACTCACATTTATTGGTTGTGCTCAAAGTAAAGAGAATCAGGAAAAATTCGCATGGTGAATTAGTTCATGAACCTGCTAAAAATTTTTTCATGTTTACTAAGCTCTCTCATTTAACCCTTTCAACACTGCTTTGGGAATGCACAGAAATTTCCTCCAGCTTTCTGCATATGGTATATTGCATACATCCATGGATAGTTCCCAATTTTGCCTCTCTGCATGAACTTTTCACATGTATTGCATGGGTTAAGAAGAGTTTATCTTGTTAATCTTGTGCTTAAAATATAAGTCTATTCCTAATTTGACATTACATTGAAATAGACATATTTTAAAATGATAGTACTAAGAAAATCTGTTTTTTCTTCACCCTCCCCTTCTTCACTGAGAATACTACCCAGAATCTGGATTATTGAACAAAAAATAATTGTCCTTACCATCACTTTTTCAGCTACAGATCTCCAGCCAGACACAATTTTAGGCTCTGCTTGTAGAACCCATAATGTTTCAGAGGCAGGTTCAGAAACAGGCTCTAAGAAGATTTTCAAGACTTGGATAAGATGAGCAATGAAAGGGAGCACAGCAGAACCAAAGGTTTGCTTAGCACCCTACTTACATCCTGATTAAAATGCCATATACAGCCGACACATTTGCAAGTAATTATTGTCAAGGAATAGTAAGAATTACAAACTTTTTGTATTTGAAAATTGTTCTTTCTTGCATTTCATCTCATCAGTTAAACCAAAGTCTAAGTGCCTTGCTTTCATTCATAGAAACAAAGGAAGGAATAGTGTAAAATTTTCCTAATTTTCAAGGCATTCCCTTTCTACATGTAAATATATTTTACAAATGTTGGATAACATCTTTTTAGCAAAAAATATGCTGGAGAAATTACCAAATATGCTAACCAGCAAATGTATGTGAGTTAATCTTCAAGTGCAGTGTGATAGGAAGAGTTTATAGCATTATTAAATAATCAGCAAAAAATGTGCTTAGACTGCAAGTGCAAAATGTAAATACTGGAAGTTAAGAACTTTGGAAATACACTATTTCACTTCCAAGGCAAAATTTGTCATTGGATTTTATTTATGTATTAATTTTACATTTAATGGCTTGGGACGTAACAAAAATTTGACCTGTGGTGTTCAACAGACTATTACAATTCTCAAAACCATGTTAATTGCTTTACTTTCTAAAGGAACAAATTCATGTTATTTTTATTGCCTGTATCACTCAAAAAATACATACAGTGGATTTATAAAGATTTATGTTTATGGATGTCTGTATCTACTGACCTACTGCTATTCTGACTTACACTATCCATGTATAGTATACCTGTATTTATATATATATATATTTATATTTATATAATATATTTATATATTTAATAAACACATAAATAAGCATTTTCAAGTTATTATAACCACCCAAGGTTTTGCATAATGTCAGTATTTTCTCACAAGTTTTCAGTGTTATTTTCCTTACAACATTTGGACATTATTGATGCATATCATTCTGTAGAACCCTCCAGTGGATTCAAATTATATATACAGACTTTCAATTTATATTTTTTTCATTTTATAAGGCTTTATACACTGTGCTTCAGTAGAAACAATGATTCATACATAAAAAAAAAAATAAAATACATTTTCATAAAAAGGGCACAAATTATTGATAAACACATCTATGTTTGCAGATTGGTTATTTCTCAGAGGTTATTTGGGGTCATAATTGTAAATCTCATTACCTTGCTTGAAGGAGAAGGTCTCTTTCATTATTACGGTGCTGAGGTCCATATCCCTGAAGCTAATTGCAAGGTATTGCTTCAGAGTTCTAATTGTTTGCCATCAAAATAGCTGTGTAAGCTTGATTAACAGTGTTCAGCAACATTCATAATAGTCCAAGCCTGGTCCTGCATAAAATAGAAACTGGGAAAAAATCAATAAGATTTAATAAGATCAGGAACAATCACTTACAATAGTACATCAATCACACAAAGTAATAGGTGCAGGATTTGATAGGGTCCTGAACTGCCTGAGAGATTCATAACCAGTACTCGTTAATGATTTGTTCATTTGCATTTTATCAATCCAGCTACAGCTGACAAGCAGAAGGAGCAGTAAGGAAATATGTTGACTTAAACTCATCAGAGTTTGCAATTAAAAAAAACCCAGATAACTTAATAGGAAAATCAGCCATGGTTATGTATGTGGAGGGCGTGTGCATATACATGTGTAGATGTGCTCTTTCTTGCTGCGAGATTATAATAAATTACCACTCCATAGTGGCTATTAGTATTCCCATAATCCCTCAGAAAGTCTGCTTATGTCTGAGAAAAAGTACAACAAAATATAAATTTTTAAATTCTCCTCGGTGCTTCACAATGTTTCGTTCTCATTGCATTTCTCATAGTGTATTGCCATCACAATATTTAATATGAAACATGCATATTGTCTTGTTTTCGTACCCTTTTAAATAAATAAAGCCCTGGGCTTTGCCTTGGGCCAAACCCATATCAAACACAAAACCAACAGTAATGAGATGGCTTTCTGGTGATTATTATTTAGCATTATATCCTATATCAGCAGATTTTATGTCTTTCTAAAGTAATTAAGTTTTGTTTACTATCTGAACATTTTTTGAAATTGTCATGAATAAACATCAGATCTCATTTATCCAGACTCTTGCCTGTTTGTAATGCATCAGTCTTTTGTTTAAAATAAGAAACCCAGAGCCAAACCAAGTTAAAATGCTACAAAAAAACCCCACATGAGCTGCCTTGTGTGTGGATGAGTTATTTAGAGAGTGATCTTGTGGGTCTGTCTGCAGACTGTTTGTTTTTCCTGTGTTTGTTGGGTCCATTTTGATGAGTGCCTCATTATAAACCAGATTACCACCTCCTTTTTCTGAGGAGCAGTTTGCTCTGTTAGATGTAGTAATTCTAATTTATATCCCAATTAATGTGTTTCCCTAGTATATAGCCTTTTCTTGTCCTTACACCAGATTTATTTTTTTTAACTGACAAAACCTTAAAATACTGTCTCTCGTTCTCAAGAGTACAACCCAGAACACGTTGTTTATTTGTACAATCCCTTTTCTGCTCAGCTTTTAGTCAGCTTCTACATTTTAAAAGGAGAACAGCAAATTCTTAATCAATATATGCTACTGTCACATCATCTTATACTATGACAGCATCTAATACCAGTACAAAGTCTGGGCTTCCTTAACACATGGTTTAAGATGGAGATTATTACAGCAGCACAATATGGAAAAAATTTAATTTGGGTTTTCTTTGCTACATCAGGCCCTTTGGCCTTGGCAACTGTAATGGAGGACCTTCCCAGGTTAGGTGACACTGATTTTTGAGTAAAAGGATGACTGAATTTACAGTCTGACTGATGCTGTGATTTTAAGGTTGCACCATGGCCACCCCAGTGGTATGTGTTCCATGCAGAAAGAATTGGCAGGTTGCTGGCTTTATCAGAAAATTGGCTCAATCTCTAACTGGATTTCAGAAATTATATTCTCTAAACTGCTATTCTGGGACATGTAAAAACTATCAGCTACTGTATTAATAATGGATTAGTTGTAATAACTATTAATTTTATAGTACTTTCAATTTTTTTATAACTTTACAAATATATCCTGGATTGGATAATTAAATCCATGAGCTGTATTAAAATCAGAGTAGCAATAAAAGAAAGGGAATTATTTGCTACAGTAAGTCTTGAGGAAAGGATATTCTTTTTCTGATTCTGAGCTGACCCTGAATAATTTGTGGTTTTTAATAAGTATGTTTGTTTCATCAAATGGCTGTTTAATGAAGAAATACTATAGCCTCTGAATTTGCTAGACATTCTTGGATAAAAATATTAATTTGGCTGTTAGATGTGTGTGATTTAAAGCTATGCTGTTCATTTCTCTGAGTAGGTTTGATAAAATAGTCCCCTTGTCAGCTGCTGCTTCAGCCTCCCCTGTAAGTTGTCCCTGTAACATCTAAACTACTGGAGTCACCAACTACATGTAAGCCCACGCTGATTTCCATTCAGTTTGAGTCTAGGTTGCAGGGTTTAGAAGAGCTGAAATGTGCCACAATGAAGACTCTGTCCTCAGAAAAAGGAAACACAGATGTCTGGAATTGTTTTCTTTCCAATTTACTGACAGATGTGAGCTAGCACTTTCAGTATCAAGCTCTGTTTTCTGTTCCTTGATTAAGCATGTACTACTTTTTCAGGAACAAACCATCATCCCTGACTGCTGTGCCTGCAATGCCGACTGCAAACCTCTTCCAAGAAGAATACTTCTCCAATCCATGAGAAAAAAAGCCAGGCATTTTTTAATTTCAGATTGATTGCTTGTTTTCAGATATACACATGAATGATACCCTACTGGAAGCTTTCTGCAATGTGCAAGACCTTGAGGGAGTCAGGTGTGATTCATGAAATGGGTATGTACTCTTGCTATCAGGCTGTGGATGAAGCCTTTTAGTGGGGCTTTCATTTGTGGGAAGCCCTGAGCCACACCGTGCTGCAGAACTGTCTGGCAGCACCTCTGTCTCCAGGACAGATAGATCCTGGATTTTCCTAAGCAAGACATGGGATCAGAGAAAGGAAGCCTCTAAAATGGCCTGGATATGTGTGAAGAACAACAAGGAGCATTGATATATATCAGGTGTAGCAGCTGGAGACATCTGTGTGACACAGAGACATTTGCCATGTGCAGTTATGTCCAGTGATTGAAAATATCAAAATTTTAACTTTTATTTTAAATTAATATATTGCTGGAGTATATATGGCAGTCGTTATTTTGCCAAGAGCCAACTCAGGGGCCAGATCCTTGGAAGAAATTTTTCAATACATTTCACCCTTTAGAAAGCCTAAAAATAGAAAAATAAAAGATTTCCAGAATTTCAAGAAGCTGCGGGAAAAAAAAAATAATAGAACTTGTTATGGAGAGCAACTATCAGAAAATTATGCAAATCACATTAAAAGTGAACATAAAACCAAGTCACTAATTATCTGAGATGCCTAATAAAAAGAGATAGCTTGTGTTTACTTTGGTTTTTTTTTTTCATTCTGAAAGAGCTACATTATTTACCCTATGCTAGTTATGACTCACAGAATCTAAAAACGCTATGTTGAAAAACTATGTTCTTGCTAAAAAACAAATACAAGGTTTAGAAGCACTTTTCCTTGTCTCTTTGAAAAGTGTTATATTAAAAAGTGCTTTAATATTGCTGCTGCTGAACTTTTAGGTGTGACAATATCGCATCAGACTTTGAGAGTGTCTAACTGCACTGTATTTTGGTTTCTCTATAAAAAGAAGTGACTATGGAAAGCTCTCACAGTATTCTGAGTGAATAAGAAGCAAAATACTCCAAACTGGACATTCTTCCATAAGAGGAAATAATGGGACAGCAAAATCCAGTTCTAGGCAGCTGCTGGTCACGCTAGAATGTTCGTTAACGCCAAAGAGACAGAAAAGAAGGAATTTCAGCAGTATACCCCTGATTTGTGCATAAGAAAGAAGCTCAAGCAAGTATTATGGCCTGTGTCTGACAGCTGGGCCATATACCAGTTGTGATCTCCACAGACTTGGCAAATGAGAACCAGGGTTTACCATGGCTACAAATCACGCATGCAGACCAAGCTGAAAAAAATAGCTCATGCTTATGAAATTCTAAATATTATACATGTTTTGGAATGCATTTTTAAGGCCTTTTTTTTCAAATGAACATGCTAAAAGTAATATGAATTCTGAAGACTTCATATTAGGTAACACTGCTAGTAACCAGAGCTTGAAATCTCTATCTTTTAGTGAATTCCAGATTGAAAGATATATATCTTTCAAGCTTTTCCCCTAGAATATTTAAAATATAAGATTAATTTTCTTCTTCTTTTCTTTTTCTTCTTCCTCCTCTTCTTCTTTTCCTTTTTTTTTTTTTTTTAAATCCTGTCACCATGTTGTCATTTTTTGTCATGTATATTATTCCAGAAGGATTTGATGTCTGGAGTGATTGCATAAATCAACTCAACTATGTCACTACTTATAAGTTTGCAATATGTTAACTCTCTTCATAATTTACATAATGTTTAAATAATATACCTTCTTTTTCCCTTATCCCTACATTAATGTGATTAGAATCAGTGGAAGCGCTATAATTTTCTTGTAACGTGTGCTTTCCACCTACGCTTGCTTATTACAAGAAGTATCATTTCTAAAACTAGCAACCTCTGATCAGTTTAGCTGTCAAAAATTATTTTTTTCCAAGTAAAAAATTACCTTATAAAATATATTATTGTTTCTACTTAGTATTCCTGTTAAGGTAAACAAACAAGAGAAAATTGTTGCTTTGTCTTATTTATTTCCATGCCAGCACCTAACTGTAGGTAGTAGAGGAATACATCTTCTGATATATTATGCAATTAAATTGATGGATGGTTAATTGAGTCAGTATGGCATACCATATGTGTACTCCTGACCTGAATGTCACTGGTCAGATTAAGGCTCCACACATTTGACCAAAGAACATATGCCATTATTGAGAATGTGGCTCTAGATAGGATAGGGATTTTAGTCCATGGAAAAAAAATCATCATAACTGGTTTGCTCTTTGGTTGTTGGAGCCCTTGCTCCTTAGGAGTCCAGCTGTAAAGGACTTTAAAAATAATGAAAGTTATTAATTAAAAGCTTTCTGACATCACGGCCATTAACTTTGGCAGGCTCTTTCATTAATTTATTTGATCTCTCTTATTACATGACATATCCTCATCATGGTATTTGTGCTTTTGTACATCAAGCTTGAGATCTTATTGGCTTTTAATTTGCGCTTACACTTTTCTTTTTTTATCCCAAATGCCTTCTTTAAAGAAATAGAATATTTTCCTTATTGGTGGGCATGATACATATGCAAGCAATAAAGTGGTGGAAGGAGGGGAGCTCCTACACCTTTAATGACAGTGACACATAGATATCAAAACACATACAGATTCTCACACAGAAACATTCTTGTATATATAGTTACAACACAGTTGCAAATAATGATATTTTTAGAAGTGCCTTCCTAAAACATTGTTTTCATGATGATTAGTCCTAGTTTTTGGCAGATTTAATATTTCTGTTTTATCTTATTTATCTAAATAATATTTAATGACATTGTATTTTTTGTCAGCTATTTTGCATATTTGCTTCTAAAGCAGCTATTATGGGAGCTATTTTAGCTTCACAAATGTTTTAAAGTAAATTATGTTATTTTACAAAATTATTGCAGTAGAACATACATCTGAGCAATAATGTTTTATCTTTGACATTGCTTTGATGACTCATCCATTTTGACAGGTAACTGCTTTAAAGCTATTTAGTTTGCATCAACACTGAGATAAAACGAGACTTGAACAATATGTACCACAGAAGAAAAAAAAATAGTGTCATTACATGGTTAGAAAAAACAAAGATTTGTAATGGGAAAAAACAGCTAATAGAGAAATATCTTTGATTCAGTCATTGCTTATTTTAGCAAACTTGCATATTCTTTGTCCACTGTCTTAACCTAGAAAAAGGGTAGTACTGTCTCTGCTGCATAATTTGTTACTGCCACTTTGAGAAAGATTATGATAATGTACATATAACAAAATTGACAACAATGGAGGAGTCCTGTAATTTTGAACTAAATTCAAGGGGGCTGCTTTGAGCATGAGAACTAACAGTGTCTTCATTATGATTAGCTTACCTTTTCAAGTGTTCTGCTAGGAACCTCTATCACGTAAATTGAGGCAGGAACTTTATTATCATCACTATAGCAACTGCAGGGAAATTTATTTCAAAACAGTTGGCTACCTGAAAATTTTCTCGTCATGGAAAGAACAGCAGATGATATATACATTTTAATTCATTTTCATTTGTTCCTGTTTTGAAGTGTTCCATAAATGAGTGAAAGGCTCTTTTTGTTGTTTTAAAGACAAGCTGGCCGGTTTCATCTTAATTTTTTTTCCTAATCCATCTTTTGTCACTAGGAGCAAAAAGGAGTGCTGGAGGATTTTGGTTCTATCATTATATGTAAAACTTTAATTATGCTAAGATATGGAATATTTCAAATTGGGCATTTAATGCACAATTTTCTTCATTATTTAATTTTTGAGCTTAGCTGTTACCTGGCTTTTCTTTTGACTTTGATCTTAAATCACATAACCGCTCAGCAAGAATAGTGAAGTGTGCATTTTTTTTATTATTTTCCCATGGTGTTATTATATTCTGTGCCTAAAGAAAAGGAATAACTAGACAGATGGATTTGTAGGGGATGTGAGGAAACTGTAGATGCACATAGAAATTGAATGCAAATACAAGGAAGTGTCTCTTTTTTGTCCATGGCAGGAAGGATCCCATGATCACAATTGGCATTTTTCATGTACAACCCCTCTTTTGTTGCATTTCTGTAATTACAGAGCTAGCATAATGCTGAAGAAAACAGTAATGCTTCAGAAACTGGCATCAATCAATTATTGCAAATGCACACACAAATTTTTTTTATTTCTTTCTGCTCCATGATATTTTTATTTTCTTTAAAATGAAGAAAGAGAAAGACAGTGTTTTGAAACACGTGTTTCATTAAACAAGCAGAGAGAAATGGAGAAATATCTCAGTTGTCTTGAAATCCCGTTTCTCCACAAATTATAAGTGTAAAAATTCTTATTATTTATGCATCGTGGCTGGTGTTCCATTATGAAAGTGCAGTGTATCTCAAAGGTACCCCATATAACCCACTTCAGCCACTGCTTTAACCAATTCCCATTTTTTATGGTAAAAGACAGTATAAAGTTAACTGCAATCCACATTAACAAATAGATCACATGATGGGGACTTCCTTAGCTCTCTTTAACTTTTACATCTTACTTGCAGCCAAATTTCTCTCAATGCTTCCGAATAAAGTGGAATATTTTGTGCTTTGGATTTCAGTGGGTTCTTTTTTCTACTATGAAATGGAAATATGTTAATTTTCTTGCACAAACAGAAAGGCATTTAAAGAATTGCTGAAGATGAGAATGTAAGATTTAATGTAAAACAGTCAATATAGTCAAATATTTCAGATCCTTTGCAAGAGGTTCATTTTTATTTGATAGTTTTAGGAAACTCACCAGGACACCTACCTAAATAGTCAAGTTGTCCTAAGGTCCTTAAATAATTCATTGGGAAAGTTTGCTCCTCCAAAACATAATCAGAATTTCTCTCTGAAAGTACCTTTTTTTCTTACATTGACTAACTAGGAGTCTATTGTACTCTTCCTTTACTAGCCTTAATTCACTAAAAATCCATCAGGTCGAAATATTTTCACTCACAAATATCTCACAGTGGAAGGACAGAATTTTCAGCTGCAATATGTTTGGTTAGGGGTTTTTTGTTCAGTAGACTTTGGCTGGTTGGTCAGTGCTGCTTTGTTTATTGGGGGCATTTTTGTGGTTTGGTTTGTTTATTTGTTATTTTTTTTTAGTTTTTAGTTATTTTTAGATTTTGCTTGTGTTTCCTGGCACTTTTTTTGTATCTACAAACCCTTGAAGAATATGATAATCCCAAGAGGCCAGATTTTGAAATCATTGCTGTTATGGGAGTTTTGCCAGTGATTCCCCCAGGATCAGTGTTTCACCCTTCTATACAAATTAAGAGACAATGATTAAAAGTCTGTACCTTGGAAATGTGAGTGGAATAAATCAGGGTAACTATGTGAATGATCAGAGATGAAATGAGTTTTCGGTGCTTCTTAATAATTATCAAAAGAACATTTATCATTGGTATTATAATCCATAAACACACATGATTACTTTGTGGAAGAAAGTGCTAGTGCTTTGAGAATCTGTCTCTAGGCATTGAAATAGCCATTGTAAAATGTTGTTCATCTACATGATAACTTAAAATATTTTTGAAATAGGTATCTCAATTTATTAAGGCAGAAGATCTATACATTAATGTGTTTGGGCCAGCTCCAGTATCTCATTGAAGTCCCATCAGAACCAGCCTCACTCTACATTGATTCACTGTTCTGCTAGAATCACACACTCGCAGCATTAGCATTTCTGCTATGCACAGAAAGCCAGGTACCTGTCAGCCCTGAGTGACCCACAGGTTCTGCCACCCCTTTTTCTTCCCCAAGGGCTTTGACTGCCTTTTCTCGTGGTCATCTCTGATCCAGAACAGCTGTGAGTCCTTGGTCAGAGCTGCAGGAGGAAAAGCCTTTTTGGGGCCTCCCACCTTCCTTCACCTGAGACCCTCGTTGTGGACCCTTGCTGCAGCCTGTCTTTGTACTTTACTGATCCCGACCCTGACCCACTGACCTGACATTCTGCCTTGACTCTGGACTAGGCCCTTCAACGGGACTTATCTGTGATCCTTGGATGGAAGGAACCTGGTCCCTGCCACTGAAAGTGCCAAATACATCATATTGGGCACAATAGGATGGCACCCCATAGTGTGGCACTGACTGGTCAGCCTGACCATCACCTCCAGACCCTGGCTCAAGGTCCTTTACAAAGCAGCCTCCTCCTACTGCTCCCTGTTAGTACAATTCCCAAGGGTCAGCCAATCTCAAATTGGAAAACAGTGTTCCAGTTGTTCAAGGACTTCTTTGTCTCCTTTCATTCTTGGTGCCTGCTTTGATGAACTTGTATCTGGAAAGACTTACCTATGTATAATGTTGAGTTTTGGTCAATACATAAGAGACAGAATGTATATCCCAATTTAGCCAATAATATGTTGTTCATCAGGAGCACAGAAAAGCTGATTGCAATCCATTTTGTGTTGGATCCAGTGACTTGAACCTGAGCAGCAATACAGCCTCCTTATGACTTCAGTTCTCATATATCCCTTTATGAGAAAGTGTTCCATTTGCCAAAGCAGGCATTGTGCCAGAAAATGAGTGATTAACTCCACAACCAAAGGATTAAGGTGATTGTATGTTATTTTCATTTAGGAATTCCAACTTTGAATTCTACTTTAAGGAATGTTTGTGAAGAACGGAACACTCGAGAAAGACTCAGGGTAAATGCAGTCAAACTCAAGGACTGGGGCATTCACATGAGATGCTGGAACCTGGAAAGGCACTGCTTGACCCTCGCTTCTCAAATGCAGCTTAAGGAAAGAAAAACACTCAGCTGGCTACTGAGGAAATGTGAAGGGTGTGTTCTTAACAGTTTGTCCACAGTATCTCTTTATGAGGATTAGAGAATGTGTTGTGATGAAGAATGGAAAATTTAATATATTTTGTTTGGAAACCCCAGCTCTTTCCTGTTTGTCCAAAGGGGTATCTTCATATTCTGATGCACTAATTCTTCCATCGCAAATTCTAGAAGAAAATAAATTAAAAAATCATAGTCTGAATTTCATGTCTGATCTCCCTTCTTGACTTTCAAATGTAAACTTTGTTATATGAAGTTCTTTTCAACATTTCTGGTTCTCCGCCATTCTCTAACTCTTGAAATGTTGGAAAAGATAGCTCATGCATAATGCATTAGGTGAAAAGCCTATAAATTTTTTTGCTTTTAATTCGTTTAAGAATCAAACTAATTTCATTTTCCTCATTGAGTATATTTTTATTCCTTGTAAAACAATCATTAAAACATTTGAAATAATAGACATGGAATAAGAAAGCATATCAAACATGTAGTTTTAATAATAGATTGCAATGTTAAGTCAGAAAGAATTAAGTAATTGTAGACAGTAAATATTTTAATGCATATTCTCCTCGTGGCTTGTTAATTCAGTTACTTACATTAGAATAGTTGCATAAGAAAAACAACATTTTTTGCTAAATCAATTATCATAGAAAACATTTTCTTAATGTTTATGCGTTTAGGTTACATATGAATGAACAATATTGTGATTATATCTAATTTAAGAAACATGTTTCTAAGGAATTAAGAATGTGTCCAGGATAGAAGAGAAGGGAAGGCACCTCACTTTGTTAGAAGAAAAAAAGGGCCAAAGTTCCCCTAAGACCATCTATTCAGGATTTGGATTTGGGCAGAGGAACATCCCTGAATCAGGAGCTGGATCAGAAGGGTCCCATGTGATTGAGTGAAAACTCATGAGTCTGCTCAGCTGAGAGGAGGTCAGAAGAAGAGAATGGTAGTCAAGAATTTTTATGGTGGCTAAATGGAAAAAAAATAAAATTCTCATTTCAAGAATTAAACATATTCTTACAATTATAGAATACATTTTTCAAAAACCTTTATAATTCTCTATAAGCCTAAATCCCATTAACTCTGGAACTGATTTAAATACTTTTGAAAACACAAGTTACAAACCCAAGTAACAAAAATTTTTAAAATAGTTGCCAATACCGAGTCATCAGTGTCTAAATACCTTGTATTTAGAAAAAAAAAGGACATGGCTAGGTATGTCCATTGTCCATATCAAAAGACATCACTTTGAATTGAACACACAATCACAAACAATAAAATTAAATTGTAAATATGTATCTATATATGGTCACTCAATGCCTCAAGTGACTCAGAGTTTTCTTCATGGAAGCCCCTGTAGAGTGATACAAATGTACCTTTTGAGGCCAAAGGGAAATTTCCCAAAGAAACAAAGGCCTTAGGAAGTTGCTTGAAGCCACTGCCACTTCATCCTTACATTGGAGCTCTCTGTGTTACCTTTCCCGACCTTGGTAAAAATACCAACGTGACACAAGTAACACCACTAAGAAAACACCTCTTTCTAGGGACTTAATGAACATAGGAGAAAGAGGAGAGAAGTAAAAAAATCATTAGTGACTTAGTGCTCTCCAGAGCACCACTCTCCCCACTTCACTGAAGGCAATTGCCTACTCTTGGGATGGAGAGTCATTTCCTTTCCCAAGGGGTTTCCAACATCTAGCATTCTCTGTACACTCGTTGTACCCAGTAAATATTAAAAGTATGGGATGTTTTGGCTAGCTGGATGGGAATAGAGGGCAACTATGTGTAACCTTCAAGATCTCTTTCTCCTTCACTTGTAGCAAAATAGGGAAATACATACTTAGAAGTCATCATTTCCCCCTCATTCCTAGACAGTATAGATCAACAGTAAGTAATACACACCAGCACTTCTACAGGATTCCACCTCAAGAACAGTATTCTGCGCTTTACTGTACTTTGGTTTGGCTGATTTTTATGCATTAGTATAGAAGAGACTTTTCAATATTCAAATGGATGCCAAGCACAGTAGTATAGTGCATTAACCTTTCCCTTTGAGATATTTTAGTTCAATTGGTGGCAGAGAAAACCACAAACTGTGGCACAACTGTCAGTCTCATAAATGATTTGTGACTGTGTAAATGCAGACGCCACAGCTGTCATGTAATCTGCACACAGGCTATACTGGGAATGTAACTCAGACCCTTCTGCTCCAGCAACATGGGCCTTTTCCATTTGTACTGTTCCATTAGCTGTTGAAATAGCTTAAAACTAGAACAATTTATCCTTCCCCTTTTGAACTTTAGCAAAATAGGACAGAGCTCTAAACTAGCTTTCATTTACCAACCAAAATTCTCCCAATGTGATTTTCTAAAGCAAACATTTAAATCCAGTGATGCCTAAATAGCTGTCAACGGTATTATAGGGAGCGATACAAAACTTAAAAGCCAGAAACAGATACATTTTCCTGGTTTCAAGTGTCACTGCAAACCACAGATTCATGACTCTGGATTGAATATAACATCTAATTTATGGGTTTGGGTGGAAACCGCCTAAAAGCTGCAAATGCTTTGGAGCTTTTATTTTAAAAGATCCAAAATTGCGATTCTGGCTAGGATTTGCTTTTTGAGAGAGTTAGTTTGAACCAAAAAATCACAAAGCAATACCAGGGAGAAATGAAAGCATGCAAACCAAGTCAGCAAGGCATGTCCCAACATGGAATCCAAACACAGCATAGATATCTCCTGCACTTCCTTTGCTGGCCCAGTAGAGAGGATAGTCACAAACCCAGCAAGTATGTACCTCTTTCCAGTAAAGGGCAAGTAAATGGTTACTTACTCTCCTCTCTGTTTAAGAAACACTCAAGGATCAAAAGGAATTTTTCAGTCCACAGGACTCAGGAAAAAAAAAAAAAAAAGGAGTATGAAAGAAATTTGCAAAAGCCCTATTATTTCCTGATATAATGCTGACTTCACTTACTTCTGAATAACTGATTATTTATTCCTCTGTAGAAGAAAACCATAATTTTTCTGAAACTTAATATGGAACTATTCTAAAATTATTACAGGAAACATATTTTCTCAGCTACTGCATTTAAACAGAACAGCTCTGCTGAATATAGTTTTGTACTTTCTTTATTTGTTTATATTCAGGAACAGTTTGCAATTCTTTCCACCACCCCACCCCAATCCATTGAGCCTATAGGTCTTCAGGCAATCAGCAAAGACTAGAACAGAGATGTAGTGTTTAGTTGTTGCTTCCAAAACCTAGACTGCCAGTAACTTAATGAACCCTCTGGAGATATGCTCCCATGTGGAGCAGGTTATGTCTGTGCTTGAGAAGGTTTAAATTAGTTATTTCTTAGAATACCCTGTGATGAAGGCACTGCTACCAACTGCTTTTCTTGTCACTAGCCCATCAGGGCAATAAACCAATTAGTTGTTGCCATAGTAAGGGTCATTTCTTACTATTTTAAATTCTTGGGAGGGATACACAGCACTTCCTATATTTGTGGAATCAGCATTTTCAGTTCATTATGGTTGCAAATGAATGTGTTTCTTCACAAAAGCAGTTTCGTTGTCAAGAAGGACTTGTTACATTGCGGTTTTATGAAGTGCTAGAATAATATGGGTGTACGGGGTAGGAGGGAAGAGAGCAGGAGGTAGTCTGCTGCTTCAGATATATCAACCATTCATTTTTTATGAATGCTTTTGAAAAATATTTGGACCTCAATTAGAAGTAGCCACATGCTGCTTCCAAATCACTATTGGCAAGAAATGCTAGTATAAGCCAGAACTACAGCTTGCATCCTTCTGGAGGTTTGAGACTTCTCCTTTGAAATTTCTGTCTATCGAGAAATCACTTTACCCATGAAAATTAAATGTGCTTGAGAAGTTGCATTGTGTATTTTGGTCTGTATGAATGTACTTATGGCTTTGGGAGGGTGCATCAGGACCTTCTTTTGCTAAAATTTTTCTTACAATACATTGTGTTCCTTGGGAAGAGCTGAACATCCTAACCTTCTAATATGTTCTCCACAGAAATTTAGTAAGCTTGGCTCCAGGCATGTCCTGGAGTTACTAACTCACATGTCAATGGTCATGGAATCATGTTACAGGATCTGCCATTGGAGCAAGGAGCCTGACAGGCACTATTGCCAGAGTACAGTGCCTGACTGCTAGTGCAATGCTGAGGTTTCACTCTGGTGTGGCTCAACCTTACCCAGCCACTCTCTCACTGCCCTCCAGTGGGATAGAGGACAGAATCAGAAGAGAAAAAGAGAAATAAAAACAAAATGCTGCAGTTAACTAGATAAAGCAAAAGCTGCACATGTAGGCTAAGTGAAATAAGAAATTCACAAGATTTTTAGCCACCACACATGTAATGGTTAGACAAATGCCATCACTCCAAATTTTCACCCATTTCTCCCCACAGATTTTATTGCTGAGTATGAAGCTATTTAGAATGGAATGTTCCTTTGGTCAGCTGGGGTCAGCTATTCCAGCTGTATCTCCTCATAACTCCTTGTGCACCCCCAGCTGCTTGCTGAGAAGCAGAAAAGGTCTGTACATTGTCCAACCATAATTGAGACATTCCTATGGCATCCATGTTGTTTTGATCACAAACAAAACACAGCACCATACAAGCTACTACAAAGAAAATTTACTCAATCAAAGCCCAAGTATATCTTTAGGTTAAAAGAAGTGCCTTCATCAGCAGAATAGTTGAATATTGCATTTGTCATATTCATAAGCAATACAATACATATTGTAAAGCACAATAATTAGAATTAGCATTGGGACCTTACACTAAAATTAAGCCCAGTCTCTTCTTAGGTGATTTGAGTAGCTGCCATTTATGGCAGTATGAACAGCTTTCTTTACTGTAGAAAACTTGTCCTGGGTGATGTTTCAGACCAAGGAAAAGAATTTTCATGAGGACAAGCTTAAAAGTATGTTCCTGCTCTGGTGAGTGCTGCCTTTCAACCATCATTTCCATAGGCATGTTCTGCAGTCCTGAAGAGATAAAAAACAGAGTTAACAAGATGGGCATGAAAATTAGTATTTTTCTTCCTTTTGTGCCTCTTCCACAAAGTAATTTGCAAACAATGCCACCCCTAAAAGCATATTTCAATTCCATTACCTAGGGAAAATATCCTGGATATTGAAACCTAAAAAAGTTTCATGCAATACTTTTTCTTGATACATAGCTTCTTAAAGTGCCGCAGGACGATCCAAATATGAGAATACTTTGTCCCTTCTCTTTAATCGAACAGAAAATCCTGATTTTTCCTACTGCTTTGTTGTAGTTTGTAATTCTTTCATTTAACATGTTTGAGTGTTTATTTCCATAAGAAATCTGTTAGGTTCTGTTGAATTTCAAAAAACTTTGGAGCCCAGTATTTCTGTTTTTAAAGGCCTAATGAAGATACATTTACAGAAGGAACAAAAAAAAGCCACCAAATTAAAGGTAAGCTGCAAGCCACAAAATGACAAAAGAGAATAAAGAGAATGAATTTTCTCTTTATTTTAATTTCTCTAAATTTTTATTAGTTTTTTTATTTAATATTTAAATATTTATTTAATATTTAAATATTTTAATATTCTCTAAATTTTAATATTTCTAATCACCTTAGCCAGAAAAGATCTCTAATATTTAATGCAAGAAACATAAAAGATGAGTTAGTGAGAGACCGGTGTAGTCATTCTTCCACCACAGCCAGCACTGAATGCTTTGGTTGCTGCCTTGTGTCTGAATCAGAATCATGCTGGTGCAATACTGGGCTTTCCTTCCCACAGCAGACACCTACAGCTCTGGGTAGTTACTTTTGAGGATAGTTCCACTTCCTCCTTGAGACCAAGGAAGTCGAGAGATCAGGACTACAGCTCACAAAGTGTTTTTTCCTACAAGGATCAGAGGCGGACACTGAAGACTTCAGGCTGGGCAAGTTTCATGGTGTAGAAGGAGGAGTAAAGCCAACTGAAGGTTCAAAAAACAGATTCAACATTCAATGATGGCCAATTTCACCTCCTTTCATCTCTGGAGCCATGGCAGGAAGGAACACACCAAACTTTTGTGATATTGCTTATTTTCAAGATACACCATTCCATTTTGCATGGGCAGTTGAAGAAGGGAGATCTTCTCTCCCTTCTCTCTCCACCGATGTGGTTGAGGCAGCTGGTGATCTGAAGCTGCTGTGTTTACACTGATGACTCTGTTGCACTGACTCTGGAGAAGGATATCAAGCCATCTACACAGAGCCCCACTAGTATAAAAGCAGACAGACAGAGAGCAAGAAGGAAATGTGTTGCTATGCTATGCTAAGTTGAGAATTAATCCTGAATACATTCAGGACACAAGACCGGAAAGGCAGACTTAGTGGGAGGTAATCTGCTCAATGCCCTTTCCTTTTGCTTAGCTGGAAATAACTACAGGACCTGCTTCAGTGTTTCTGTCCTTTATTCATACTTTTTAATATTTTGCATTCTATAGTGCCTTTAATCCTAATAATTCCTAAAATGCTATACAATTAAAAAAAATACATGCAAACTATATACTGGGGGTTACATTGTCATGCAATCATAACAGCATTTCCTTAAGAAATAAAATATTGGTCATGGCCATCAGCTGTCCTCACCTTTATGTAAGTTGTGACATTTTCACAGCTGCTTTTAAAGTTGTTCTTATGCAAGGTACTGAGTGGTTTTCCCTGCAAAATTGTAAATTTGAGGCAAACATTGTATGAAAAATGTAGCTCCACATGTAATTAAAGAGAAGGGCTAAGGAATTTTCAGCTGCATTTAGGAAGTGTTTTGTATCTGCAGAAGTAGAGACACTGATAATCTTGGGCCTAATCTTGACCATGTCCAAATTTATGGGGTTTTCACAGAATCCCAAGGGAATTCTCATGGAAAAAGCAGCAGTTCACTGAATCAGTTATTTCATTCTACTTTTTTGTGGTGTTGCAGATGATAGGAGTACCTCCTACCGGTCCTCTTGAGAGGCAGGCTCATAAATACTGAAGAAACTGAATGGTTTTCCTGTCCACTGAATGGAAATACATAGATATATCAGCCACAGCAATCAAGTCATAGTTCGAAAAAAAAAAAAGACCAAAAAGTCCCCCTTCCATGAACAACTAGTATTGGGGAAGCACATTAAAAAGCACCTTCTCCTTCTCTCACACCTTTGTCAAGCTCTAAGCCTCTGCAACCCTGCTCTCAGTGTTTCCTTTTAAGGTCACTTCATGGGTGTTTTTGTACAGCAAGGTACAAAAATCTCTCTGATCTCTGCATGAAGGAGAGGAGGCTTCAGAAGTGACAGAGGGCAAGAAGCTCAGTACATGAACCTTCTGTGTTCCTTTGAAAGGACAATGCTGAAGATGGAAAAGATCTACCCTATATTAGGATCACAGGGTCAGCACAATTTTTCTGCTGCAACTTAACATGCCTGCTTTTGAAAAATTTGGCCCACAAAAGGCACTTACCTGGATTAATCTACCTTTAGTCCCATCATTTCCTGTTTGAATAACCAATTGCAAATGTAGAAGACATGTGGAAATGCTAACACCATTTGTAGTATGGAAGAGCCTTGGCAGATCAGCAGCCTGTCTAACACATCAATAATTCAAAATTTTGAAGTTCCTATGGTGTGGATGTGAAAGGAGATTGCAGCCCCACGAATTTTATGCTTTGCTCTTGTCATATGGC
Source organism: Petroica traversi (assembly GCA_025920805.1). NCBI lineage: Eukaryota > Metazoa > Chordata > Aves > Passeriformes > Petroicidae > Petroica > Petroica traversi. The sequence continues at coordinate 13,014,181 of JAHLSL010000021.1, read as the reverse complement.
TGGATGATGACACCAAATATTTGGTCTGGAACTGAGTATGCTGCATATTTATGTATTCAGAAACCTGAGCCAGACTAGAATGCTGAAATCATTTATGAATTTTTAGTAGTCTTCCTACTGTAAATGTTTAAAGCTGCAGCTTAGTAATAAGATATTTGATAGTAGTGCTCAAAAAGACACCACTTGGGAGTTATTAAAAAACATCTACAGAGCTTAAATGTTTTTATGGAAAAAAAAGTGATGTGGCCATCTTTCTTCCCTCTCTGAATAAATACCATAGAAGCAGCTAAATGGAGACGTAAACCAAACAGTTGGGAAGTCAGTTTGCAACTTGCATAAAACCAGATGAGTTAAAATATGATCCAATTGCATTTCAGTACCAAATAAAGCACATTTTGCAATAGGAGATTTTGTATGTGTGTGTGTTTGTGTGTTTGCATATATATTTATATGTGTATGCATTTGTGTGCATATGAATATTTAAATATGTGTATGTGTAGGCGCGTGCACACACACACACATATATATAAACACATATACAAACTATTAAAAAATCCTCGAACAGTCTTGCCAATTATGCCAACGTTTTTGCCCATGATCATATTCTGAATTATTCTACTAGACGTTTCTTTAATAATAATAATTTTAAGAATTGCTGTAGCCACTAACAGAACTAATTTATTATTTGTATTAAGTGTTTATAATAACTGATTGTGTATCACAAATTTGTGTAAACTTGTTATATGGAGGAACCATCACAATAGAACACAATATTTATTTTCCCTGTCTAATGTGCCATAGTGTTTCCAAGACTGCAAAGCTGCAAATAAGAGTAATGTCTGATGGGGCACATTGAACAGTTCCCCAGAGACCCTGAAAGGACAGCGTATGATAACTTTCAGGCCTCCATTTATAACAGCAAGATTTACTTTAATGTTTGCATGCTTCTTATATGAACTATGTAAAAATTATAAGAAAATGTATGGAAAGATTGTTTTTCATATTGCATTAATTTTAATTGGTTTTTGTTTTTCTTCACCACTACAGTACTTGTTTTCCTCCAGAAAGATGGATAAATGCTTAACCTAGCATAATTATGTGTATACATTCTTACAATAAGTAATTCATGCCTTAATTATATTTACCATTTGGACCATGGTATATTTGTGTGACTCAGAGTTATTTAAAAGCATTTCATTTTCACAGGTTTCCACTATTTTTCTATAGATAAATTAGAAAAGCTTGGGAAATTGCATACTGAAAATTGAAATAAGGACTATAAAATCCATTTTGAGACTTGCCTTTTGGTGTTTACTTCAAAGCATGCTTCTGTGTGTGTGCTTGATTTACATTTAGCAATATCTAAGTGCAAATAGTAATCATACACCAAAGTAAACTGGACTATATGCAATTGCTTCCTCTGTTTCTTCAATTGCAGTTGCAATCCCATAGATTTAAATCTTGACAGGTAGCATAATTAGAAAATTCCCTTTGTCTTATTAAATGTGACTCTTCTCAATAGAATTCACTTCATTGCAGGCAAAGAACAGAAAATATACTTCAAATCTAAAATGGGAAATCAAGGGGGACTGTTTTATTTTTATCTGTCTTTGTGCAAGCGACATTATTATCAAAGGATATTGTAATGCTGAAAATGTACTTTTGGGATTTAAATCACGTATTAGCCTGGAAAGCAAAAAGTGCTGTAGGGCCCATGCAATATATTTTCTCATTAATCTGATTGAAAGATTATCCTTCCTATAGCTATGAAAAGTCTAATACCCATATATCCATCTTTCCTGCTAGTAAAATTCAGCTTTGTGCGTAGTCATTGTCTCTTGTGTCTGAGGTCCTACACTCTTCTTCATTTCTCTGTATAAGCCTATCTGTATTAAAATAAATTCAGAACAGGCCGCCATTTCATGCACACATTTTGATTATTTCATAAGCTGCTGAGGAAAATGGAAGTATCAGCAAGTCATGCAGTTTTCTGGTAATGTAATGCTGTCATTACCTCAGTGGTCATGTGAAAAAGTTTAGCTATAATATCTATGACAAACGTTCGGTGAGTCAAAACAGTGCATTTAAATGAAATGCAGATATGAATGAGCCATTATTGCAATCACAACTCCAGCTTAGAAATTATTAAATATGAATATATACACTTTCACAGTAACCTGACATTTGTAATACATAACTAGCTGTGCATTTCTCACCCCCCTCCTCCCGTTTTCCTCCCCATCATCCCCCAGATTGAGAATAGAGGAAGTCATTTTGATCAGAGGCTGCACACAGTAATTGAAGACACTCCTGATGATTTCATGCAATCAGAGTGGCACATTATTTGTGATGAAAATTAAGTAAAGAAGGAAAGCAGATTTATAGGTTGTCTTGCTTATGGTCAACTGCCTTTACAAAAGATTAGCAATTCTATGCTAACCACCCCAACTGCATATATACTTTTCCACATCGTAGATTTCCTGAAATTTTCATATAACCTTAGTCATAACTTGTGGTACCTCATGATTTTAAGCTTTTAATGAAACTACAGAAGATGTCTTAAACTGAATGATTTCTATTCTGAGCTCTTTGAGAGCTGATAGCATGAACAGTATAGATGGCTCTAGCCATAACTGTCACACAGATAATATTCTTTTATGCCTCAAGACACTAAGATGGTGCTGTAGATAACCAAAAGGAATAAGCTGCCACCATCACTAATCTGCGGCTTTGAAACACTATAGCTTTTGCATGGTTAAGAGAAGGTAAAATCGCCTAGAACTGGAATATAGAAGACATTTTTAAGTTAACACAGAAGAGAGAACTAAAGGTTTTCATATTTTTTAATCTATATCCACTCTAGATGAAATCAAGTATAACCCCCTTTTTGTGTGTTTATGGATAACAATTGAAAATGCAAAAGAAGCTGAAGCCTTTGAATCCTCCTAGGATACTTCACACTAATATAGTGAAATTGAAATGTGTGGAATAGTTAGCCTTATTGTTCCCTTTGGAGCTTAACTTTCAAAATGTTTCATATAGATTTTTGGTTGGTTTTATAATACATGTAACAGATTTTGTCCACCATCCAGTTTGTGCCAGTGGACTATAATTTCTGTTGATTATTTTTCAATATGTAAAAGCAAATGCAACGGAAACTTTAATAAAAGACTGAACTTTATTTGTGTTTATCACAGCTAAGGCCACAAAATTAAAACTATATTGGGATATGAAGTAAATCAAAAAGTGAAACTTTTATAAAGGCTTTAGTAGAGTTTCCTAGTAGTAACCTTATTTATTCATATTCTTTAAAAAAATTCTGGACAAACGTTTGTAACACTTATGTTGCATATAATTTTTTTCTTTGTATTTGTCCTCATACAAGCTACTTTCAAAGATTGATTTATAATAAATAGAAACAAGGAACCAGTATAATTTTGGAACCTAGATTTTTTTTTCCCCACATACAGTTTAGAAATCCCTAATCAAAAATCCTGTTGTGAGAATACAGCCTGACACGAAAGTGTCAGAGAAGCAGCGAAGGAAAAATGATGATCTAAACATCAACAGGGTTGGACCGACTATAAACCACATTTTCTGGGTGTGTTTTTTAGATACTGTGGTATGCTCTTCAGAGGAAAGAAAAATTTTACTTGAAAGTCTCAAGCAAAATGAACACGAACTATCAATAATAATCTGCTAATTTGTGCTCTAAAATAAAATCATTGTTAGAACAGAAAACCAAAGCATGCAGGAAGCTATTAAATGCACAGCGGTATTTGAAATCAAACCACGGTGACTTGTTCTAATGGCATGCTGACTTTATTGGTCCTTGTATATAGTTACATAAGCATCTCTGAAGCCAGATTTTAAAAATGGTCTGTAAAGCAGTTAAGGGACATCAAAATCTGGCTTTACCATCAACTCTCTAAGCTCTGTGCTAAGCATTACTTATGACTCTTCTGTGTAAACAACTGCATGCAGTCAAAACTAACATAAAACACAAAAATACGATAAAATTACTTCCCGCTGCAAGACTTTATGCTATGCAACAAAGAATTTAAGATTATACTCCTAATCAAAAATGGAATTTTAATCTCTCATTTTGCCATGGATTCAGTTAATGCAGATGCCCCCCACCTTCAATTTGACTTGAATTCAGCTAGCTGTAGAGCCTGTCGTTGCTGCTTTTATGGTAAACCCGTGTCTTCAGACAGTAGGTGATCTAGAAAACATGTATAGTTTTATTGAAAAAAATCCTGATTCCTGAGCAGAAATACTGAGTCAGAAAGAGGAATTCACCCTCATTCTGTGACTCCACCTATTGCCATGTTACAAATTTCCTTGATATTAATTCCAGAATTATTTTAAAGAAGCTGCCTAGCAATAAGGTGCACTACCCAAGTGCATACAACTTCTATTTACATATATAATTTAAATAAGAGATGTATTTTTTAACCTCAATAATGAAGTAAAAGGATTTAGACTTACTATTTTGCTGCTGCTGTTCACACAGCCCATTTGAGTCTCACCGCCAAAAGAGTTCAAAAATGGTCTAAAAGAAATAACTTCTGTAGATTTATCCATCTAGCTATATCCACTTACAGATCATAGAAGAGGTATTTTTTAAAATAGTTTGCCTGGAAAGTTAATATAGGCTCATGTCACATATTAGGTCTCTTTTGTTTTCATTTGTACTAATCACAAAACACCTGCTTTTGATTATAGTACCTATTCAGTCCTTAAATTAAGGTGGTCTAATGTTAATGAGGGAACCTGATATGAGTATCTAGAAGATGTTTATTATATACCAGAACAAAAATGCACCAAAACACAGAATGTGATCCTTGCATTTGTCATTGATGGAGCTCTAAGCAGAGCTTTGCACTGTACCTTCTTTCCTCTTTCTAGGCAAAAGCTAATTTATTGCTTCTTTCTTGTACAATAGGTGAATAGTCTATGCTTGCTTATAATGCTTATAATATAATGCTTATAATGCTTGCTGAATGAGAAGCATACAGTTCTCTAAATGGTAGGGATTTTGTCCTTATAAAAGACGTGCCTCCACCATTTTATGAAGGGTTTGAACCAAGCCTGGCACTCCCCTTATTTTTTTTTCCTGGCCTTTCTCGGTTTGCCTTGTGTCTTTGCTGCAACCAGACATATTCTATGTGCAATACTTTGTGTTTAGGGAGCAAGACAAAATTGCATGTTGGAACAAAAGTCCTACAGCAAATTATTGGTGTGCTTTCCCTGAAAGCACCCACGACTGATGTCCAAAGTAACTCTAATGCAGCTGCTTTGCACATTGCCCTCTAGGTTATTGCAAATACAGAAAATAGAAGTGACCAGCAGAGAATTTGGATACATATGAACTAAAACAAATCCAGAACTGTGAGTACATGGAATGCATTCACAAGCTGGCCTGAGCACAGGGGTGGCCTAGCAAAGCAGAGAGCAGCTGGACAGGCTGAGAGAACTGCATTGGTTCAGCCTTACAAAGACAGCTTACTGATATGATTTCTGAATCAAGGGTTTAGAGAAGACATTCTGACTCTTCTGTAAACTAGATGTTCTCCAGATGCCCCTGGCCATCTTAAAAATTCTCTGATGCTATTATTTTGAAGTTTAGGTCTGCTAAGTTGGCTATCCAACTTCAAATTGAGACAAGCGCCCCCAGAGGTGAGATATTCTGCATAATTGAGAGAAGAAAAAGGAGTTGATACCTGAGCAGCAGAACAATGACCAGAGGTTCCTTGAAGTGTATAAAATAAAAATTAAAAAGAACCCCTATTAGTCATGCACAAAATTTAACTTGAAATGTGTGTTTAAGTACCAAGGCTAACTGCGTAAGACATTATATTCATAGTTTCACTTTCATGAATACTTTTAATGTCAGATGATACTTCCCAACCCATTATTACTAGGCTAAAATGAATGACAGGTAGCACTGAAAATATCTTTGAAGCTTTATGAGTGCTATTTGAAATTTCCAAATTACTTTCCTGATATAATTTTAGCAGCATACTGGAACTAGTACAGTACTAATAATATGCTTATTGGAGAAGCAAGTCCTGCATAGATAAGTTTATATAAGTACTTACATTTTAGCCAGCATTATACTCTGTTTTTCTATGCAGTAGTAAAGCAATGATAAATAAGTCATGTTGGAAATACAACATTATGAAAAATATGCCTGCACAGCTCAGGAGTTGTATGCCATTTTCCTTTTTTAAAACTTACAAAGCTTATACAGTATAGAATATAGACATTACAGCTGAATTTTTCAAAAGGGCAGATTAATTTATGGCCAATAACAACATCTCTAGTTATATTGCAAAAATAAGTTTTATCAGCTCTTATGCTTCTGGACATAAACTGATCATTGAAAAGGTCAGGATATAATTTTTATGCATGCATGCAACTTTTTATTCATATAAAGTTTTTTGTTCCTGCTGCTCTTTCTTTGTGTTTTGTAGAATCACAGAATCACAGAATATCATGAGTTGGAAAGCACACACAAGGGTCATCAAATCTAACTAGTGGCCCTGCACATCCCCAAGAGTCACACTATCCCCAAGAGTCACACCACATACCCGAGAGCATTGTCCAAACTCCTCCTGAACTCTGTCAGGACTGATGCTGTGACCACTTCCCTGGGGAGCCTATTCCAGTACCCAACCACTCAATGGATGAAGAAAACTTTTCTAAGATCCAACCTAAACCTTCCCTGACACAGCTTCAGGCCATTCCCATGGGTCCTGTTACAGGTCACCAGACAGAAGACAGCAGCGTCTGCCCCTCCTCTTCCCCTCAGAGGAAGCTGTAACTGCAGTGATGTGTCCCCTCAGGCTCCTCCTTCTCCAGGCTGGACAGACCAATTGACCTCAGCCACTCCTTGTACGGCTTCCCCTCAGGGCCCTTCACCATCTTCCTGGCTCTCCTTTGGACACTCTCTAGTAGCTTAATGCTTCTTTTTGTATTATAATGCCCAAAACTGCCCCCAGTACTGGAGGTGAGGCCACCCCAGTGCAGAGCAGAGCAGGACAATCCCCTCCCTTGCCCAGCTGATGCTGTGCCTGGTGCCCCCAGGACAGGGTTGGCCCTCCTGGCTGCCAGGGCACTGCTGGCTCACATTCAACTTGCCATCAACCAGCATCTCATTCCCCAGTCCGCACATCCATCCTGGGTTCCCCAGTCTCAGGTGGAGAATTCAGCACTTTCTCTTTTTGAGCTTCATATGGTTGGTAGAGAACCACTGCTATGGTCTTCTTTGATAATTTTTAGTGAATCTAGAGATTTCTTCATGATTCTAGAACATAACTTCTTTAATCAATAGAAACATATGGCCAAATCTAGTTACTCATCACTCTAATTATCTAATAATTTCTTTTTCTTTATGGTGAGGCTGATAATGCCTCTAAAGGAAAAATACTATTTTCCCCCTTATGTTTTGGGAAAATGAAATATTAGTAAGGGTACTATGAATGAAGTGTTCGAATATCAGAGAATCATCATGCTGAAATAGGTTACCAGTTAGAAATTGAGAACTTCTGTTTTTACTATTGTTTTTGTTGTCATTCCAGGCAGATCTTGAAAACAGATGCAGCCAAACAACTTCATGATGCAATATTGTATAAAACATATGGATGGATCTTTCCTGTACAGAGGCAAGAATATGTCTTATTTACTGCAAGAAATAAGAACAAAAATTGGCAATCTAGGAAAAGAAAAAGTGGTCTCAGTGTTAAGGCCTCTCTGTAGGATTTGATTCACTACAAAATAATTAAGTTGTTCTTAGTACTTCCTTAAAGCAAAACCTTTTACAGCTGGCTGTCAATTGAGTTTATCCAATCTGAGAAACTTTTGCTCCTGTCTTCAGAACTAAGAGACCTTTTAGCTGCAAGTAATTTTAGGAGGAATTGTGTTGTGAGAACATGATATTTTAGACAAATGCTATTATTGCTAAAAAACGCAACCTGTCATGTACAGCACTCAAACTTAGTGGTTTATTTTGATGCTCCTTTATGCATTTGATGTTACAAAATGAGGATAACAGTATATTTCCTACATGCTTTGAAGATAAGATCCCATGCATACAGCATTTTAATTTTGTGGGGAGGTACACCATAGAGAATGCCATTATACCAGCGATAATTTTATATTCAGTGTTAGATCGAGCTTATGTCAGGTGAGAAGCTAATGGTAATGGTAAAAAGAGATATTAAACAGACTCTCAGTTTGCTGGGTTTTATTTGGACACACAATCCATCTGTATTATTCAGTAAATCAGGCTGGGATATGGTGAGCAAAATAAAAACTGATCATAGTATTTTATGGCGTTTGATCTTGTCATGGTTCTTAGTTCTGTGTGAGATATCTGAGAAGAGAGTCGTGGTAGGGTCTGCTCAATTCTCTGTGGGGAGGCTTTGAAAGTAAGAGTAGCTACCCTGCAACAAACTAGTCAAACTAATCAGCACTCTGGGAGAAGTCTGAGCAGGATTTCATCTGCAGAAAGCATCTCTGGAGGATTTAACAAAATTTCATTTAGGGAAGTGGACATTGCAAGTTTTTCCATTGCTTGCTGATTAAGGTGTGCAATGAAATTATATCATTGCTCAGAACTTGAGAAAATGACATCAAGAAGAATTATGCCTTTTTTTTTCTTTTTTTGTTTTTTTTTCTGTCTGTTTTTGGTATTTTGTGGGGGTTTTTTTGCTTTTGTTTTTGTGTTTAAAAACTAATTAATTGGCAGCACAACAGGAAAATTCATGTCCAAAACAAGTCCAAATACATTTAGAAGGCTCATTTTTCCCACAGGCTGAGTCCTCTCTGTTCCTTTTACATCTCATAGCAACTGAAGTTTGCTCTTTGGTATTGGGAAATTAAGGAGCAATGCAGCTAATTTTGTACTTGAGAGAAACTGGAATTTGAGAAAGACAATGTAATATTTTTTGATATTATGGAGCGCTAAGTGTGTTGAAGAAAAGAAAAATACTTTGCAAAAAAATTGGTTGAATGAACATCAAGTGGAATTATAAAGGACTGGTCAAATCACAGTTTGTGATTATGATGGAAAATTAATTACAGTGCAGCTTGATGTGCATAGACACATTTAGCGACTTAAATAATGCAAAATGACTCATGATGGTGTCAGATGTAGGAGAAAGCCTGATTTCTCTTCAAACCAGTAGCAATGGTTTTGGTCTGTCTTAATGAGACATTTTTGATAACAACATTTTATGTGGGGTAATGTAAGTATTTAAATGTAAGTATTTAAACTATTTTAAAGTGACTATTTCTTGTCTAAAGATTGCACTTCAGTTTGGTGGATAAATTAAGTTTTTACAATGTTGATGTTAGCATTGCAGTCTCCCAGCTACTGAAGGATCTGTAGGATCTGTATTGTCCTTTTTTGTCCTTCCTTCCTGCCCTGTCCCTTCCCTTATTGATTGGTATCTTCATCAGCCTAATTTCTTTTCAGGTAGCATGCAAGTATTAATGGTAGAGTTATCTTTAAATTACTATAGTATGAAAATAACATAAACCACACATATTTGAAAAAACTGTTTTTACAAATATCTATACTTGGGGACGGATGGGGGAAGATTTTAGTGGTATTTTTTATTGGAAAAAACCCATACCTGTACCTTCAGGTATTCTTACATGCAATACTTTCACTAACTGAGACCTGGACTGAAATTCTGGGCCAAAAGTGGCAGTAAATAGACTAGACTGGAAGTAGTAAATGAAAACAAGGCAATAAGCTTCCTAACTATTTCCAGAGTACAACACTACTTGTATGGAAAGCTTGTAGGGAAATCAAACCGTTTTCATGCATTTTCTACTCAAATTGACAGAAATGGACATATAAGAGCATTAGGTCTTCTGTTCCTTCAAGTTCTTCTCTCCAGTGAGGAAAAAAACACTTTCATGAAGATTTAATTTAACTGCAGAAAATCTCTGTGGATAAAATCACTAATATGAATCTCAAAAGGGATATTTCTGAGAGATGAAAACTTTCAGAGGAAGCAGGGTTGATTTGATTATAAGTGTACAAAGCTCAGAATTCCCAGTGGTGTGATAATCCTTAAAATGAAAATACTTCCTAAACAGAACATTCTGTATGGGAACATCTTTCAACACACACTTATCTGAAGTTCTTTACAAACAAAATCCCTATCAACAACAAATTCTTTTGGGATAAAGGAGATCTATTAGAATTAAAGTAGAGAGTAAGAGACAAGCTCAACAAGCCTATGGTGTTTTTGAGGACATGATCAATTTTATTACAGAAATAAAATTAAATGTATACTACTGGAAAATATGTGTCTGTCTCTAGAAAAATACCACTTTTATTTGAGTGATCAGACCAATCTGGAAGGATACCCTATTAATACATTAGTGAATACAGAAATTTGAATAGATGAGTATTAAAGTATAAATCATGCTGGTCCACTGCTCAAAACAATTATAGCAGAAAATTTGGAATAACAGTATGTAAACAAAATCAGCAAAGAAGGTATACTTGAAAGACTTATTTTCCTATCTTTGTCATCTTCCTGTTCAGAAATGGTTTTCCCTTCCTTTCCTTTTTTTTTTTTTCTTTTTTGTAGTTTGTTTGTTTGTTTGTTTGTTTGGATTTTTTTGCTTTGTTTTTTGTTTTTTTTTTTTTTCAAAGGCAATGATACATTTTTCTTATTTTTAGGGCTTTTCAGTTTTTTGCTTACTATTTCCCAGTCCTTTGGGATTATTATCTCATGTAGAAATCATGGATTTGTGTTTTCCATAATGATCATCACTTTGTTCTTGTGCCGGCCTCCTGCAACAGCACTTTTTATTCTCTCTGCTTTTTAAAATATCTAGAGGAGCAAGTAACTGGATCATGTAGGATGTCTCATCTTTAGGAAGATATTGTGAGCTACCAATCTTTCTAGCACATAAATGTTGGAAATAAAAGAATTTCAAATCATCTTCTAGTGATAACAAATATATACAGTTTTGCCAGCATGAAACAAATCACCAAGAAAGAACTTTCTTGATATTAGACTAGAGAAAATGTCACATCAATTAATTATTCAGTAATATTTCTTCAGCTACTATTTTCACAAGCAGTGTCTATATTTGCCCAGTGTTTGAACAACAGCAGATAATGGAATGGAGTTTTAGAACTGCATTCAGACAACTGGAAGTTACGCTTGTCTTAAAATCTCTGCCTGTTTTTACACTGTATTTTGATTGTTGATTCCATGAACTATACTCAGAAGAATAGTAGATTTTTTACTTTTGATCTCACTGTCTTCATTTCGTGGGGAGATTGTGATGACTGACTCTCATTTATTCTTGAGTTCAGCATTAAGAGAAATGCATATATAAATAAAATAGATGTCAATAAGGGTCAATAAGGACCCTTAAAGAATGCCACTTTTTTTTTTGGTTGTTACTGTTTTAAACACAAATCTTGACAACCAGTTTTGGCTAGCACACATGAAGTGGTATACATAGTGCAAAGAAGATTTGTGTATATGCATGAAAACTGATACCTGTATTATCTCAGTTATCAACCATCTCATAAAAAAGATTATTTATATTTTCCAGTCCAAGAGGAGGTTAAGATGCAGTCAGATCTGTAAGTAATTTAATAAAAATGTAAACAATTAATCATTAGTTCGTATTTCACATTTTAATGTTTGTTTTATTGGTTGGTCTATTTTCACATAGGTTTTTTTGAGGCTTGTCTAAAAGAAAATATGCTATTCATTTGAGCCAAACCACAGTAAAATGATTCTGCCTAACTCTAAAAAAAACCCAATCATTCCTTTTCATATTTTATAATAACATATGACATGTCAATTTAAACAAAATACACAATATTTGCTGACTGTAGTAAAAGGCTGATATTAAATTAAAGTATGCTGCTGTTAAGACCAGATAATTGAGCATACTGAAATGCAGGTAATATCTGCTATAGCAAATGCAATACAAAAGCCTCATAACAAAGGGTGCTCATACAGATAATATTTGGTATCAAGCACTTTCTCGGTGTGAATGTTTGGCAGAAATCTCTATTTTTTCGTACACTTATGATACAATAAATTTTAAAAATGTATGTATGAGACCTAAACAGTTTAGTGCCAAAATATATTGTAAAATATTAGTGAGCTCTTTTTTTCTGGGCAATGCTGTGTTTATGCCTGTGTTTGTGTAAGTCTATGCCTGTATTTTAAAAAGAAATTTTTCTCCCTTGGATTTGATTTGATTCTTTCTGAATTCACCCTGGGTGAGCCACCATATGTTCTTCTACTTACTACATTGTTAGTACAAAAATGCATTAATCCTCTAAGCCTTCGTAAACCAGTATTCTAGTGCAAACAAAAATGGCTCTTGCCCTCAGTCCAAATATCTTACCGAATTTTCAAATTTTTAGACAAGCGATTTTGTACTCCATTTTTTCCTGTAAAATTTCACTCTTTCTTTCTCTCATGCCACATGGGCATGTGTTCTAATGTGTTTAGTATAACACATAACTCTCTATACTTCAGGCTTCTTGGCTTCTTGCTTTTTCCACAAGTACTGGACGGAATGCATTACATTTCTGCTTACCTTGTCCAGGTTAACTCTTGCCCCTGAAATACTAGATACCAGAAAGAGCTTTCTTCAGGTCTTACTAGAGCTCTGCTAAAACTTCTTTACCAGATTCTCCCCGGGGTGCCTCCTTAATTACCAGTCCTACTCCTGACATATCCCTCTAAATCCATCTCTACAGTAATCATATTCTTTCCAGCTTTGTTCCATACTTTGAATGGCTGCAGAGGGAGGAAATGTGGTGGCAGTGTCACAGTCACTCTACTCATTCCTGACCCAGTGCCTCTCGGGCCAGCTCTGCACAAGTCCAGAGCACAGGCTGGCTGTGCAGGGGCTCCTCTTGTTCTGCTGCCTGACCAGGGACACACAGCAGGACACACCCCTCTGTGAGCTGACTGTCTTCTCATCTCCCTTCTCCCCATTCCCACCCATGCAAAACTGACTTTGGCCCTGCAAAGTTTTACTAATTAATGAAGAATCAGTCTTCTGATTCTTCTTTCTTACCGTCAGCAAGAAACAGGTTTTGGATGTTCCCCAAACAAAACTCCAGGCGTTCAGGCATTCCCTTTAGCTCAGATTATAGGCTCATTATTCTTACAGTGTATTTGATTCTGTCATACCTTTTATGTATAATCCAAACTTGAAAGTGATATACCACATTCTTTTCAACACATTTTTTACTGCAGTGAATCTGTGACTTAGTGTTGTCTACTAAGAAGTTGTAAGAAGTAAACTTGTTTTGTTATGCATTTCTACATGCAGTTTTTGTTATATGAATGGTATGAGCTGTATGGTTCTTGAAGCAGGAGTAGGGAAAGAATACTATTTCATTTTGGAGTACCTGTGAATAAGAAGTATAAATAGCTTCCTATTCATGTTGTTAAATCTTCTAGAGAGAGAGAAAATAAAAAAAATTTAAAAAGCCAAACAAACAAAGACCAAAATTTCCTGTCTAGAGGTCATCTAAATTTTAGTGGCTTACCTATGCTTTGTCACTGAAATTTATCTTGTTTTTTGAGGTCTCTGCAGAAATTTCCTCTTGTAAAGGTCTGCTCATCTGTTGCCACATTAGCATGTTAACTGTTCATTAAAACTATGCAATCTTGCATCTATATCCAGTGAGCTGTGGCATGGGCAAATGGTGGGAGGAAATACCATTGCAAATTTTCCTGCAATATCTGCTTAACCTTACCACTTCTTTTTCTTGTGACTGCTTGTCTGCCATGCTGAAATAGGATCCTGAAAAATTTTGAAGGGATTTTGGGGTCCTATAGGCTTTAGAATAAAGTCATGCACACCTTTTGCAGCCCATGTCTAAAATCTGTAGTCTTATAAGTCAAAATAAATTTGCACACAACCAAATTTGAACTTTATCAGGTTTGCTTTCCTTTTTTTTTTTTTTTTTTCCCTTCTGCAAATAAGTTGCAATGCAGCATACAAGTAAAATTGAACACCTGGTCAAAACTTTTTGCCTTTTTCCTTTTGGGAAATGGAAATTCCAGAGGGACCATAACAGATAGAATTTTACTGTAGGGTTTTCCAGAAGGGCAAAATATATATGAAAACTTTAAAATAGATACAGATATAAATACAATAAATTTTTAAAAATTTACAATTTAGGTAGTCTTTTCCATTGAGGGGAAAAATACTTGAGTTGTAGTTCTGTTTTGCCTCAAGACAATGTGCTCAGAAGTAGACAATTATCATCCCAAGACCTATTTGAGGAATTAATTTTTAACATTTTCTATAATTTCTGTAAATTGGTTTTGTTTTTACTGAAGTACTGTGGCCAAAATCGTGATTCTGTAAACACTAATAGAGAATAATTTTGCCTCAAAATGGAACTGAAGTCTGTGTGAGTGAGTATAAAGAGAAACTAGAGAGATCTTCATACTAAAAGTATGTATCTTGAAAACCTTGTCCTGCTTCTTCCTCCCCCTTCCCTTCCCTCATCAAACATATGAAAGGCTGAAGCCCACTTATCTCAAGCACTGTCTTTCACAATTTCCCAGTGTGATTGCTACACTCATTTGGGATACTTGGCTGATAGATCCCTGGCTTTCATCTTGTGACAATGGAAAGGAGGGCATTCTCAGCAACAGACCAATAATAAGAAACAAATTCCTACAAAGCTGATCCCAAACAAGTGGAGCCCCTTTCACATGACTTTCAAGCTCAGTACAAGGCGTATCTATATTAGCTGGCATTCCCCAGTAGGTATGTAGTAATGACACTGAACACAGGAGGAATCATTCTCCAGTAGATTATGGTAAAGAAACAGCTTCAAAGCAGAAAAGGAAAAGTGGTACCTTCCAGAAGTAATTTTGATGTATCTTTAATCATTTCTATGTGCTCAAATACTCCAATGATTAGTGCCATAGATATACCTATAAATAAATCACAGAATGTTGGAAAACATCTCTGAAACATAAACTGAAGTAGTCATCATCTGTAATGCACATGAGAAATATTTAATTAGCTGTGCAAGTGAGCTGACATGCAAGTACAGTATGTTAATTTGCAGAATTTTCTTTGAGGAACACAAGCTGTTCCTGAAGTGTATGAAAATGAAAGTAGCTTATACAAAATTAAGTTCTGAGATCAATGGTTGAACTTCCTTAGCATCTCTAAGTAGCACTTGATAAAAACACTGCAGTTAAGAGTTGATCAGTAATTTAATTAAAAATTCAAATGTCAATGTGTGATGTTTTTACCATTATAATATTCCAGTAATTGCAGGACTGTTGCAAATGATAAAAAAAAAGAAAAGGAAAGGAAAAAAAAAATAAGTTAACGGATAAATATGTTACAAAAGTGAATAAAATAAAATGACAACAGCAAAAAAAAAAGAAGAGACAAATAACAACTAGAGGAAAAAAGTGTTATCATTAAAATGAAGTTGTCAAGAATTGGAAATATCTCATGATATATAATACTGGAATAAAATATTAAGTTCTTATTGCCAAATGCCATACTGTCATCTGAAATAATGAGGAGGGAAAAGAACTATGATCACTAGGTAAGATTTCAAGAGATCTTCAACTCTTGTAAGTGGAATTGAGCAGTTTTGTTCTATGCTGGAGATGAAAATCTACCCTACTTGGAAACAATCAAAGACATTATTATTAACAAGGTGTTTGGGAAGTTAAGAACAGAATATCTTTTCAAGAACTTTACTAAGAAATAGAAGGTTAGAAATAGCATGATAGTTAGCAATGGAATTTGAACCACATGAAAGCTTCTTAAGGGAGGATGCTGAGAAAGTAACCACTTTAAAACCTGCAGGAAATGTGGCACTGAAGAAGGGATCATTAATAATGGCTGTTATGTGGCAGCAGAATCAGAAGAAGGAAAATCATCAAATATAAGGTAGAGTGAAACTGCTTGTGTTTTTATATAAGGTGATATTAATTGAATTGTATAGGCTGACCAGGGAGCAACCAGACTTGGAATAGGACAAGGATAATTAACAGTTGCAAAAAGGAAGGAAAACACACTCAAGTTAAGCATCACATTAGAAGTGTGCTGCAATCTTTTCTGTAATCAAAAAAGTTCCATTTGTTATTCACTAAGGAAAAGATTCAAATTGATTTAAAGAGACTGACTATGTGAAGGAAGAAAATGTTTGCAAGGTACTTTCTAGGTGATAGATTTATAGGTCAGAGTATCAACATTGAAAAGGATTTCTCAATTTCAGATTGGAAAATAAATTACATAGTACACTGAGTTTTTATGTCACTATGATCAAAATCTTACACTGATATTTAGGAGGTTAGCAGGGAAAAATAGTTATATGTTGCTCAAGGGGGATGAAAATCATAAGTATAAACCAAAATTATCTGAATTAAAGATTATTGTACAATGGAAGAGCAGCACATATTGCCAATTGCACTTACAGTTTCTTCTGATTTTTTGCCCTAATACTGAAGTAAATTTGGGATTGATGAAAATATTTTCTAATGAATCAGATAAGGTAGTCTCTGAATTGCAATAATTTAAAAAGAAATGTGTAATCTTATATATTTTATTCCTTCCTTTTATTTTTTGCCTGGTATTTTTCCACTGATAGATATCTGTGAATTCATATTTAACCTTCGAGAAGAAATATTAATTATATACTTAGGAAATTAATAAAGATATATAATTTTATTTCAGGTTTTGAGAACAAAAACAGTGAACTTTCACCAGAGAGTTAAAAGCAAAATTTAAACTGTGTTCAGCTAAAAGCAGAGATACAATAACTACTAAAAAGACAAGGAAAATGTCAGACTATAGAATTTAAAGATAGAAGGAATAGTTAGAATTGGAGAAAGAAAATATACAGCTTTAAAGTGTAACAAAATTGTAGATATAAATTTTTAAATACCTTGTAAAAACTTATGCCAGTGAAAGAATAACAGAAAGAAGAAAGGCATTTAAAGGAATATGATTTGGAAGGGTGTTTTAGGTTAACTAGAAAAGAAAGGTCTAAAAGAGTTTCCTCAAGAATACAAATTGACTTTGAGGATGTACATATAATAGGATAGGAAAAATAAGAATGGCTTAGGAACAGAAGGCTAAGCCTAAGAAGGAAGGGAGACAATGGATTCTGCTTCATTTTGGGGAATCTACATAAAAAATAAGGCAGGATGAAGTACAAATTATATAGCAATAACATTGAAGTAGTCTGCACTGTAGGCTGACCTACTGAACATAAATAAGTTTTGCAATAAGTTTAATGTAATCAGGCATTGTATAAGGCAATGTTACAGGCATTGTTTATAAGAAAAGATAATTGTGTCTGAGATAAAAAGAGTCAATGATATAAGAAGAAAAAAAATGGGAAAAAAGAGAAGGAAAATATTAGAAAGAACAAGAAAAACAGCAAACCAGGAACCTTCAGAGGAAAGAATAAAAATCCAACAACAGTATAATAGATGCATTGTAACTAGAGAGAAATAGGGATGATTAATGGAAGGTGAAATTAAAAGAAGTGATGTAAGAGCAAAGAGTACTACAAGGTCATCTATAGCAATGAGCTATATGAACCCTGACATTTTTACAATGGGTTTTCAACAGAGTGAACTGATCCTAAAGTATAGCAGCTTGAGTGGGATAGAGGAGAAAGAAAGAAAAGGTTATGTTGCAGCATGATGGAAAAAAAGCTTGTCTTAAAAAATTAAGTCTTTTCAACAGCTAAAGCCTCAGAGAGTTCCTTAGTGACCTGATTTGTCAAGTGGATTTTTGTCCCTTGCTTGGTATTTTCAGTTCACTGCATTCTCTTACCCCAGGTTTCAGGAAATAATATCTAAAAAAATTAAAATGCTCTAAATTTTAATTTAATGTCTTGCCTGCACTGAGTTCCCCATCTACTTAGTGTAAACATTTTAGGATTACTTTAGGATTGTGTGCTTTTGACTATTGATGGCAACCCAAGGGTCCCAAAATGCAGGAAAAATATCTAGTTCAAAGTAACACTCCCTACAGCTATGGATTTCGACTGGAGATCGTATCTCAAAATCACTTTTTGTGGTAACCTACTGCTCTACTAAACACTAGTAACACAAATCAATCTGGCATTCCCAGAAGCCCAGGGAGAATTCTCACACAGCTTTCACTGTAAATGCATTCAGGTTGCAATGGTAAATCTAGAGTCAGAGTTTCTCAGAAGAGCAGGCTGCTAAAAAAAAATTATCTCCTGGAAATAACCAACCAACCAACCAAACAAACAAACAAAAACAAATAAAAGGAGATTAATCTACAAAATTGCAAAGTTGTCTGCTCATAAATGTGTATACCTGCCTTTCTCAACCAGGCAGGGGATCAATGAGAATGCTTTGCTTGGAATGCCAATCACATTATAGTGTCTGAAAAAACATGAAAATAATAATATTTTTTAATTTTAACTTGCAAATTTTGTCCCTTTTCACACAGTATACAAAAAATCCCTTCTCTGTCATCTTGCAATATCACTACTGCTTCTGCACCTGAAAGCAGATTGCTTTTTTGTTTTGTTTTCTCAGGCACTTTGACTTAGGTGAAAGTATTGTGATCTAGATAATAGTATTGTTTTGTTTTGTGTTTTGTTTCACAAATGGATGGTGGAAAGGGTTCATTCTCATTACTTAAGCACAAGCTAAATCTTGGGAAGGGGTGAAGAAGCTCAGACAAAAGAACAGGCACAAACTTTAGCTCTTCTCTTAAGAATTTTGCAATATTTCAGGTATAGCGCAACAGGGAAAAAAAAAAAAGGCAGCTTCAATGGGCTTTGTCTGACACCCTAAGGAGAAATCAGGTGATTCTGCTTCGTGCTGGAGCAACTTCTGATACTCCTCTGCAATGGTTCTAGCATGGGAAAGGGAGGAAAGTACTTGAACGGCCCATAAGCACTAGACAGAGAAGAGAAAGGGAGATAGCAAAGCTGTTTCCTGACCTTCTCAAAATGTGGTTTGAAGACATTTATTTAAAGCTTCTTATGGGGAGAGAGAGGGAAATTCAGGATCTGAATTCAGCTAAAGATAAATCTTTTACATAAAATAGTGCAGCTATATTCAAGTCCTCTTTGGATATTCACATGCAGAATTACATCAATTAAAATATATTAAACCTTAGGGGAGAAAAGAAAATTATTCTATGGTTTGCTTAATCCATTTTGAAAAACAATATTGAGTTTCTTGATGGTTCTGAGTTGACAGGTCCTTATGATCTTGTGATTGCTGTCAGGACTCCTTTGCCTACTCTGCTGCTCAGCCTTGTTTGCCATACAAGACTTAGACCCACTGAGAGTTTGTGTTGTACTATATTTAATTAGGTCATTACTCATTTTTTTGTTGATACCTGAAATTTAATGAAATGGCTTCTAAGAGTGCCAATGGTAACAATAAATTATAACTACCCTGCATTAATAATTAAAATCTGCCTTTTAAAATGCTGTTCAGGGGTGTGGTCTCAGTTACTGACTGGGACCTATGTACTTAACCATAAGTGTTAACCATCTTAAACTCTGAGAAATTGCATATTTGGACATGGGTGTATTTCAATTTAATTCTAATATTTGGGGATATTGTTATTACCAGTGAAAAGGGCAATGGTCTGCCATTAGGCCTCTTGTCAGCTGGGATGACTTTCATTTTGCTTTCATAAAATTGATTGGTTTCTGCTGAAAGTAAGCTGCTCAAAGACTTGGCAAACAGCATGAATCTAAGGGCCTTCTGTACATGGTATAAGTCCATTGAATAGAAATGTGGAGACACATGACCTATATTTCTAGATAATGCTCCGTACTGGCAGCTAACCTGCCTGTATATTTTGTTTTATGATTAAACATATTTTGTTTTATGTTATTGATGGGTAAAAGAGGCCTTTGTACTTTTTCTATTAAATTTTGCTATTAGGCAGCTTTTAGCTTACTTACTGCACAATTAGTCTTCTTCCTTCTCACAAGAGGGCCTATTTCTTCTCTTTTCCTAGGATTATCTGAGGTTGATCTCACTCCCTCTTTTCGAAATTTTTGTGTTTAAGGAAGAACGTTATCTTGCAATTTGAACACAGAAGGCAGAGCCCAGGGAATTTCAGCTACCAACACAGTCCCACTGAGCACTTGAAGGCCCTGTAGATGAAAATTCTTCACCCAAATTCTTTTACTGACCTAGCTGAAGATGTTCAGTTCAATTAAGTTACCCAGGAGAAGTTCTTACAATTGAAGTCTGTTCTTAATTATAGCCCCCACTGACACAATGGAAACAAAAAATTTATTGTAAGATTCCCATAAAAAAAAAAATAAATCAAATTATAGATAGATAATATAGCTTGCAGCCTTTAAGCAAACACAAAGAATTTTAATGCATATTAATTACAAACTTAAACCATAAATTATAGTTAACTTTTTTAAATTAATTCTCTTTGGGCAGAATTAGGATAGGAAGAATAAGGGACATAGAGGAAGTTTAAATGAAGAGACACTATTTCTTTTCCTAAAATAAACCAAGGAATTTTTCATGATAGCTCAGACTTTCCCCAAGTCTTAAAAAGAGCAATGTTCTGCCTGTCTCCTGAGAGTTTTCTAAACAAAGTTACTGTTGATGCTCCCTCCACAGACCTGGCCAGAGAAACCTATAAAGCATTTATAATTCCCAGATTGTTAATATGGAAACATCATGAAAATATGGAAAGCTGTGTCTGTGACTGTGAAGAGGCAGAGGAAAGAACAATGTTACTAAGGTAGAAATTCCTTTCATTACCAAAGGAAAGGGGTGGGTGAGACTTCCTGTGGTGATTTTGGACCAAGCCCTGGGTTATAAATGGGAAGATGGGAAAATGAAAACAAAGATCCCATGTATATTCACCACCATCACCATCATAAGCAACATTTCCTTACCTCTGCCTGTCTACCTCCCCAGAAATATTTTTCTATCTGTTAAACAAAGAAAGAAAACAAAACCTGGTGGGGAAATCTATGCCTTCAACAGGCTTTAGGAAGATTCTGGCAAGGCTCAGACCTCTCTCATCAGAGGAAATAAGCCTTTTTTTGCCAACAAAATGAAAACATTAAATAGCAGTTTCTACATGTATCTGAATTTTTTGTCCTCTTTCACTGGGGGTGGGGGTGGGGTGGGTCAGAGGAATAAGCTTTTTTCTGATCCCTGTTACAACACTGTCAGCTGCAAAAAGTCATCTGCTCCATCAGAGGACCTAAATGCCACTAAACAGAACCCACAGGGACAAGTGGAGAATTCAGACATGCATACAAAGAAATCACAAGAACATTAATCTTTTCAAGAACCAACTGACAGTACATTTCAGAAAGGACATATAACTCAATTAATGTTTGTGCTCACAAAACCTTTTAATTTATGAACTATAGCTCTTGGGGTTTGCTAAACAATTAAAATCAAATATAACTTCTCCCCTAAATTTTAAAAAGCATATTTTATAAGTTTAATTCCTGCAACTTCAGCAGGAACATTTCATCTACATGACCCTGAGAGTAAGAAAGGAAATCTTATTGCTCAGTGATCTGCTGTCATCAATGGACAAAAATTAAATGTTTTTGCTAATCCTTTCACTCTCACTAGCCATTGACCATGAAGCTTTGTTGACCTTGCTGGAAACCCTGGCAAGAATTATTGAGAGGCACTTGAGCGAGCTATTCTTTTCTCCCAGGAAACAACCAGAGGGTAGTAGCTGCTGATTGCTCTTTTGCCTCGATGTGGTCTTATGCAAGACACTCTGTTCCCTCTATTTGACATCCATGCTGCATTGTCAGAGCGATTCAGCAATATGTTGTAAACACTGCTTTTGGACCCGATCTGAACTGTGCATGGTGAAAGTGGAACTATAGTACAAATCAGATAAAACAGAGCTGTTGCTGCTAAATTACTTGAAAAACCTTAGGAGGACATGAATAAGCTATTTCTCTGTTAATGTCAATACTTTTAACTTGCTTTTCACAGTAAGACCAACTGTTTAAATGTCTGGGTACTTTTAAATGGCCAGTAGCAGTTATTCTTTTCTTAAGTGGTTTTCAAATATAGTTTCGAGTGGGGGACTTCACTGTGGTAATACCTGGTGTGCCTCTTCAATGCAGGAATTTCAGTGTTGCACCTTTTAGCTGTGGCTACATACAGAGCTCTTTCAGTTTCTCACCTGGTGGCCTGTAGCAATTTGGACCCATCCAACTTCAAAAATCACTTCTATTTTAAACAGCCACTGATTAGACAAGCTGGGACGACACAGCCTAATGGCTTGCTGCCACTGGAGGAGGTAGCTGTGCTCTCTCCTTCTCTCAGGTGTGTTCTAGAGCCTCCCTGGTGTGTACTGTAGCACACCTCTGGTTATTTGATCAGCTGATTAAATTCTCTAAATTGGTACAAAATTCTTCCAGGAGTGAAAACCATCTCGTTTCCTAAGAATGAGCTACTTAGTTGATACATTTTTGTCTTCTTAAGTTTCTTCCTAAAAGGGAATTAAGAAGTATAAATTAGGGTCTGGCAAGCTGTACTTGGAGCTTCTTAATAAAGTAATTCTTCTGTGCTGAAAGTTTGATGGCCTCCAAAGGATGCTGCAGAAAACACTGGCATTACCTTTTGCCATGTGGGGAATGTGACAAAGGCCAGAGGGTAGATTTTACTTCTTTAATTGCCAATGGTTTAAGACATTAATTGTTCATTTTCTATAAAATTTTTCTGTGGTTCACATTATCTATGTACACAGAATATGATGAGTGAATTTTAGAAACTACATGCAAGGTTTATTCAATAAATAAAGACATTCCACAGTTCCTTGAAACTTTCCTATTTCCTATTTACAAGAGTACCAAAGTCCCATTAAAAAGCTGGGGGGGGGTGGGGAATCAGTAGAGACTTTTTTTTTAAGTGATGAAATAGGTTAATTTCATAGCTGACTTGAAATCTTATGACAAGTTATGGTATTCTATTATTCCATTATTAGTAGAAGACATAATCCCTTGCAGCTGTGGTAACTCATGATAACGCACAATATATACCCATCAAGATATCTCCTGACAGCAATGAAATTAACTCGTGTCACCCCTGTGTCTAACAGAATGTGCTTGCAGCTTCTTCTTAGTGTGCTGTTTTAGGTACCAATGAATTGTTATATGGTGGAAATGCATTAGGAACAATTGCTTATACCAAAATCCTTGCTGGCGTCCCTGTACATTTGGTGACAGATGTTTCCAGCAAGGTAAGCAGACATTATAGGTAAATGATTGAAAGTAAAATAAATCATAGTTATAGCTTACTTCTTAACTGTGTGTTTTCCTGAACTTCAGCAGGATCTGTAGAACTGCTCTGCACAGTTACTTCCAACACATCCTTGGTGAGGCTGAAATCCATTTCTGTATTCTCTGGCTCAGAATCAATGTGTGAGCCGAAGCCTAAAACCATTGCAAAGTCTGCTGTTTTAAGGAGCTATTTTGAAATTATAGGATGATGAAAAAACTGTTGCTTTCAACTTTGTTTTATCTCCTAAGCTAATATTTCTAGTACAGAATTATCTATGTGACTATGAAGTTTTGAGAACATGTTTTTAATGGCTAGTTCCAAATTGCTGGGATGAAAATATGTTTTAAAGTATTTTAAAGAGGAGGAAGAAGAATATGATACTCAGATGATAGCAAACACATCTCAGCGACACTTTAAGACTGTACTTTTAATGACTTTTTAAAATAAGTGTTATGCAATAACAATTAAATAAGCTAAGAGATAAAGGCCAGTATTTACTGTCATGCATATTCTCACTTTCTGACAGGTTTCCATAATCAAACACTTCCCACATCACAAACATTATACAAACACTCTGTAGTCCCAGCACAGTATGGGTTATTCCCAACTTAACTTCATGTACTGTTTCCCTGATGACTAGACCAGTTCTGACTTTCATTTTTTATTTAAAAACAACAACAACAGCTGAACTCCAAATTAGTCTCATGGAATACCCTCAATTTAGCTCTTTTAATAAAATGGAAAAGTTGAAAGCATCCTGGTCACAAGGGGAAGTGTTACTTAAAGCTTGAGTTTGGCCATCAGCATTACAGAAATAAAAGACTGCTTTAAAAACAGAGACTACTGGCTTTATCGTTGGTCTGCCTTGCTTCCCTTGTGGCTAAGCAGCTTTTAGCTTTAAATTTTTATTAAATAAAAAGAACAAATAGAATTCTTTATTTTTTTTCCTTGATTTGGGCAAATCCTATTTTAGGAAACAAAAAGCAATAACTGTATACAAATAAACAGAATCCTAACTGTGCAAAGATGTGATTCTCAGCATTTGAAAGTTAGGAAAGTATTAATTCTTCCTAGAAATAAAGCATATGTATTCATTTTGAGACTCAAGCATTTGACACAAGCTGGATTTAAAAGCACCGGGATTTTACAGACCGTGTTTCATACAATGTGACAATATAAATTGTAAGTTTATAATAAGTAATTAATGAAGATGTAGGAAATAGTGCAGCTGTGTTCCAAAGACTAGTGCAATTACATCTTAACAGAAATAAAAATTTGCAATTGACACTAAAACTCCACCATTTAGGCTTTCAAAGCGGCATGCAACATTTTAATGGCTGAGAGGCTAATATCCTTTGCTGGACTTTGAAAATGTAAGGATAAATGAATAAAGGCAAAGGTTATTGGAGGAAAGGTGTTTCAGTGAGAGTGTACGGTGCTGTAAGAATTTTGATTGCACTGCTTTGGGATTGCTGTGTGGATCTTGCCTTCCAAACCTTCAGGCACCTCTACCCCCCTAAGACATTGAACCTCTTAACTGATACATTGATTTAAAGTTGTTTTAGAGAGGCCAGCTGTGATCCAACTGAAAAAGGTTAGATGCCTGAACCTATGAAAACAAACATGAGAGAGTATATTTGCTACACAGAAGTGTCTCCTCCTACTTGTTTTAGGGTTTTTTTCAGCCTGTTCTCAAGTCTCTGTACTTGGCCCACCTCCCAAAAACTACCTGTTGCTGTTCCTGCAGGTGTTGTACTCCTGCTCTGGAGAAAAGATTGCAGAAATCTGTAAATGGGATGTAAACAGACAGCATTTTCACAATTTCAGAGTTTTTTTGAAATTGTATTTATTGTTCAATGGCTAGCTTATCCTTCATCTTTGACTTCCCTTAAATATCACCTTGCAGTAACAGCCTCTCCTCAGCTTCTGTTTTTGTACAGCCTGGGTTGGAAGTACCTTCCAAGGTAGTTGACACTGCATTTGTCAAGAAACAATGTAAATTTAGGACACCATGAAGTGAATGGAAAAGGTAGGACCTAGAATTGCAAGTATCTGAGGAAATAATAAGAAATCGGAGAATCTTGTCTCTTAATAAAAACCAAACAAAACATAAACAAGATTTTACATACTAGAACTAGAACTAGGGACCTAAACCATAGAAGATCTGTAAAACAACTGCTGAGGATCAATTTCTGTTCAGAAAAGAATTCTGAGTGGTCAGGTACAGAGGGAAACTACCAGGATGACCAGGGGAAGGAAAAGAGGAGGTGCTGAAAGAGCTTGGATATTGTTTAACTTAGAAGAATGAAGGCTGAATATAGAATACCATGATGTAAAAAACATCAGACATTTAAAACACCAGGCTGACAGAGCAGCTGTTATAACTGCTGTCAGCATTGCTAACTGGCCCTGAACAAGAATGGTCTGGAAAAAGTAAGAAATTCTGAAGCATCTAAATACCCAGTAGATTATCAGGATAAAAGGTCATATCAGTTTTTGATAGCAGGGACTTGACTTGATAAGCTGGATTGTCCCTTCCTGTCTAAAACTGATGCAAATTATTATAATTTAAAATTCTTAGAAAAATATACATTTTGATTGAGACAGCAAGCTCAAGGCACAAAGCAGATGACTCAGACCTGTTAAAATAGCTCACTTGGGCCACCCAACAAAAAGGTTGAATTAAGCTTTTTCATTAATGTTAAAACTTAAATAACATTACTGAAATCTTCAGTTCTCTGAAAAGCTGTAACTGATCTGACTACACTGTTGTCTTTGGCAAATTATTTTGCTGATTGAAAGTTTCCTTTATTTTTGTATGGATCAGTTTTCTTTGGCTTATTATTTACAAAAGGACAAAAGGATGATTGAGAAAGCACAGAATGTAGCATTGTTTTTGTCATTCTACCAGTGCAGTGGTGCAATAAGTTTCTTTTAGAAACATAAGAAAGAAAGTAAATGGTCAGGAAGGAATCTCCAATATGGGCTTCAAGGTTTTTATATGAATTTTTGAAGTAATTTTCTTTTCCCATATGACAACATCTCACTTTCAGGGCACATTCTTTTTAATAGAATTAAATGTTGTGTAGCATTACACAAGTTTTGTACCAGTAGAAGCAATAGGAACCAAACATGGAGAAACAGCATCAAAACTGCTGAGGAAGTTAGAGTTCTGGTACTTGAAAAGATAACCTATCCTTGAAAAATATTTTTAAGGTATATTACTAATAAGCATGTTTTTTAATAGGTATATTACTAATATATACTAATAAGCATGTGTTATTTGCTTACTCCAGTGTTTTATTCTGAAAAAATAAGTTATGAATGTGAGTGAGTAGCTTGGGAAAATATTTTCCAGGGAAGAAGGCTGAGAGCTAACTGAACTAATTGTAAGTTGATTATGAAAATTGGGGGAATATATTTTTTCCGTGATTACTAAAGATGTTTGCTGAAAATCATATTCATTATTAAAGAATAAACACACAAGCTGTAATTAAACTGTATTTACCTTTGACATATGCCTGTTAGCGGAAAACATCCCCAACTGTTGGTTATAAACTTTTTGATGAAAGTGTCTCCTGCCAAAACCCTGGTGTTCTGTTGAAGATTAAAGCAAGAAACTTGTGGTTTCTTTATTATAGCTGGCTCTGACAGCATGTATAAACTGACGGGAAATTTCCATCGAACCCATGGTGTTTCAGGATTCTGCTAGATGTGCATATGCGCATACAGGAAGGTTCAGTGGAATTTTAGCTTTAACAGGAAATGGTGGAATATGAAGTTCTGAGGAGAAAGGGCTTTGGGGATGTCCTGATTCCCTGCAAAGTCTGTAGAAGGAGGTGAGAGTACCTGGCTACCTTCGCCAGGCTTGGCACAAAGGAGTATTTTCTTCTTTCTTCCCTTCCACGGAAAACAAAATGTAAGCATGTACCTGTCAGAGCAATTCCTAAACAGGCACTAAATGAGCTAGCTCTGGAACTGGAAGCAATAAAGCTGCTTCAGACTAAGGTTACGCCTGAGCTAATTGCCCAGGTGCAGTGCTATGCTTCAGAGGTTACACTGCTCCAAGTAATTGTAAACTTACCTGCTCGGGGATGTCTAACATATTGCTTCATTGTAATATTTAGACATAACTCAAATGAATCATCAAAAAGCCAGAAAATATCAAAACTGAAGTTCTTTCAGTTATTTTATATGGTCACCTGTGGTATGTACATTGCAGTAGCATTCTTAATTGCGCAGCAACTGCGTATTATTTTTGTGGGATCACTGCCTCATTCACTGAACACACTTGATGTCTATGTCTAAGTTGCACAGTGAATTGCCATGCTATAAAGTGCTGTGTATTCCACTTTGTAATGTCTGAATGATGTCTTGTGAAACAGGATGTCGTCTACTTCTTGTACTGAAATAGGTATATAGTGAGCAGTGAATGGATGTAGGATCAGCTGCAAGGTAGAGATGACTTTCGTAGATGTCTGGCTTTCATCCCTTTCTTTGCCAGTGAATGATTTGCTGGAAGATCGAAAGATTTCTCCATTTCAGTTGCTCATTAATAAAGTGGGGGATCATAATCCTCCTTGGTTAAAGAGGTTTTCTTAATAGGTAGTGTTTAAAGCTTTATGGAGCAAACTAAAATCTAACTGAGCATCAAATTAAAATCTAAGAAAGAAACTAAAATCTTTTTTCATTGCAGGGCTTGGCCATCACGAAGTACAGAAGTCACAATGGACATAAAAAGCAATGTTGAATGCTCTTTTCTATCAACAGTGAAGGCAAAACCAGCTAGTGTTTACATAAGAACTAAATACAATTATCATACAAATTACTCTGTGCCATATAATGACTTCTTAGTGTTTTGGTTGCAGATTTCTTTTATTCTAATGTGGCTTTCCATACTTTGATTCTTCCTTCTCTTAATGTATTGGAAGGTAAAACAGTCTCTTTCAAATAACCTTTCCTTAAATAAGCTGTCTAGAAAAATAAATGAAACACTGAAAGTGTTAAAAAAAATGTGTGGATGTGGCATGGCTTAATGGTGAACAAGGTGGTGGTGCTAGGTGGGCGGTTAGATTTGATGATCTTTAAGGCTTTTTCCAACCTTAACTACTTTATGATTCTGTGAAATGAAAAGCTGAATAGTTAAATGACCAGACTCTTGTACTGGGAACATATAAGGCAAGTTTTCTTTCCATAACTATCTTTCTAAAGGGCTTGGGAATGGTTTACTTCTTTTTTGTGTCCCTGTGATTCTTTCTCACCTCATATCTCTTGTGTGTATTCAGATTATCAATGTGTATGCAGAGCTGGGTTGTCTCTAGTATAAGTCTGAATAGTGTATAGCGCACTGAAGGTCCAGTTTCATCTGGCTTACGTTGGCATTAGTAAGGCCAAACAAATTTGCTAATAAATTAAATGTGTCAGAGAATCAACTGGAAGCATGTAGCATTTAAATGGATAAATATATTCATCTAAACAAACTTGTTTGCATATACTGAAGTCAACAAAGGATCAGAACTCAGATTTATAGTTTTGATGCAGAAAAACTTGTCTCATAACTTGTCTCATCTGACCAGTAGAAATCATGACAACTTCCTCCACAAGTTTTTCAGAACTTGAAACTACTCTCCTATCAGAATTTGCTACTTTTCTGTAGGCATATTTTACAGTCAGACATGTGAAAACCATAAACATTAATCCAAGAGCCACTTTGAAAAATGTGTTTCTTAGTAATTCTAGCATTTACAATGGTATAATAGGAAATGTTTTCTCACTTCACAGCAGTAGTGTTACTTTGTGCCTAGTTTCTGGTAATAAAATAACTTTCAGATACCTCAATTTATGGCACAGTAGATATTAAACATTGATTAAACGTTGATTAGCATTATGAAGTGTGTGTACTATGTTCTGATTACAGCATAAACATGTCCTTTAAAAGAAAATAATCCTTTAGACCTAGCCCAGTCAAGTAGATATAAATGAATATATCTGTTCACATGTAATAAACATATGCTATTGCAACCTTATATTTGGCAATTTTCATGGAAAATTGTGGGTAAATTATTGAGTTAAAAATCAAACATCTCTGGGGTTTCTTTAGACTTTTGTTCCATATTATCCGGGGATGTTTATTTGTGAAACTATATGATACTGTATAAGAAATAGCTTGGCCAGCAGGACTAGGGAGGTGATCCTCTCTCTGTAATCGACACTGGTGAGGCTACATCTCAAATCCTGTGTCCAGTTTTGGGCCACTCTCTACAAGAAAGACATTGAGGTGCTGGAGCGTGTGCAGAGAAGGGTAATGGAGATGGTGAAGGATCTGGATGGAGCACAAATCTTATGAAGAACCACTGAGGGAGCTGGAGAAAAGGAGACTCAAGGGGACCTTCTTGCTCTCTACAACTGCCTGAAAGGAGAGCATAGAAAGGTGGGAATCAATCTCTTCTCCTAAGTAACAAGCAATAGGAGAAGAGGAATTGGCATCAAGCTCTGTCAGTAGAGGTTTAGCTGGGATATTAGGAGAAAATTCTTCACAGAACCAGGTTGCTAAGCATTGGAACAGGAGCCAGAGAAAGTGGTTAAATCCATGTAAGTATTTATAAGGCACGTAGATGTGGCACTTAGGGGCATGGTTTAATACTGGACTTGTGGCATTAGGCCAGTGGTTGGACTCATGATCTTAATGGTCCTTTCCAACCTGGGTGATTCTATGATCTGCTTCCTTAAGAGGAAAAAAACTGTGTTTGGACCCCAGTTAGCTTTGCTTGCCTACACAGTATTGCAGCACATGGTGTCTATATGCCTCAAGTCTCATAATAAAGATGAGGGACATGGTCTTCAGTTACAGGTAAACAATTTGAGTCCAGAACATTTTTCATAGTTTTAGTTAACATAATACTTTCCCCTTCTAGCTCTATCCCCTGGTAATCAGAGTTTGATTTAATTTTTTCTTATGACATTTTAATGAATTTCAAATTTTTGGGAAAGATGTCCTTATAACTTCATTCAGTTGTTTCAATTAGTACCTGCAACCAGTAACAAAGTTTTAGATTCAGCAGATACAAGCCACTTCTGAACTCCTGTGACTCTTGAAGGTCAGATCTAGCAGCAGTAAAGACTGACACTGCTACAGTGCTTTGCTGGGCTCACTTCAGCCATCCTTCTAAATTGCATTTGTCTTTGCTTTAGTATAGAAGAGATGTTATGAAACATTTTTCTATTTGGGGAAAGGTAGAGCTATATCATTTAGAGGATGAAAAAAAAGTCACTGAGTCTAAAAAAATAGACCACAATACACCTGGTACATGCAGTACTCCTAGGGATGAGGTTCTGATGGTGGAAAGTGTATTATTTAGAAAGGAATTATACAATAGATGGATTGTTCCTATTTCTTAGCATCTTAGAATCATTGAATGGTTTGGGCTGGAAGTGAAGTTTAAAAGTCATCTAATCCAATGTCCCTGCAATGCATTTCAATTAACACATCTTCAATTAGATCAGGTTGATCAGACTACTGTCCTTAAAGATTTTCATGGATAGCATAGATAGCATCCACCACCTCTCTGGGAAACCTGTGTCAGTGTTCCACCACTCTCATTATAAAATTCTTGAACCTTAGACCCAGTCTAAACCTGCCCTTTTTTAGTTTAAAACATTAGCCCGTGTCCAATCGCAACAGGCCCTACTAAAAGCTGTGTCCTCTCTTTCCTATAGACCCCCTTTAAGCACTGGAGCACCACAATGCTCTCTCCCCAAAGTCTTCTCCGAGCTGAACAATCCCAAAAGTCTAAGGCTTTCTTCATAGGAAAGGTGTTCCTTCTGTTTTTTGATTTTTTTTTTTTTGTGGCCCTATATCTCAGAAATGAGACAAATACCTTCCAGCTTGTGTATTTTGTTTTCTGCTTTAAGCTGTCAGTCCCATTTCCTGTATGTCAAAATAAGGTCTCAAAATAGAAAGAAGATGGATATAAAAGCCATTAGGACATTCTCATAATATTTTGGTCCAGAGTATGTGTTCATGTTGAGAAAGATAGCAACATTTGCTATGCCGCATAAAAGTGGATTTAAAATGCAAATAAATGAAGTTCTTCCCCATTAGATCTTTCTTCTAAGCACATGGTAAATATTACATAAAATGGTGGAGAGTCAGAATACTTCTCTTCTGAGTGCATAAGAGGATGGATGGATTTAATTCCCTTTGGATATCTGACCCTAATAAATTCTCCTACCCAGGGTTAGCCACTTATGCCTCTAGTCTGTCCTCTGCAGCTCTGACCCCAATCTTCAATTTCAAAGGATATTTGGTAGCAGGGGAGCGAAAACCTGCCCATTTCATTGCTGCACAGTGCTTTAGAGTTAGACAATCAGCTTATAGTAACTGCAACTGCCATTTTATGAATTCCCACCAAATCCTGAACTTTCTCAGTAAATTATATGCTGCCTTCTCCTTTTCTCCAGTAGCCCCACTTCCAAGCCATGTGTTGCAGTGCTTGTGCCCAGACCTAGCGTGCAATTCTTATTCCTAAACTGACACTGCTGCAACCCCAGGCACTCACTCCGTGCCTGTGTTGATCTGGTTAACATCACACAGATAATGAGGTCTTCAAATTTTGTTTGCAGGGATTGTTCCCTACTGCATTATTTTGATTATAAAATACTGCTGTATCTGTATGTCTGTATCAGGGTGTCACAACTTACATACCAACATGTATTAGCATTTCTTCAATCAAGCAAAAACTTACACATTTTTTCTTCTTTAGCTCCTGCTTCATTACTTGTGATTCATCATTTCCAGTGTTTTGTTCTGATAAATCTTCAACATGGTCTCATTTTTCTGCTATTATACAGTGTCAACTAGCTCACAAAACCAGAAGAATAGTTATTAAAATGTTCATGCTTCACAAATAATATTTTGACTGTTGGATAGATATAGAAGTCCAGTAGGAAAAATATTCTGACATGATTTGTAACATGCTATCTTTCAAATAGCGAAAAATATCAAAATATAATTGAAACAGCCTGCTCATGATGCAATCCCCTTTCCATTTTCAAACAAATGAAGGAAGGACACAGTATGAATTTTTCTGTGAATCTCAGGGCATAGCTCTACACAATATTTCTATTGAGGCAGACAGTCAAGCAACTTTTCACAAAAAAAAAAATGGACAGCAAACACTATGAATGCTTTGATAGTGTTTGACTGTGAATTTGTCACTAAAAACAATTCAATATGTGTTTTATTTTAATACCTAATTATGAAATTAATTTTTCTATGTGTATTTTTGCAGGATATGGTCCATTATATTTAATGGAATGAGAGTGAAGGGAGAACTGTGAAAAGACAAGTCTTGTTAAAATGAAACCATTATCTTACTAAAGGATGCAGAAAATATAGTGAAGAGATGAGAAATCCCTTTTGTTAAATGTTTGTGACCTGTGCCTTGCATGAAAAGCAGAATGTTTAGCTCTCCCTCTCCCACTGTAATGTGTTGACCAGATTTTTCTCTGCAGATTTCTTTGGGTACAGAAGTTACTTTGTGTAATGTAAGATTAACAAAATGTCATCTGAATAAAACATTGATAGACTTACACAGGAAATACAGTAAACCTTACCTTTTCTATATATTCATTCGCTGTAATATAAAAAGTGAGACGTGATAGACCTGTATGTCTAGAATGTATATTTATGCATGGACACATATGTCTGAAAATAAAATATACACAGGAATACTTTATATAGGTGACTTTCTTCTCCCTGCAAGGTTAAGCTATCTGATTAAATCTAACTCCATTCTTTCTGTTTCATCCATCACTACCAGCTGATAGCAGAAACAGCATGTACCTTCTGAAATAGTTTTTTCTTGTTGTTGTTTTATGATGTGTAAGGCAGAAAGAAAGAAGGTTTAATTTAATCTCTTGGATAGACTTTGCAGAGATGATAGTAACAGAAGCAGTATCTTCAGCTAAGTAACCTGAACAAACATGACATGGAAATTGAAAAGGAGTTTATAAATACAATACTTAAGCCCCACTTCTACCAGCCCCTTTTATAAGAATACTTGAACAAGCCATCTCTTATTGCAAGCAAATGTGCTATGAGAAGGCTGGTGTTTTTTCTGTTTTGGCTAGGTTTATGATTTGGGGGTTTTTTTTGTTGAGGGATTTTTTGTTTGTTTATTGCTGGGAGGTGGTGGTGCGTTTTGGGGTGGGAAGGAGGGTTCCCCTTCTATTTATCTCTTTCTTCAGCTATTTATTTCCTGAAAAATCCATTTTATGTACATGCTTATATTATTTACTGAATTTTTTTGCTGGCTAGAAGTGAAAATAGAAGACCCAGAACACCTATAATGTGTTTTGGTCTGTACTGAATGTAGCCTTTCAAGGCAGTTATTGCTTCTCATTTATTTCTTACAGTGATACATATTTATTTAATGAAACTGTCTTAGCAATAATGGAGGTTCTGAGGAACAATTTTCTAGTTTAAAAGCTTTTTAAATTGGAAGTGAAATCAGAAGGGTTTGATTTTTTAAATGACTTTTCCATGTAGAGCGGTTTGGCTTCAATGCCAATAAAATTTAGAGTAGAAGGGAATTTAGGGCATATTATAGCAATAGAAACAGCATGTGTTTCTTTGAGACCTCTATCTCACCTCTTCCCCACCCAGATAAACTCAGTCCAAATTTGAGTTGTCAATTAAGAAATACCAAATTCTTTTCCCACTTGAACACTCAGTCAGCAAACTGGCATATCTTCTGAAACTTTTGAAATAAACCTTTTGATACTATAACTATGTAAATAAATGACAAAATCATGAAATCACAAAATCACAGAAACACAGAAGCACAGAATGGGTCAGGTTGGAAGGGACCACAGCGGGTCATCTGGTACAATCTCCCTGCTCAAACAGGTTTGTCCCAGAGCAGTTTGCACAGGATTGTGTCCATATGGTTCTTGAGAATCTCCAGTGAGAGAGAATCCACAACCTTTTTTCTTGCTCTATAACTTTTAATGATCAAATTCCCATGCTTTCTCATGAAATAGCACTTTGACAAGTGGTGAACAGATGCAATTATCATAAAGCTACACTAACCAAATTTTACTTATACACTCCTAATTTTTCTCTGTTTCTTTGGTTGTGCTTTCTATAAAACCATGCTGAAAGAGCATTTGGATATGCATTTCTCTTAATCTCAAGGAAAAACATTCTGCTATAGCTGTTTCAAAATATTTTAAAGGAAAAAAAAGCAACCAAAACCCCACAACATCTCAAGATAGAAGAAACTTTGAGGACTTAACCAATAATCTGAGTAATTCATGATGACAGAATCATAGAATGGGTAAGGTTGGAAAGAACCACAGTGACCTGGTTATTTGGTCCCTGCTCAAGCACGGCCATCCTAGGGCACATTGCACAGGATCATGTCCAGATGGTTCTTGAATATTTTTACTGTGGGAGACTCCATAAGTTTTCTGGGCAACCTGTTCCAGTGCTTTGTTTATCCACACAGTAAAAAAGCTTTTCCTCACATTCAGGTGCAACTTCCAGGGCATCCATTTCTGCCCATTGCCTCTTGTCCTATGGCTTGGCACCACTGAGAGGAGCCTGGCTCCATCCTCTTGACACTCTAGGGTGTCCTAGATGGAATCCTTGATGGCTACTCCTGATCAACTTACTGTTGTCATATGGATAGTGGTGCCCTCGATATCAGACACCCCATCCCCTTTCCAGGGACACAGATGAAGCTAACTGTCCTTTACTTCCCTGGTCATTCTTCTTGCCCTTTTTGAAGACTGGGGTGGCATTTGCTTTTGCATTTCTTTGTCACCTCGCTTTGTTTACACAGTCTTTCTAAGATGATGATGAGAAGCCTTGCTCTGGTGTTCACGTCTTTGCTTAGCACTAGTGGATGTAACCCCTCAGGGCCCATAAACTTGTGGATGCTGAGTTTGGCTAGATGGTCTCTCATATAAAACTCTTTGACCAAAGGAATGTCTTCCTTCCAAAATTCCTCTACCCTACTCTCCTAGATCAGAGATCCCTAAGGGCTTGCCTTCTCAGTGAAACCCAGTGCAGAGATGTTCAGTAACTGCCTTCTCTGTGTCCTGTTACCAGGGCTCCCTACATTTAGTAATAGGCCCACATTCTCTGTAGTTTTCCTTTTTTTATTGCTGTGTTTGAACAAACCCTTAATTTTGTCTCTGTCATACTTGGCCAGATCTAATTCCTGATGGGTTCTGGCCTTCCTTCTCTCATTTTTACTTGCTCTGACAACATCTCTATATTCTTTCCAAGTGGCCTGCCCCTGCTTCCATCTCCTGCAAGTTTCCTGGTTATGCTTGAGTAATAACAGGAGTTCCTTATTCACCTACGTGGGTCTCTTGCCCCTTTTGCCTGAATTCTTGCTCCTCAGGATACATTGGTCTTGACTTGGAGGAAGTGATCCTTGAATATCAACCAGCTCTCTTGGACCCTCTTCCTTGCATGATCTGTTCCCATGGGATTTTTTCAAGAAGAACCTTAAAGAGGCTAAAATTAGCTCTGCTCAGTCAAGCTGTAGTGTGACTTTCAATGTCCTAGCCATCTCAACAGTTTCTTTATGAAGAAACTAATTGCCTAACACTTGTCATTCATCCATCCTGGAAACAGCTTTTGTAACTAAGGCAGTTACAAAGCTTGAAATGGATTTTATTGATACTGCAAATGTAACTTTTCAACTCTGTGTAAAGGAATAGTTAAGATAGATTTCAGTTACCTCTCTTTTATTTCAGTTCCCAATCTGAATTCAGGGTGGTGTGTGAAGTTGAGCCCTTGTGTAATTTTAGCAGCTTCCTTCACCACAACAAAGAGTATAGATTTAGTCTGGGGAGAGGAGGGTGTGTTTTATTGGGTTTTGCAGGTTTTGAGGGGGTTTTTTTGTGGTTGTTGTTTTTTTTGAGGATGGTCATTTAATTTGCTACTTCAGAAGAATTATTTACTGTAGATTTCTTCAAGAAAATGCTGAGACTTTGGGAAATGTTTACTCCTTCAAATTGATGTGAGTTCCTCTGCAAAAAAACCTGTGACAGGAAAAATTCTCCTTTACCAGGTCCCAAGCTCTGGTTGTGATTTTATGCTACTACAGTAGTTTAAAACTTCTGAAGCCCATGTGAGAACCTTACTCATATATTCATTAATTGCTGAAATACCCTAGGGGCATAAAAGTAGAGATTGACAGTATTCAAAATTCACTGATATAGAATGTCAACTTTATAAACTTGTTACTTAATGTACTCTCCAAATTGTCGACTATAAGAGTTTTTGCTTCCTTGCCAAGGTATTCTAACTAAGCACTGACAAAAAGTTTTAGTAGGGAACAGTGTCAGGTTTTTATCCTTTAAGAGAAATTGATTCTGCCTATGAAGTCATCCTGGGTAGAAATGAACTACATTCTCAAATGGGCATAGTACAGAGAGAAGAAATGGTGTTATGCTAAAGCTCCCATGTTAACCTTATTAACGGAAGTTAAATACAGGATAATTTAGCAATGACTGCTATATATAAGAACAGATGGCTGGTGGATGACTTCCTTCTGTGTACTGAAAAATTCCAATTAAGGCAAAATTAAATGAATTAATAATATCATAAAACTGGTATTCCACATTTTACTATGGATTATGCCCTCCTAAGCAGGGAAAATTGCATTAATTGCTTCAAGAAAGGAACCATTCTGTGCCTGCAAAGGGCTTGGTGGTGAACTGTTCCACTTCCTGCCACTGCACAGTTATGCATAATGTGACCATATGGAATTCAAAAATCCTAAGTAGGAAGGGTACAGCAAAATTTTTGCTCCAAACCCAAACTACTCTGTCATTTAACTGGAGAATCTCCAAGATCATAGCATAAAAAGTATCATAGCATAAAAAAAAATTAACACTGGATACCCACTAGAAAGAAATATGCATAAGAATACCTGACATTATACTCATTAGAGGACATCATTATGCTTGGTACATTGCATAGCCTGCAAGTATATTCTTATACAAAAATATTTCCTAAGAAGCACTAAATAAGATTGTCTCTCTCTACATAAAATAGGTGAAGATTTTGACTGGACAGAGGGTTAAAAATCAGGGATAATCTACCATCTATTGTTTTCCTAATCTCAATTGATAGTATTTTACTGTATCTTTGAATAGGATACTTTGATTTTTTTCCCCTGGTGTTTCATGTCCAAATCCATCTCACATCTGATCTCTTCAGATGTGAGTCCCCCACCAGAGGATTAAGAAAAAATCTGAAGCAAAATTCAGGGGTTTTTTTAAACTATTTTAGTCTTTTTTTTGGATCTGACATGCACAGGTTGGGCATCTGGCATTCATCCTGAATTATGCATACTGTCCTCCTGCCCAGAAGTAGGGCATTCAGCTTGCAAGCACTGAGTGTAGTTACAATTACAAGAGTCCTTGAGGCTCTTTTCCTTGGCCCTGATGTCTCAAATAGTGAGGGCTGATGTGGTGTGGGGCAGCCCAGCCTCAGATTGTCCAGCACCTCCCTGTTGCTGCTGGAACATCATCACTGTAGATAGCCAGGGCTTGGGTGTCTGCTTCTGAGCTAATCTCCCTAGCCTCCCTGTGCCACCAATGGAGAGAAAAATGGACTTTTAGGGAATGATTTGGTGAATCACACTGCAGAAGTGCATGTCCTCTCTAGAAATTACACAAGCAAACCAGGTAAATGAGTTGTGAACATCTACAGGTTTGCTGTAGGTGGTCTAGTGAATCTTACTCATGCATGCTAAAGACTGAATGTATAAATGCTCCAATGATTACTTTCCTCTTTTAGTGCTTTCCAGCAGCACG
Source organism: Petroica traversi (assembly GCA_025920805.1). NCBI lineage: Eukaryota > Metazoa > Chordata > Aves > Passeriformes > Petroicidae > Petroica > Petroica traversi. The sequence goes on along the minus strand of JAHLSL010000021.1, from coordinate 12,976,031 downwards.
AATTGTCTGGGAGCATATATCAACGATGAAGAAAGCATAGAAGAAAGCACATGAGCCTACAAGTGGACCCTGACTTCAGTTAGTTATGATATATCTACAAAGTAAGTTTGGAACAATGGCAGTGGTATGTGCAAATAACATTAGAGAAATCAAAATGGATCAAAGCAAATCTCTTTAACTGAACTTTATGAGAAAACATGCTACCAGTTACAGAAGAAAACAAATAGTTATATGGCACCTGACATTTCATACTGAGAGGATTTCTATTAAGCCACAAAGGTAACATAGAACCCTCAAAGGCCTAGATATTTGACTGCAATACATTCTGGATTGCACAGCTAATTAAATGGTGGCATTTGTCCATACTAGATACTTATGACAACATTAAATCTGTCTCCTCATCACCGTAGCAGGAGTTCTGGAGACCCCGAAGGAGATGACTGATGTGCCTCCCTAGTATTGAAACGTACTGCTAAGTTGTTGCAGCAGCAGGAGATTGTAAGATCAAGAGGCTTAATAGCTTTGGTACAAGAGCAGTGCTACATTAAATGCAGTAAAATGCAAGAACTTACTGTACATTCATAGAACTGAAAGCCCCCTAGCTATACATAAAGGAGCTGACAAACCGCACATATGTAGAGTTCATAAGCTAAGCAAGTTTAAGGAGAATTTTACTGTATATCGCTTCAGACAGGGGTTTTAATTTGAAAATTATTTTTTGCATGCTAAAATATGGCCTCACAAAATTCCAAGCTAATCACAGATGGGTCTATTTTATAGCATGAGATGCAAAGCAAAACCTGCAAACATATTTTTGAAGTATATTTTCCAATATAAGTGTCAATTGTTTTCCTTTTACTTATTTCTTGTTTCAAAATAGTTGTATTGTGTATTAGGTTATTATTTTCAATGCATATTCATACCTTTACTTTGTTCTCCTCATCCTTATTTGTGTGGTAACTGTGGGGATTAAATCAAAGAATTAAAGGTTTTTGTTTTTACAAATAAAATTATAAAAATATTTTGGTCTTTTTAATTTTTTTGCTGTTAGGAACTCCATTTTAATTTTTCCCAAAAAAAGTATTGATATGGAAAATAATGCAAAGGCTTTCAAAAAATATTTTGCAAACCTGATACTTGACATTAAAACTGAAGATAAGGTAAGTTCCATCTTACACAAAGCCTTAATAACCTACTCACCCTTTCAGTTACCCATGTACATGACCACATGCACACTGTCACAATGTGCCATATTAACCCAGATTCTTTGCTATAAGAGCCTCCTTCTCCAAAGCACAGATCTGTTTTGCTGAGATAGATCTCCATGGAGAGGGGATTGAGAAATAAAAGACTTGAACTCTAGCCTTGTTTGTGCACAGTCTCAGACTTTTGTCTGCCTGTGGCTGCCCCACCTGTACAAACTGCCCCAAGACTTTGTTGCTGCAGCTTTCTGAGCAGCATCAGCAGCTCTCCCTGCCACCCAGTCTGTGTCCTACCTCTGCTTTGCTGTTTCCAGCTTGTGTTTTTCTGTCTTGGAATACATCTGTTTCTGCTGCAGAATGAGCTCAGTTAACAATACTTGTGCAACCAATTTGCCTGTGTCTATGTCAGGTTGGTGCTGATTGCCTGAGGGTAACTTTGCCTCAACAGCTTCTTTCAGGCCTCATTCTATGAGCAGCATTTTGAGCTCTTTTAAAGTCTTTCCTGCATATTTCAATTTTCTTTCTGGGAGTAATTGTTCACATTCCAGTTTACAGAGTTCAGAATATGTTTTTGACTGGCTCAGTTTACTTTGCATAAGGCATTTTTTCAAATGAAATTCTTTTATACAAGTTTCCTGGGAAATTCTACCTTTTCTCCAGTGAACAGTTTCTCACACATTGTTGTGTTTAGTTTCTTTTCCTTTGCAGACTGACATCCTGTGGTTGGCTTCTTCTGCCTTATGAGGTTTTCCCAAAGTGAAAAATTCAAATAAACAAAACAAAACAAAACAAAACAAAACAAAACAAACAAGCAAAAAAAAAAAACCCCAACAAAACAAAAAACAACAATAAAATAAAAAAAATCCCCAAAACAAAACAAAACAAAAAAAAAACAAAACAAAAAAACCCAAGCAAACAAAACAAACAGACAAAAAAGGCCAAACAAAGGTTCTGTGCATCATGTAGAGGTGGCTGGGCTTACAAGTCGACCTACATCTCTGTTGTTATCAACCACTTGAATGAGAAGGAATAAATGCTCATTAGCTTTCCCAACTGTTACATAAAAAAATTCAATAAAATTGCCAGTATTTACCCATGTGAGCAAATTATGTGAAATTTCAAAGGTTTACTAGTGATGTTATATGGTACCAAAAGTAAACTTCCCTACCCTTTCTACTCCTTTTATTCCAAGACCTCTCCCAGCAAATGGAGAGGCACAGCAGAGAGCTTGCTTCCAGCTTTCACCCTGGAAACCCTGAACATCCGCAATGCAGGAAAGAGCAAACTCTCTGAAAAATGCTAATTATCTTCACACCATGGTGTTCCTGGAAATTCCCTGAAAATAACCACTTTGAACCTTTGAACTTGGAAGGTGCAGCCAAGATAACAGATTTTGGCATTAGGCTGTTCAAGTCTTATTCATAGAATAGGCTGACTAGAACATGTGTGTTCAGGACTTTCTTCCTGCCCTGCTGGCTTTTCAGTTCCTATCATCCTTTTCTTATAGTCATTAACTTAAGAAGACCTAGACAGCCATGGCTTTTTCCCAAGTTCTCTTCCTCTGGATCATCATTCAGGCATGTTTGAAGGAAATTCCAGGTCTTGAAAGAAATACTAATTTATATCTTGATACTCAGGTCCATTATAAATTGTGACAGCTCTAGCTATGGAAACGGATAGCAAGGAATACGCAAAAAGCCCTCTGATAGTCCTTAGAAACTACAGGCACAATAGCTCTTTCAGAAAGAAATTATATCCCTTTCCAATTTCACATATCTTGTTCATTTGTCAAGATATACTTGACCAATTCTTCTCATCTTCTAATTTATCTTGAGAGTCTTGCAATTATTTTGAGGTATTAATAGCTGAAAAAATGTTTCAGAATACAAGAGTTGTGTTCTGAACCCCATTTGATACTGTAGAGTGGATGCTAGTATTTTATTCACTGTTGTTGTGTTACAGAGGTAATCATGGTTTCAATGCTTTCGTTTTCCAAAGGAGGTCCAATCCACTACTGAAAATGTTCTATCTGAGGGTAAAAAAATCTATTCAGTGATGAAGTGCTGCAGTCATTAAACTGCAACTTTGCAATCAATGTAAATCTTTTACTGGACTAACAAAAGGAGGCAAAAGTATGATCAGTGTCCTATGTGGACTCCATTCCTACAGCTTTCTTTCCTTTTCAGACTAATTAAAGGAAAAAATTTCTTTACCAAAACCTCTTCTGGTTCAGGGTCATCGTCACCCTTTTCGTCAGCCCTGAGAAAGATCTTCATGAAGGGTCCATTGAAAAGGCACTAAGTGGTATTACATTTCCTTCCTTACCAGCATATTTTCCTGCTCTGTATATTTTAATGACCAAATTGCCATGCTTCCTCATGAAATAGCACTTTGACAAGTGGTGAACAGATGCAATTATCATAAAGCTACACTAACCAAATTTTACTTATACACTCCTAATTCCTATGGTGTTTTAAAACCATGCTGAAAGAGCATTTGGATATGCATTTCTCTTAATCTCAAGGAAAAACATTCTGCTATAGCTGTTTCAAAATATTTTAAAGGAAAAAAAAGCAACCAAAACCCCACAACATCTCAAGATAGAAGAAACTTTGAGGACTTAACCAATAATCTGAGTAATTCATGATGACAGAATCATAGAATGGGTAAGGTTGGAAAGAACCACAGTGACCTGGTTATTTGGTCCCTGCTCAAGCACGGCCATCCTAGGGCACATTGCACAGGATCATGTCCAGATGGTTCTTGAATATTTTTACTGTGGGAGACTCCATAAGTTTTCTGGGCAACCTGTTCCAGTGCTTTGTTTATCCACACAGTAAAAAAGCTTTTCCTCACATTCAGGTGCAACTTCCAGGGCATCCATTTCTGCCCGTTGCCTCTTGTCCTATGGCTTGGCACAACTGAGAAGAGCCTGGCTCCATCCTCTTGATGCCTTCTGTCCTTTCAGATACTCACAGACATTGCTGAGGTTCCCTCTCAGTCATCTCTTCTTCAGGATGAGTTTGCCTGTGAGGATGATGTGGGAGAGAGTGTAAAGAGCCTTGCTGATTCATGTAGAAAATATCCACTGCTCTCCCCACATCCAGCCACATAGCTGGTTCATCATAGAAGGCAATCAGTTTGGGCAAGCATGATTTGCCTTTACTGAATCCCACTAGTGTAATACCTGATCCAGAGTATAGCATCCTATTAAAACATACACACAGCAATATTCTGAGACATGATGTTGAATCTTGTTGAATCTTTAAGATAAAAGACAAAAATTTCCCTCCCTCAGCTACAACTTAATGACTCAGCATTTTATGTTGGCATTGGTGCCATCAAATGTAGACATTAGCAGATGATAATGTGAACATATTGTGTATTGAAAGGTAAGATGGAATAGAAACTCATCCACATTTCAAGAACGTGATCAGTCTGTTGACAGACTTCATTGAAACAATTTCTCACAGTTTGTCCACCCATAGGACAAAATATATTAAGATCAGACATTTTAAGAAAATAAAACATGGGATGGTGTCTAAAAAGGGTGATTTTTTTTCCCATAGAAGTAAAAAAATAAACATGTGTCTTCCTGCTTTTTTTTTTTTTTTTTTTTTTTTTTGGCCAGAGCAATAGGTTAATTCCAGTTTCAAGTTACTTCTGTGGCTGATGGAGAGGCTGGCATGTGGCAATTCTAGGTCCTGACTCCAGAATGAATGAGAGAGTTATGGTTAAAATCTTGAGTCTTTCACTGTGAGACACAGTAACTACATCACTATTTCTACACTTTATTGGGTCAGATACCTCACCTGTCAATTTTTTCCACTTCTTCCTGTGGATGTGGAGGGATCTTAAGTCTGGGCTATATAATTTCTGACAGTATAACATCACAAAAGATTCAGTCAAATGGACTGTATTTTCCAGCAAGTGAGAAAATCAATTGTTTTGTCTGTTTAAGTTCCTACACTTCCTACAGCCATAGTTTTCCTATGATAAAAAGCTAAGAGAATTGGGATTACTCAGTCTGGAGAAGGCTTCAGGGTGACCTAACTGTTGGCTTCTAGTACCTGAAGGGAACGAACAAGAAAGCTGGAGAGAGACTGTTAACAAAAGCATGTAGAAACAGGACAAGGGCTTTAATGGCTTTAAACAGAAAGAGCGGGTTTACAATTCATATTAGGAAGAATTTCCCTGCTATGAGGTGGTGAGGCACTGGAACAGATTGCCCAGAGAAGCTGTGGATGCACCATGCTGAGAGGCATTCAAGGCCAGGCTGGATGGAGCACTGAGAAACCTGGTCTAGTGGAAGGTGTCCCTGCCCATGGCAGAAGGGCTGGAACAGGATGATTTTTAAGATCCTTTCCAAGCTAGGCCATTCTATGAGTCTATGATTCTCTGGGTGCTGTTTAAATTTACTGTATGTTTTTCCTCAGAGTAAGCACCACTGATTTTCTTTCATGCAGTTGATGAAATATTTTGGTCATTATCTACATCAGAAATTTTAATAATAAATGGACTAAACACCTGGTGAGCAGGCCTTTTAAAAATAATGTGCATTGATTTCTCTATCATTCAGATTCATTAAAATGGTGATATTGGCAGGAATAAGGGAGAATTTAGTTTATATAGCTGGTTCTTTTTGCATTCCAACTTTGGGAAGCATGTAATTCACCTGAAATAGTATCAAAGATTTTCTTGAATCCAGAGGCCAATGTGCCCTGAAATAGCTTAGTCTCATATCCTCAAATTTGAAATAATTTTCTCCAGCTTTAATTTTCAGCATGCATCATTTTTGTGAATGGCTTAAAAGAGGCCATTGGCTGCTCATCACCCTGCATCTGCAGTTAGGTTGTATGCCTAGTGATCTAAACTTAGAGTACTTCTCATTGAATAGCCAGCTCCATAAGGTTACCTTGGAAAAATGAGGCCACTTTACCTAAGAAACCAGGATTTAACCAACAAACATCTTCATGCTTGATCCTTTCAAGTTGTTCTATGGAACTCAGTTCATATTTGCTATTGCTGCAGTCTCATGGTTTAAAATGCTGGGGATATAGAGCTAAAAAATGGAATGCTTATTCAAATGGGAAATGAGGATTGTCCCTCAGGTTTGATTCATCAGTCAGTGACTCTCCTCTAATTAGATGGTGTTTTATAAGGAGAATTGCTTGGGGTCATGTAGAGTTGGAAGGAGCAAATAGGCAACTGCTTTAGGGGTCAAAAAGGTTTGCTTCTAACTTGTTTGCCTAAAACTCCACTCACAAGCCATTATTCCTGCCTCCTAATTTCTGAAGGTTTCTAGCAGCTGACAAGAAACAGGAATTTGCACTGTAAGACTCAGTGTTCAAAAGATGATTGGCTGATGCTATAATTAGGGTTGTGAACATGAGAGTGTAACTGACAGAAATTGCAGGCAGGGCAATCAAAGTGTTCTCATATATATATTCACACTACTTTAATAAAGAAGCTGGGCAGCTGGATGTACATGCAAGTCCTCCTAACAGGCCTCATCCCAACACTAGCTACCTGCCCCCAAAGTATCTCCTCTGTACATACAGTGTGAATATAGCTGTTGAAAATACATTTCAAAGACCAGTTATAGCTAAATAACCCTTGTTTTCCTGCTGTGACACATCCTTCAATTAAGTATTTTTTTTAGATGAAAAAGGTTATATTGACAAAGAAACTACTTCCTTACTATTATCTTTGTTTATACACCTTTTGCATACTGTTAATGCAGAAACTGAGTAAAGACTTTATTTTCATTAGTATCTCTCAATCTTTAATCATCCAAATATTTCACAAACTAATGACCTAAATATGGTTATAAAATTCTTGGGATAAAAGCTTTTCCCTGATCTGATGACTCCTTTTAATTACCTGCCAATAAACACATACTTATCAAGAATATATAGTTCTTCATCAGTCATCCTTTTTATATAATGTTTATAGTCCACATTTTATTTCAAAGGATTTTACAAGCTACAAAGCATGTACAATAGTCATTTTCTTTATATGGTGCTTGGGGGCATTACACAACAAAGTACAAACAGCTTATCCTTCACCCCCACTGAAATGTAGTCACCTCTGAAGTGAAAGGTAGCAGCTTTTTAATAGCAAAAGAAAAACACTATTATCTAATTAAAGCAACAAGCTACATGTAGTTAGAATGTGGTTGTTCAAACTCAAATCTTACTTATGACTTATTATTCATTTTTCTGCTCTCCCTCCCCCCCCTTCACTTTACATGCCAGGAGAGGAAAATGCCTTAATGTATGACCTGCTCTTTACTTAGACCTTTTAGTTATCCTCTGCTGTTTTGTAAGACTTACAGAACTGTTTGAGCTTGATCCCTCTATGTTAGCTGTGAAAGAATCCAACAGTTGCCGCTTCATCTGAGGGATTTCTGTGGGGAAAAGGGGTTCTTTTAAACTAATTCCTCAGGCTGCTCACAGCCTGGACTTTCCCCTTTAGATGTCCTCCGTGGCTCCCTAACACTTTTGGGACTCTTTGAGCTGCCTGAGCTGTCTTCCTTTCCTGATGGTGGCATTTTCTCTTCAAAGAACATTTTTTGCTGCCCCTCTATTATGCGCAAGGAGAAAATGCCTTTGAAATCAACATGGTTCTGCAGCCAAGTAGTAAGCATTTAGAAACATCTATCTGCTTCTCATTTGTTTAAAATTTGTTAAATCCTATAGCAGTTAAACAGGTATGAAGTGATTTTCTTTTAATGTTACTTCCTTCTGATAGTCTCTGCAATGAAGCTGCATCAGTTTCAAAGGTTTCACACTCCCTGCGTAGAATAGAGCTGTAATAGCAATAGCCCTTTGAAAAGGAAATGGCAAATGGCACCAGCAGGACAGGCAAACAGCTTAAGTCAAGTCCGTGTAGCCCCAGAAGTGCTTGGAAGCAGAAGGTGACGTGAAAGAAGGCGGAGGGAAGAGTCCAAGCTTAGAAAACATCTGTTGAAAGAATTAATTGAACAAGTCACCCCACCCTAAACAAAGCATAGCAGTTGAAAGCAGAGAATAGCAGCTGCAAAGAAAGTAGCTGTAGAAGGTTTTTACAGTTCTTACAGTTGAGCAAATACTGTAAGACCTATTATTTCAAACAGAATTAAAAGAAAAACCCATGTTCAGACAGGAATTCTCCCTTTTCAAAGAGACTATTAGGTAGACATTTGGTTTTGTTTTTACAAGCATTTATTATGTTTAATATGACCGCTCTGTTATTAGTTCCTGGATGACCATGTTTATTAGCATGACTCTCTCTAAGCAGGGGACTTTCATGATTTTTAAGGTCCTACTGCTGTACTATTATCTGCTGCAGACTTGTTCTGAAAATGCCACCTATACTTGTCAGTACAATAGAACAAGACATAGTCACCACACAAAGGTTCAAACCCTCTTCCCTTCCATAAGCCTATTGGATTTATCAGTACTGCCTGTTGGGAACAATTGGGAGCATCACAGGCAGGCAAACTACGGTTGTGCAATACCTGTGAGAGAGCTACCTGGACCAGAAAAAAATCATTCCAGGGAGCATCCCAGTGTTAAACAATAAGGATACTCATTTACCACTGCTTGCATCCATGGCCTAACCCTGTTCAGTTCACCAGCACAGGCATGTTCAGATGTCCTCCCAACAACGCTCATCCCACAACCAACCTCCACTAAGTAGCAAGGAGAGTGGTCAGTAACCTGTGCAGCCGTGATGTCCCGAGTCTCTGAGCATACAAGAATGACCAGGCACAGGAAAATACCAGGAAAGACACCAGTAGAAGAAAAAGTTTCTGTGCTTTTGACAGTATCCAACTGCTTGAAGATCATCCTTTCAGATAGGATGGATATAGCCACTGATTTGATCAATAGAATCCTTACTTTTGCATTTTTTAAAATATGAAATGGGAGAAAACACGATTCTTATTCCTGAAACCAGTGTCAGTTTGTATAAAGTCTGGGCAATGTTGATTGATATAATGTTTATACTTGGTGATAGGGAAAAAAAAATAACATTTAAGAGGGGGTTTTTGTGTTTGTTTTATTTCCTTTTTTGCGTACCTATTTCAAGAAATGGCTGAGTTTAAAAACCACAGCAAACAGGCAAGCACTTAAGGATGCATGTGGGAATTAGGCACAGATTTCTCTCTGTTGTTAATAGAAACTGTGCATCTAACACTTGTTCACTGCAGTGGAAATAGGCTTGAGCCTTAATCTAAAGTGCATTGTGAGAAACTATTTTTTTCATTGGAGACTATTGTGAATGATGCAGCTATAGTGGACAAAGTAGTCTAAAGGCAAGTGAAGTAAACTGAAAGATCAGCATTGAATCAGTCTATTGGACCACGGACCGTAGGTAGAAACAGATGCTCCTTAACCTTTCATCATATTAATAATTTAACACCACTGATCTCTCATAAAGGATTGAAATGTATTAGTTTTTCCTTTGAGAGTACATTTATCTTTTTCTTTTCTTCCTCTACCTTAAATTGCATTTTATGCAGCCTTTCACTAAAGAACTTATAGAGAATCAGCAGAACTACTGTGTATAAAGGGATGTGACTTTTTACTTAGGTTTTTTTAAACTTTTGTAATGATTGTGCAGGACCCCAGTCCGGTGTCTTGGACTGTTCCTGTGTTCTCCTGGTAACCAAAGAGCAAACAGTGATTCCTAATTCCAAGTCCCTACGGGTTCTCAGCTTCTTTCTTAAACATTCATTTTGTCTATAGCTTCAAATAATTCTAAAGGTCACCAATCTCTTCTCTTAAATATTTTTGTGCTCTCCAACTCACATACAAAATCCATATCCATGATAAAAATTATTTTATGAGCATATTAATCAAGGAGTTAACTGTGGTGGACTGAGTCTCCTTCAACTTCCTGTTGTGACTTAACACCAACAGACATCTGTCCCTGCAGTCACTCTCCCTCAGTGGGATGAGGGAGACAACTGGAAGGCAACAAGCAGAAAAGTTGTGGATTGAGATAAAGACAGTAGATGAAGGAAAACTGTACATGCAAGGAAAGCAAAACCAGGAACGTATTCGCGACTTCCCATTGGTAGGTAAAGGTCTAGCCATTTTTGGAAAACAGGTATGACCACATGTAATAGTTACTTAGGAAGACAGAGGTCATAACTCACAATATCCCCCTTCCTCTTTTTTCTGTCAGGTATTATTGTTAAATAGGATGGTGTTGGGAGGAAAGAGTTAAAACCAGAAGATTTGGCAAAGAGGAGGGAATAGTTTGGTTCAAAGTGATCTCGAAGCTGGGAATGCTAAAAAGCTTGGGGTGGGAAAGCTCCACTTATTATGTGTAGTGTTGTTCATCCTCTGCCTGTTTTGAGAAGCAGAGTTCCTGTGCAGAGTCTCACAGTCTCACAGACATGCCCAAAGCCTTTTGTTATAGTGAGGCAGGCAGGGGCCCTCTAGCCCTGCTGCTGGCTGGGCTGAGCTGAGCCAAACAGAGCCTGTGTCCCCATGTGTCTGTGCTGCCTGGTGCTGTTAGGAGAGAATGAAATAAATCTACTCTTTGAATTTCTGCTGAGGTTTCAGGGTTGCCTTGGTTACCTGTATGTGTGGGTTCACACACATGGGGTCCCATTTGGTATGGAACATCCCTTTGGCCAGTCGGGCTCAGCTGTCTCAGCTGTGGCCCCCAAATCCTTGGACACCCTCAGCCTACTTGCTATCAGGGCAGCATGAAAAACAGAGTTCTGCTTGGGATTAGCTAAAACAACCCTGTGTTATCAAAACTATTTTGGTCACCAAACTAAACTAAAGCAGCGCCATATTCGCTGCCCCAAAGAGAAATAACTCCATCCCAGTCAAAACCTGTACAAAGTCTCACTTTCTCATAATTACCTGGATTTCACATAATGAACTCATGGATTGCAAGGAGGGAAACCTTTTTTCTTTTTTTTTTCTTTTTCTTTTGATTACTTTTAGAAGAAGAATTAGCTCAGAGCAAGTTAGAAATCTTGAACAATGCCCAAGTTTCAGGTAATGCATCAGAGTTTCTACCAGGAATGCAAACATACAATGCAGGAAGTCATTAGAGTGACATAAAGTGAATATAGTACATTAAAAAGTAAAACCTGAGGGTCAAGGCAGGATACTAGAGGAGAGCAGACAATTGGGAATAAAATGAATCAATAACCTACCAGTGAGGGATAAAAGTCTGGAGGGATAAAAGCAAAAGAAAAAAGAAGATGTTAACATAATGAAAAGTGTGAAATTAGAACAAAAATTAAACTTAGGAGGAAAAAATGCCTTTCAGACCTCAAAGTTGAAGAAAATTGCTTGAGTAACGTGAAAAAAATCTTGTGGAGATTCAAAGAGTATGAAAGCTAATCTGGAAGTTTTGGTGATGTAGATCAGAAAGCAAGGCATTTTCCTGGAATTACCTGATGCAGATTTTCTTGGAAGAAGTCTATTAAGAGAAAAATGAGAAGATTAAAACTATCTAAATCCTTACTGAGTTCTCATACAAAATATGGTTAATTATTCAGGCCAATATATCAAGCCATTCTGAACTTTTGCTGCCATGAACGGACTCAGTGTTTTTTACATGAACAGATAAGGCATTTTTTCCTTTACAGTTTAAATTACAATGGTTTCTGAAAGTTAATAAGAGCAAATTACACTGTTCTGGTGCATGCACATAATGATGACACAAAATGCCATTGGAAAAAGAATGAACAAACATCACGGAAACAAAAATGTTTTCTTGTAGGCATGAAATTTGACATATTGATCAATTAGAAAACAAAATGAGGTTAAAAAGATCTCCTTCTTCTCTCACACTTATTCAGTATTCCTTTGATGTAACTGGAATTTATTCCAGCATAATCTGTTGTCAGAAGAAACTTAAATCTAAAGAATAAACACTGCATTATCTTGTAACTTTGATTGCACTATCATGACAAATAATTTAATAAGCATGTTTTATTGGCTTTAAAGTTTGTGAAGGCTTTGTTATCATACTGTTTGGGAAAAAGAGTATAGTTCTTGCATGTCTATGCATTCTCTGATTATGTAAACTGCAAAATCTGAAACAATTAACACTTGCAAAATACAAATTAATTTCAGTGAACAAAATGTATAAAAGATAGCTCAGTTTTTATATATCAACCTTCATGTTCTCAACTACACTGGAAAACTGTTATGAAATAGTTGCTTTATTGAATTAATTATTTTAATCACAATTAAAGCTGATAAAATAATAGTAAATGTAGTTCAACACATTGGACAAGGTGAGCCCTTAGAGTCAGCTTGATGAGGATAGCACACTGTTCTTGGTTGCTGTTGGTTGGTAACTCATGTTTTGCAATTGACTTTTTGCAATTCAGAGCTCCTTAGTAATAACACTGAATGACCAAAGTTTTATTTATGCTTATCTACCTCTTTCTGCTGAATTACACGATTCTGTCCAACCTAACATTACACATGAGAGTTTTAAATTAATTTATTGGGGTGTATGATACCTACTTATGCATCAGTAGAGCTTTAAAATATTAGCAAAATGTCAGTTATCCACTTTGACGGGTCAGCAGCAGCTGATTATCTACTCTGAAGAGTCGTGTACAAAATACAGACTGATGCCTGGAGGGAAAAATGATTCCCTAAATTCAGAATGAAGTATCCAATAGATAGCAGTCAATACAGAAGACAAAATAACAAAACTTCCTGCAAATGCGGCAGCTGGTATCTGTAGCTCAGTAACTGAACTGATTGAGGGTAATTTGGCACATCCTCAAGATCTACTCTGCTTACAGTTATTGTCTATCTATAATATGTTAATTATCATGTTTAGTATATTTAGACCAAGTTTATAATTTATTCAAAACATGCCTGTAAATAATTGCACTGAGTAGGTAGACTGGCTTCAATCAAAACAGAAATAAGTTCCACATGAATGACACAAAAAGATGCAAGAAGCTGTGTGATCCTTAAAATCTTTTTGTTGAGTAAAATATTGTTCTGTCTCTTTCAATTACTAGAATTAATTTGCTCTCTATTGTTCTACTCATTTAAAATACTTTATATTCTGAGTCTTGCACATGCAGCTTTTGCATGACTTAGTAGGTGTCTTTATCTCAACCTATAAGGTTTATTTTGGTTTTAATCTTCTGAATCTTTCCACCATCTTACTGGAGGGAGTGAGCCAGTGGCTGAGTGGGGCTTAGTTGCCTGCTGGGATTAAACAGTGACAATCCTTATTGGTGCCCCTTTTTAGGGTTAAAAGGGTTTGATATAGTGACAGACTCAATCTATATTCTGTGTTTATTAAAGTTCATAACTGTAATATGGTGTTTATGGAGTTTTTGTGATCAAATCAGGGAAAATTCAATGTAACAATTGCACAGAGGGACAGAAAATTTAGGATTACTAAAGCTTTCTTTACCTGTGGAAATTCTATGTCCTATATGTTTACATTTGCATTCTGCCATTGACTTCCACAGTTATATTAAAAAATTCACTACATATCTTTGTACATTTTTAACCATGAAGTGATTTCTTAAAATACTGTATTTTCTGGAAAACAGTAGATTTTAATTATCTTTCCATTAAAACAAAATGTCGACTCTCTGATATTCCACATAATAGAATAAGTACTGACTGACCTTTGCGTATCATTATGGGATGCAATGTTATAAATGTTAGAGTAAAATAAGTATATCTAAGTCTTATATAGATATTCAATCTTAAACTTTAGGGACGAAAAGATCTACACTAAAGAACGAACTAAGTTGTTACTATTAGAGGTGTGTTCAGTGTGCATTCATAACTTAGTGAATAAGGACTCTTCTGTCCTGAGTACCAGAAGTATAAATATTGATACATTTACACATGAAAATAATCTGTGAATGTTTATGTCTTATCTACTTTGATCAAATTTTGTCAGCAAAGGAGGAGTTTCTTTTCTGATTTTACTAAAAGGAGCACCATGAAATTTAAATCTGTCTGCTTGTCCTGGTTTTGGCCAAGGATGGAGTGAATTTTTCGCATTAGCTGTGAGGGGGTGGATCCTGCAGCTACCTGGGCCTGTCTGGGTTGTTATTCCATTGCATCATTTCGAGGGGAGGAAGGAAGGAAGGGATTCTCACTCATGGGAAGGAGGGCATGGCTGCAGTCGAGGTGACAGAGTGTGAACAGAGGGTTTGGACACCCCTTTGTTCATTGTCTCAGGGTTGTGCCATGTTGGTCAGTTGGGGTTGACTGGTGAGCAATTTTCAGGTAAAACACCCTCTCTTTGGTACACTGTTGCTATTAATATTGTTTCTGTTACTGTTTGTTTTCTTATCTTATTGCCATTTCTAGTAATTTTTTTTTAATCTCAGGCTGTAATCTCTGCCTTTTGTCTCTCTCACAGGAACAGTGAGGAGAGTGGGACTGCTGTTCCTAAACCATGACACACTCCTTCATGTCTCTTCTAGGCTCTGCTTCCCATTTTTCTCTATCACTTTAACATGAACCTATTCTATGGCCATAGCTCCAGGACCTGAAAATCCTCCACCATGCTCCTCTCCTTCTTTCTGGAAAGTTCTGCTCTCTATCTGGATTGACACTCCCAACCCAACACCTATCCTCTCAGGGAGCCCTCCTTTGCTCAAGGCACTTCACCATCTTTGTAGCACTCCTTTGGGTACTCCCTAATAGCTTAATATCCTTCTAATTTTGTGATGCCCAAAACTGCCCCCAGACTCAAGGTGAGGCTGCCCCAGTGCAGGGCAGAGCAGGACAATCCTCCCCCTTGCCCAGTTGATGCTGTGCCTGATGCCCCCAGGACAGGGTTGGCTCTCCTGGCTGCCAGGGCACTGCTGGCTCACATTCAACTTGTGCAGCTCTGATTTCTAGCATCTCATTCCCCAGTACATCCAGGATTGCCCCATCCCAGGTGCAGAATCTGGTACTTTCCCTTATTGAACATCATATGGTTGGTGATTTTACCTCTGGGGCCAGAACTCCCTCTATAGCTGCAAGCATCTGGAATAATCTTCAATATTCATGCCTCTCTACACACTACATGTTTTAAGTGTCAGCTGAGAACATATCCTTTCTTCCTTACCTTAATTCCCCTTTGTCATTGGTGTTTCTTTCTTACTTGAATCTGTATTTTTAATTAAACCTATAAAATATTTGTACAATTTTTTAAAATACTCTATACAAAATTGTTATATTCATGCATTGGTAATTTACACTGCAGACATTTTATAAGCCTGTTCCTTTACCACTCATGAGAATACCTACTGTTTATTTAATAACTACCATATTATATAATACATATGCTATCTATAAGCTACAGAAGTCTTAAAAACCACACAACCACACACTAATTTAGCATATAAAACTTTAATTTTTTTTAAGAGTGATTTCACAGAACATGTGTAGTAACAAAACCACATGCTTTTTCAATTTGCCAATTATTCTTGTTTATTTGTTGTTTTCAAATTTCGAAAGCTGTATTTGATACTGAGAAAAAATGGAGGTTTTGGTGACAAGAGAAAACTGGTGGCTATTTTTTTGTGCCTTTTTTATCTCTTCTTATGGAAAACTAGTAGAAAATACATCTAAATAAACAATGTAGATGTCACTGCATGTAAAGTCGATTCTTTTCTTGGTCTAGGGACTGACCAGTTTGGTTTAAGCACAAGCAGATATTTCTATCTGACAATCTGGCCTCTATTTGCTTATCCAAAATCCTATGCTCCTGCTTTTACACAAGGGGAGGAGAGGTGGTAATGATGATTTTTGTTGTTATTGATTGTGGTACGAAATCATAATTGTGTTATTTCTTTGTAAAAATAAGGAGAAAGCGTGAAAACAAAATATTGCAATTAAAAAATCAATATTTTAAATTGGGTATAAGAAAAAATTTCTCCATTCAGCAAATCAGCATTTTTGAAAGTTCTGATCTGAAATGCCATGAACTTCTTCCCTCTATTCTCCATGGCCAAGTCTTCAGTTATAATTAAGCCTTGTATCCATTATCTGCAATGGAGTATGTTTTATTCTTCATTGATCAGTTTTCATCAACTCTATAATATTTTAATTTTTTCAGTAACCATACTTTTTGTTTTGAATAAGCTTGAAAAATTACAAGTATTAGGACCTATAAAAAAAATTCTGCTTGATTTGACTTTAAAATTCCAGGATACTTTTTTGTACTTAAATTTTGAGTGACTCTACAAAGCTATTAATAATTGTAATTTGAGCTCAAATTATGTTAAAAATATCAACAGGTCCTATTACAATTATTTTTTTGAAATGCAAA
Organism: Petroica traversi; assembly: GCA_025920805.1. Classification (NCBI taxonomy): domain Eukaryota; kingdom Metazoa; phylum Chordata; class Aves; order Passeriformes; family Petroicidae; genus Petroica; species Petroica traversi. The sequence continues at coordinate 12,959,550 of JAHLSL010000021.1, read as the reverse complement.
AGTTTCAAGAACTTTACATTTTTTCTCAATCTTTATACCACAGACCAAGCAAAATGAAGATCTGGGTTTTTTATCATGTCAATGAGTAGGATTGCCTCTGCCTACAGAGACCAGATTCAAGCCATCCAAAACCCAACCTTTTCTGACTTTAATCACATACAATTGATAAATGAAGTTAATATATGATAATCTAATTTTTGTGTTTTGAATTACAAATATTTCTGCCTCCCCTCTTACAAGCTGAAATAAAATGAGATTTTTTACTGGAGGTACCTTTGTGGCAGCAAGTGTCAGTGGAGCAAAGCTACAGTTTACTTGTAGCCCCTTGACTGAAATTTAGCCAAGTAGCTGCTTTCACTGCAATTACAAATCTCTTCCCTTCATAATAAGGTTGGTCTATTTTTCTCTTGATATCAGTGCATTTTCAAAATTGTACTTGCCTTTTGTTTTCATATGAATGTTAAAATTTTCACCTTTCTATACGAAAAGATCAGCAGCCTATCATACAAATTCCTGTAGTAAGAAACCACTTGAAAATCTTGTTTTCTGCATTTACTCAGCACATCAGGCTTTCACTATTTCCATGAGCTGTATTGCACACTTTGTGCTTAATTTTCTCCATTATATCGTTGTGAATAAAGACTAACTATATTGACTTCAGTGGGGAAGGAGGTTGACAGACTTATTTCTACTTCTGCAAAATGATCCATACACCTCTAATGATACAACAGCACAGTTAATTGTTTGACTGAGAGGAGGATGGCTGAGAACAACAATGGTTACTTTCAAGATTAGAGTTACAGGTGAATTTTATGCACACTTCAAATTGGTAAACCTAGATAATGTAAATAGCTAAAAACATCTGGTCTGATTTTTTTTTTTGTTCTGTTTTTTGTCTGCCTTAAACAGGATTTAGCCAATGAGAAGTTACTTTAGGATCTCTGTTTGGCACAAGCCACCAACTCTTTTTCCCATTTATATATTCTTGTCTGGACAGAAAGAGAATAATCTCTTAATTAAGCCAGACTTCTAATTATCTTTCATCATGTTTGCATTTAAGTGCATCATATGCATTAGAGAAGACTTTTCTGAAGTAAGGAATACGTATTGTAGAGATCAGACGGATTGAAAAACAAAGAAAATAAAATCAGAATTATCCTTTTCAAAGGTTCAACATCAAGCATCAGCTATCTGATTCTTTCACAGTATTTTTGTTTTTTGGTTATCTCTCCATCTGCACATTTAATTCTGCTGAAATCAGAGGTTTCAGTTAATCCATGAAATGAAAAACATTTTCTTAAATTAAGTGCCCAATGAAAAGACAATACATTATCACCTTTAAAAACACTCATTTGAGTAACCTGCTAGCTGTCACCCAAAGACATTTTTGGCACATTAGGCTGTAGAGCTTGTTGTTTCACAACAACCCACTTCCTCAAAGCTATATTTACCCAAACTAAATAGGAGGATAAATGCAGTAGTTTAATCACCCATATCTTCTATATGGATCTTCCATTTTCTGCAGCATATTTTTAAAAAATCTTGGACAAAGAAACACAGTTCCAATATAATTAAAATGCATTAATGTTATATTTTGAATGAATCAGGCAGAATTTCTATGAGAAAAATACCATACGATTATAAAAGCAAAGACAGTATCATATTGTTGGTATGGGGGACCATTAATTACGTAAGTTCCTAACATCTGAATAACATAACCTTAATCAATATCTACACATACCTCTCTTATAATTTATTGTGAAGTTGTGGTTCACACAATCATCCACCAGAGCTTCACCCACCACAGACCAGAAGTATTAACTGCTCTGCCTCAGAAAAGGAGGGGACATTTTGGGGTTTTTGCCACTGTGTTTTGCTAACATTTGTTGACATTTTTTTCACATCTTAGCTCTTTATCTGATGTGATTTTCATCCTTAATGCCTTAGCTCCAGTTGTTGCAAGGTAATTTAGTTCTCCTTCAATGAGGCGTGACTACTTCAAATTATTTTGCTTTCTCTTCGCATTGGTATTATCAGCACTGACACTTGAGTGTTAGATTTCTACCAATAATACTCACCCTGAATTTGAAGGTGAAACTGCTTCTATAAAAACAGAGTAAGAGCCCTGGACTTACCAATGACAATGCACATTTAGTAAAGGATTTTTTAAACTTATTTCCCACTTTTTCATGAGCATGTGAGATCCCAGGCCAGAAGTACCTCTTTAGAAAGACACAAGCTACCCGTACCTCCCGGAGAGGGACACAGCATTCTGTGCCCCCACACAACAGAAGTTTTGTAAGTAGTGTCTGAGACAAAACACAATAAAATCAATTAAAAGGTTCAGATTGACTTCAGATATCTTCTGACCAAGCCTTCACAAAACATGTTTTTGTATAGCCATTTTTTCTTCTTAAATCCACTTACTGATCACCTTTAAGGTGATGTACCATTAGTTTTGACTGGGTGTTTACTGGCCCTCACTTGCCAGTAGAGACCAAGCACAGAACTAAATCAATCTTTGTCAGGTCTGTAACTGAGCACTTCCCTAATTTATGAGACAGCTTTTCCATTAACAACAAAATCCTGAGAATTAAATAAAAACAGACCTTCACAAGTGCTGCTGCATTGGAGAATAAAATAAAAACACTGATAAATGTACGCCCCTTTTCCCAGGCTGACTTTGAAAAATTCTGTGTCACGGACCTTGGTCATATTCTGACAACAATTAGGAACACTAAAATAAATAGTTGGCAATTCTTTTTTATGACAGGCTATGCAAAGCTGGACTTTTTTCTGCCAAATAATACAGCAGTCTGTGACTATGAATTATGTTATTACAGTGTGTCTGCTAGTTCGCCTGTATCTGTACTGTTATGCCCTTTCACAGCATGACTTCTTTGTTTCAAATCTCATTCAGCTATGACTTGATGAAATCTTACACAGACGGATGAAAATATATCCTTAAGTTCTGCTGGAGTAGTTTCCATTGTTGAAACAAATCACTGACTCAAAATTCAATCTGAACATTTTTTCTTCAGTCTTTCTAATGAAGCTTTGAATGTCTCATCAATTAAGACACTTAAACTAGACCAGATAAATCACTAAAAATGCAAGAACCATGACAGGGAATCAGATTGATTACCTAATAGGTGTTTTCTACATCCAAGGGCTGCATCCTTGCAGCCTACATGTCAATAGCTCATTGGTGACAGTTGTACTGTTTTCATCAAACTTTAATGAAGATTTATATTGTATGATTTTGTAAGTTAAAAAATAAAATTTAGTTGTTTTATTGAATTTTTTCACAGTTCTTCTCTTCCACTTCCTGAATGTGTTTGGATTTGGAAAAGTCATCTCATTACAGAACCTGTTGACACAACACTTTCAACATCTCTTTGAAGTGAAAATGATGTTTTGAAGGTGCTTACTTTAAAGAAATATGAGTACTGACTTTTTGAGATTTATTATGCTTGATAACTCTGCATACTTTTTAATTTTTTGTCATGTATGCAAATAGACACACATACACTGTCTAGAATACTGGTAGAATATAAACTTCTGTGGGTTATGTAAAGGTTTTGGATAAATCAACATTAATGCTAACACAGTCTCTCAATGAGAATGAACATAGTTTTATGAAGCACCTTAGGAATTGAGAAAGAAAAAATATGTATCATCCATGTCATAGACTTAGGAAAAATATGAGTTTGGTGTGTAGGTTTTCTTTGTCCAGTTGATAATAGATTTAAAATTTAAAATGCCTAAACCCTTACCATTGCAGATTTTAAGTATGGCAGGGTTGTGCTTCAATAGTTCAATAATTAAAAAATATGGCAAGCATTTGATATAGATAGATGTACATGAACACAAACACAACAGAATGTGAATTTTTGCTGGTGGAGCAGGGAAACGGGATAGAAAAATCCAAAATACAGTTGGAAGTAGAAGAGTTTATATCAACATTTGAAGCTCCAGAGACAGCACTTTGGTCTTCTATAACCACCTATTTGAAGTGCTGTTTACATACTCAGAGAAAACCTCTAAACTCGGATTGGCAGTCACTCATCAATAGCATCAAGTGGTCTAAAGCCTAAAACAAAAGTCCTAACCTGCAAAATTTTGAAGAACTGGAAGGAGAATCAGAACTGGAACTGAAATCTAAAGCAGAACTGTTGTAGGGGAAGGGAGTGTGTGTATAGAATCCAGAACACATATCCAGTGGAAGTGAAAAAACTTAGAAGAAACAATTTTCACAATGCAGGGACAGAAATTAATCTTGTATGCTTTACTGCTGGAAAAGGTATTGGGAATTTGGTCTGTATTCTGTAACTGTAGAGTATTTCATTAGGAGACATCCAAAGGCCCTTATTCTCTCTTCATCTGCAACTTGCCCTCCATTTCAAGTGAGAGAAAGGCTGGGATCAGCAGCTCCTCTTTCTATAATCTTACAGCTTTGGTCCCCAGACCCAATGCAGACAGCTTCACTCCCATGACTGCTGCTGATGTTCTTAGTTCTCTAGGAGAAAGTGAGGGAAACAGAGAGAAAACAAAGTGGCCCATGACCCCTTCATACCAAACCAAACTCTCATTTAACAGTGACCAGTGAATTGAACTTTTATGTCATCACATTTTAGACACTCTAGAGTCAGCTTCTTTAAACTCAGCTGCTCATATGTGTATTACTGTTCTTGGTGCATCTACTCTTGATACTCACAGCTTATTACCTAATCTTTTCGCGTGGAAATCTCTAGTGACCATGGTCCTGGGCTATAGCCCCTACCCCAGGATGGTTTTCCCATCCTGCAACAGTGATTGTTGTGTTCCTTCAGGCATGGGGAAACTTTTTTCCTCATCTTTTAGGCCTCCTGAACTACCATGAGCTTTTCTGTCCATGGCTCCA
>JAHLSL010000021.1:12909647-12949647 GCA_025920805.1 Petroica traversi | reverse complement strand
CACATAAGAAAAATAGAAGCCATTTGATACATTGTTTTGTGATGAGCATTATACCGGACTATTTGCAGAAATGCAGCTGCTGTTACTTTCAGTCTCTTTACAGCATTTATTTAATAAAAAAGTGATTCAGTATTATTTAATAGATGGCCATCATTTCTATTGTAGTTCTGGACTGGTTTAGAAATTAACTTAAAGGCAGAAACACATATACAATAAAATGAAAAGGAAATAACAGGCACCTATTAAAGCAATACAAATCTTGATCAACAAATATTTTTGTTTGGAAGGAAAGAATGAAGAAATAACTTTTTTTTAATTTATTTTTTTCCCATCTTCTTCATTTATAATGTGATTTTGCCAAGAATACCAGCACAAATCTGGCAAATATTCAGTTGTCTGCTTCTTACTAATATCATATGTACTCTACATCCTTGTTACCTCCCAACAACACTGAAATATTTGGAGTAGGAGTTCTACAATTAGACAAAAACTTTAAGTTGAGTTATCCTTTATAATGTTTCTTTTCTCACTCAGTGGAGTAAGGGAAAAAGCTCCTCTGAGGTCTTGTTTGCAACTTCCAAACATTTTTCTTTAGAAACCCCAACCTACGCTTCATCTGTTTCACAGATTTCCTTAGACACATTGAAACTTATTTCACTCAACTTGAGCTAAAAATGAGTCATTGAACAGAATTTAGGCATCCAAGGTACTTCTGCAATCAATGGAGAAAGATGAGCATCTTTGGAAGGTGCTTAATCTCAAGCTACAGCTGCGACCATGAATACCTTGTGGAAGTGCTTATATGGATGGAACTCGTGTGACCAGTTGAAAGTAGAAATACAAGTTTAAAATAGAAAAAAACTAACTGAGCACATCTCTTCCACAGCCATGAAGATGTCTGAGTGAGAGGGAATGAAACTAAAGAACTGATAAATCCTCAAAAGATTTTAGTTTTTTTCCAGACATAGGAACTTTTTTTAAAAGTTCAGATATTTAACTGGTTTGTCTCTATCTCTAGAGAGACAATTACATATATCTACACTTCTAATAAAAAATTCTTAAGGAATTTCTTTAGAAAATATCCCTCACCCACAGTTCAGCTATTTTTCAGGTCATAGTGACTGATTTCATGGAAATTCAATGCTCAAGGAAAGTATGTATTGGACAGCACTATAGCCAGAAGTCTTCTATTTATTTAAAGGAAAACAACCATGTGGTTAGTCACAAGTCAGTTATCCATATTATCTCCCTATTGTTCCTTACTTTATGGTAGGTTTTCAGTCTTTTATAGTGTGGAGCATATTTTAATACAGAGATTATATAGTGTCTGTCTTACCTCTCCTAAATCACAGTCACATAGTACACTTCCCTTCTTTCTGACTGCCTGACATTTCTTTGGTAACTAGACTAACCATTCACAATGAAAATTTATATTAGGAAAGTGTAGTTCAGAATTTTCAAAAGTGAATATTGGTATGGAATTCCCACTTCGACGCAAAGAAATTATATCCCATTTTTGAAGAAAGGTTACCATTTTCTAAAAATCATCATGTCTTTTACAGATTATCATGTGCATGTAAGATATTCCTAAACCTCTTGAGAAATTCTTTTTCAGTTCCAGAATTGAAATAAAACTGCACAATTTAGCAAATTTTCACTTCAATTCTTAAAGTACTTAATTTTGTTTACGAAACCCATGTTGCAATGAAACAGTGAACATGAGTATACTGTTATTTAAAGCAATTTTTCATGGAAAAAATGTCTCTGTTTTCAACATTCCCAGGCCTTCTAGCGTGGAGATTGTCAGAAATGTTGTGACCAAGTTGGTCCAATTAACTACGCCAGTTAAAACGGAATAAAAACATAATCCACATTTTCAAAGCTAGACAACTGAAATGGAGTTTCTGAGTATAGACAGGTGCATACAGAGCATATAGAACCTTCTGGGTACTGAGTCCACTTTGCAGTTCCAAAAAATCAGCCTGATTTTCCTTGGGTGCCAAATACTGAGATATATCGATTGAGACAATTAACCTTGAATTTCATTGCTTTTCTGAACAGAATAATTTTCTAAGTAGAATTTTCTAACATTATTGAAGAGAAGCTTTCTGTCTCTGACTATGAATTATCTCCCACTATTTTTGTTTTCTTTCATGAAGATGGCATGAATGCCAACCATGGATTCTCAGGTTTTCTACTTCAACTAGCATTTGAAATTTATTTCAAAGGTATCTAAAGTTTCAGTCAAAAGAGATCTGTTACCTCTAGTTTTCTAAAATCACTTTGTTCCTTTTTAAAATCTAAGTTCATTCATACACAGTTATGAAAACGCTTTTATTTTGCTATTTATCACTGGTTAAAATGCAAAATAAAAAGCCAAACTTACTGGTTGCAAGAATAGTTACAATCATACACATATAGTTTATATTGCACACATAACTTTACACATATACATATATAATTTTTGCCTTTTGCTTTTTTTGCCATATACTTTTCACAGTAGAAGGTCTTGGAAATGCAAAGAAAAAAAAATGCAAAAGGTTTGCCCTGCTGTGTTGTTCTATTGATGATTCAGTTATTTTTGTTTGATTCCTTTAATGACTGTATCACAAAGATACTCTGGCTTTTTAAAGTTGTTCCATAAATATTATTGCCTTTTGCTTGAAGTATTACTTTATAGTAATAAAGTAATTCATTTAGCAGCTACTCAAACAAAAAAATATTGTTTTTCTGCTTCTTAAACTTAAGCTGCTGTGTCTGCTTTGGGTGCCTTTACCTGCCAAAGGAATGGCATTAAGAAAAAATACATATCAATGTTGTAGAAAGGAAAGTTCAGCTTTAGGCTTTTTTTTCTCATGCCAAAGTACAGGTGCTTCAGATACACCTAATTATAGCAGTAATTAAAGTTATTACCTTACCTGTTTATTCAAGGGCACAAGGACTTCTAATGGGAACAAATCAAGATATAAAGACTTGCTGTCAATTAGGCTTGAAGGTTTGAGGAGATAATGAAGGAGGTTTGGAGTTGGGTTTCAGTTCTGCACAATAATAAAAATAGTAATTCAGCACCTCTTACTTTTCCTGGAACAGTCCCAACAGTTCAGGAGAAGAAAGACAAGAAGATTACCTGGGTAACATGATCTTAGGGGTACCAGAGAATAATAGTGTTCTCCCAGAGCCACATCTATGGCAGAGACTGCTGCCAACAGAAGATGAGACTGCTACAAATATAAGCCCGTCAACCTGAGAACAACAAATCTGTTCAGCTTCTTGTCACAGATCCTGTCAATATAGTGCAGGCCACAGAAGGACAGGTGAAATGTGACTCTGCTGTGGGCAGTGCACTCATGAGTCCTTGTCTTAGTAAAATGGCATGACATGACTAGTGCTACTTTCACAGAGATGTAATTTAGGACTGACAGTACATTGAAAATATCCTACTGCTACATGTTTTCTCAGACAGTGTGCCTCCATTAAAGTAAGAAAAGAGGAACTATGGCAACTATAGGGCAAGATAAGTGATTTACTGAGCTTCTGCACTTGTTCTGTCATTAGTTCTATCATTTTGAAACTAGCAGGTTCAAAAAAGGTATGTCATACTGACTGGGAACCTTCCTATTGGGTTGTTTATTTGCTTTAATATAAATGTGCACATGTACATAACTCAGGATAGACAGTTGCAGAGTTTGTTTAGTGTATTACTAGCCAACTGAAAATATCAAATGTGCATCACTTAATGAATTCGATTAGTCACACATTTTAAATATTCTGTTCTTGCTGTCTGATTTCATTATGTGTACTTTGCAGCAAATTACTAGGAATGTTGCTTGATAAATTTGAAGGCAGTATATTTCAGCTATAGCCATTAAATTTTATTTCTTTTGAGCTGGCAGTTCCAAATATTAGTGAAAACACAGAGCCTCTTCTAAAAAGTAATTTCATATAAAAGGGGAAATTAATTAATGGAAAGAAAAAACTTATATTTTTCTATTTTGATCTGGTAAGTTTTCCTCTCATCTGTAAAGACAGGAAAACAATAAATTGGCATAGAAGCGTCTCTTTGATTTCATGTGTCCCACAAATAAAGAAATAAGTTTTTATGGTAGCACAGTGGAAATTTACAGCAGCAGGTGTATGGTACTGGGTTAGAATCTCTTCACACCAAAGTGAGACACCAGCATGCCATTGATTAGAGCTAGCACTCTAATCATGTAGTCTCTGCTCTTTTACAATAAGTTTGATTTCTTTTCCCCCAAGAAGAATTGGGAAATAGGTCACAGTGTTATACAGAGGTGCTTCACACTTACATGGCGTTGAGGGGGTTTGGTCTCACTGGCCAAGCCATCCCACAGTGTTATGTTCTTGTGACTTGCATTCCTATGCTTATGTTCCCAGCCTGTGGAGTCCCTTAAGAACCCATCAAGTAAAATATGTTAATTTAAAGCCAGGACCTTGCAAACAGATCCATTCACACATGTCCCATTGATTTCATTAATTTTGCAAGATGCAGAATTTAGGCCCAAAGGGTTATGTTAATTCAGTATAGGGACTTTGAGGAAGCTCTCCAAGATTAGGGGAGGTGTGAAATAGGTTTCTTCCTTCAATAGGCTGAAGCTCTACTGATGTTGTCTGGGTTACGCTAAAGAAGATTAGAACCTCCGGGAAAATTTTAAGAAAACATTTTATTTCCAGATAAATCTCCTTATCTTTTATTGTTTTCTTTTCCTGCCACTGTTAAAAGAAACATCAGCAAAACCAAAGAGTCTTTTGTAGTTCCCTACTGATTACTCCCAGCCCAAAGTCCTAATTCTCTATTTATTACATCATGAGTGGTTATTATAGAAATTACTGAGGATATAAGCAAAGTTATGATTTTTAGTAGTGGAACAAACAGCAGAAAAAAAGGGCATTAAGTAAATATGTAACCCTTCTGAGATTTATTATGTGTTCATGAACCAGTAATTTCTCCTCTTAAAGTCAAAGGGTTTCATATAAATAGAGTCAAACTTGCAACGTTGACTCCAGGACAAACACTATTTCAAAGTCCTTCAATGGAATCATTGCTTTTTAGTCCAAATTTCATACCAACAGAGACCCAGCTCTATTTAGTGGGAAATTAATATCAGTCAATTTTTCCTTTTATTCAAAATTCAAAAACTTCTTCTCTGAGGTGAGTTAGGAGAGAGTTATTAAAGGGAAGCCCAAGAACCTGGCAAACGTACAGACAGCTAAATACAAACTTCCTGCTTTGGCTACTTAGTTTATCTAGACTAAAGCTTAAAATACAGAAGCTTGAGTAGAGATCACTTCATTTACTACCAACAGGAGGCCACTTCAGAAAGAGTCTGTAGCAAGCACAAAGCACAAAACAGCTGATCTCACATCACATCTGTGAAAGTCAAGCATTTCACGAATTTGTCCCCTTGCAATGCACTGACTTAGAAGTCCTGCATTCTTTCTCCTGCTCCCTCAGTGTGTGGATGAATAATATTTTGAATTAGACTCTTGTTTATTGAAAAATATAATTAACAAGGAATAGGAAGTCTTAAACCCCGTTAGGGTAAGGAGGAGCTTAAAATTCAAGACTTCTACTTCTGTGGCAATCACCATTGTTTGGGTAATATGAAGCAGTCCCTATAGTGAAGACTTGGCTTAACAATTACTGAGTCCTTTCTGGGATATCCTGGATGAGTCAGAAACTTCAGCTGAGCTTCCTCAGCATACATTGCACCCAATGTCAGCACCAAGGGAAATGGAGGCTGAACAAAGATACAATTTTAGATTTTTCTAGAGTCAGAAAACATAGGCTTTCTATGACATTTTCTTTCTTACTGTGACTAATTTGGATTATAATTTCCTTCAGGCGGGGACCTATCACTGTTTATTTTAGAGTGAGATCTTTCACATTCCCTAATTCTCAAAGCAGGAGTGGAAAACAGAATATATATGACATTTCTAGAGACTTGCTTCTGAATACTTTATCTTTGTGTTAGTTACTGAGTCCAAAATCTTTCTCTGAAGGCAATAAGAGACACTTTCATGAGTAATGATCAAACCTGGTGTATATAGTACAGACTTGTATAGCTCATCTTTTCCATTTTTTTTACATTCTTATTTCCCTATCTCTTATATAAATCTAGCACACTGTATTTTTCCTTTTTGTATCAATATATTATTCTTTTATTATATGTACAAAAAACCTCGGCGTACTGCTAGTAACTCAGTGATCTGAAAGCATTTTGAAAATCCTTTGCATTGCACAGTATCAGCCTTGTGACAAAGGCCAATTTTATCATTTTCCTTGAAGTCCTCTTTTCAAGATGATTTTGTTTTTTCAGTAATAGTCTGCTCAGACAAACTTGCCTTCATTCATTTATTAGTGTGAATGAATACCAGTTTTTCTAGAGAAAATCTCTCTTTTTGAAAATACTGAATTATCACCACCATATACCTCCTTGATGACACCTACTCCCACTGAAGTGACACAAAAAGAGAGGGAGGGTAGTAAGACATGAAGTCCAGGGACACTCACAGCAGACATCACGACAAATTATGTAACATCAAGCACCTGGGAAACCCATGATTATTGTTTGGAGTGTCAAAATATCTGCAGACTGTAAAAGGAAAGTGCTGCCTGCTTTTTCACTTTGTTTTTTAAATATTCCATGCAGTCTTTGAAGGCAGTCCCATGACAGCAGACAACAAACTGAATTTCAAAGAAATAACGGATGCTGACACAGTGTATGATTTTTTTTTCATTTTCCTTGATTTTTCCCTCTCCAGATTTACAGTTTCCTGGACCAAGAAGCAATCTACCAAAAGGACACAACTTGAACTGGTCAAGAACCGGGTCTCTGTTTCCCTTTCATGTTGCAGAACTGAAAGCTATAGATATTATGTTCTCCCTCCCTTTCAAGCTACTCTTGATTTGTGCATGTCAAAGTACAAGGGACAAATACAGAGTATCTTTCTCACATGCTTCCCTTGCTAGCCTGCTTATAGGTGACAGACCATTTTCTTTACCATGATGATCAAGAATCTTTTTTTTTTCTTAGTGGCCCTAATTTTCTTTTCTAATAAACAAACAAGAATATGCTGAAAACAAGAAACAGTTCATCTAAAATGTATATATAAGGGAAATGGATACTCAGATCATTGCTGGCCATCCCTAGAAATGTCACGATTGTTCATACATGGACTAAACCTCGTGAGGTGCTGAATTGTGTACCTGCATTGGCCTCACTTTGCAAAGACAGCTGGCTAGGAAATGTGGGAAGTTAGATCAAGTTCTACTGCAGTAGATCAGGGATTAAAGATCAATATAAGCAGCTTTGATGCTTCACAGTCATTTGCCTAAACACATACTACAGATACAGGACAAGAAAGGAGTTTGTCATATACACCTCTCTCCTAGAGAGAAGCTTAAAGTGCCCTCTTACCCAGTGCAATTTAGCCTGAGTGGAGATTGCATTACAAAAGGGTGAATGGCCTCTACAAGGCAGCTATTCCCACTCCTTTGCAGATGCATGGGGAGTGAGTAATGTCTGGCTATGACCCTTGCCCTGACATACTGACCAGCACAGCCTGTCTGGTGCAGAGAGGAGAAATCATCTGTACCAGGTAAAAGGCTAATGCAGTTTATTTTCTTCCTGGAGCAAGGGGTAATCAGGGACTATATTGTGACTCTCTGAGTCATGGTTCAGTCCCTGATCTCCAGAGACGGACAGAGTACAAGTGCCAGGGATAATTCAGCAGTCTGCCCCTTGAAAAGTAGATGTTAAATCCAGAGCAGAATGTTACATTTTAAGGACTGGGAAAACTACCAAAAATGTGCAGAAGACACATATTAATTGGTGCAGTCCTTTTACTTTTGGGTGACTTTTCCCTCTTTGCCACCACTCTGCCTTGCTCATGTTCCTGCATCGTCCCAGACCATTACCACAGACACACCAATCATTTCTACAGCTGCACTGCTTGGAACTTTCAGGTTGGTTTGTTTTTTTTTTTTCAAATTAATTGTTTCTACATTTTCCCACAAAGTAAAAGATAGGCCCAGGTTTAACCATTTTAAATACGTGTATTTGATCTTATTCCTAACACGATAAAGAGTTCCTCAACTGGAAAGATTTATCCAGCAGCTTTCAGATAGAACCAAAGCCTTTGCTAGTATGTCTCTGTTTATGAATAATTGTAAGATTGGAGATCAGATGTTCTTTAAAAATATTAATAATATGTTTTTCCAGGTTTTTGCCTCTATAAAAATATACTTGTTTATGTAGCTATTTTATTTTAAATTGTATAAGAAAACTCTTGCAAAGGCTGATTTTCAGCCATCAATCACTATGTACGAACTAATTAATTGGGGATTTTTTCACGTCATAAGACCAAAGATGGCTGCTGAAAAGTTTTGCTGGAGTGGTAGCTTGGACAAGAGATACAAATCTCAATTTATAGATTTGAATATCTCCTCCTGCAAATGTTCCTGAATCCAAATTAGTATCCACTAAACTTATCCTAGTGCATTTAATGAGAACGCTTGAAGGACTGTAGATTACTTGTATGATAAACATATTGCAAGATCCGGCCAGTGTTCACGAGGCAATATTATATCGAGCAGTGGAGATTGTGTGGGAGATAGTCCTGTCTCTGTTCCCTTCAGGGTAATGATCATTCAAGGGTGTGTCTAATGCATCCCAGTATTCCTAATTTTTGCACTCTGTGAAAGTATAGGGAGTTTTAGTAAGTGTGCTGTACCAGGCCTGCCTATACTGTTTTTGATTAAGGATCAGGGAGACAGTTTCCTTCTCTGACATCACTTTATTGCAGTTTTCAAACAGACTCTTCACACTTTGTGAGAACACCAACCATAATTTCTGTCATGATTTGTTAAGATCCAGCAAACCCTCCTAAGGCTACTGACGAAATTTCAGCAGTTAATATTCAAAACATGAAAATCTAGGCTTGGATTCTAATTTGCTACTGATGCAATATTAAAGCAATATATGTATAAAATATTAATGCTGTATTTGTTCTGAATTTATTTTATTTAATTTTTTACACACAGATAAAACCCTTGCGGCCTTAAAACAACATGTCTCATTTTCAAGGATGTCCTGGGGGGGGCAAACAGACAAGGAATATACACAGAGCTTAGTAATCTGAACAATAGCATGGTAGAAGGACTGTGCTGAAAGATATACTCTTTCATGAGCAATAAGGGTTTTGCTGATAAAAATAAAAATGTTGTCTTATCTGTTTGACCAGTTGATAGGATATAATTTCTAATACTACACCCTTGAACCCATCCATAGAAGAAGAAGCCTGGAGAAAACTTGGAGATAAGGTCCTTCACTTACTCCATCAGTATCAAGAAAAACTCAGATTTTCTTTTCTGACAAACCCTTCCTCTTCAGTAATCAGATTAAGTCATGCATGAGAAGCTTTGTGCAATATAATTGTTCGGATCAGGAAAGAACTTTTGTGGTAATTTTAACTTCATCTCTAATGTTGCCCAAGCCTGAAGGTTTAAAACTAAAAGCAAGAAAAGTCTCATAATCAGATTTAGATTATTTAATAGTGTATTTATGAAATTCTGAAAGTGCTAAATACTTGCATAATTTTTAAAAAATTTTCTCCTGAGAAAGAGAATATACTGTGCCGTATATGACTTTTGGGCACTACATGCTTAACAGTCATCACACCCAATTCCACAGAAGTCTGACAATTATTTAGAGATATGAAGAGATATAGAAAGGAGTTTTTTGTCTGTGTTTCTGTATCCAGTATTCAGATACACTGTAGCTGCAATCAGTGAAGTTCCCAGCTATCAGTGTAGTGAGGTCCTGGAACAGTAATGCTGACAAAAATAATGAACTGCATTTTAAATGGAGTTTAATAAGGTTATGAAAAAGATTATGATGTGACTTCCTGGAACACAAGAGGCCTGAAATTGATGATCTCAGCAATCCCTCCCAGACCCTTGTACCTAAATTTGAAAGGTTTTTTGCCTTTAATATTATAGTTTCTAATCTGCATAAAAATTCTAATACTACTTAATTTCCTCAAATTCTTTTACTTCTTCAGTCTGGAGGCTGCATTTTCATTTGTAGATGTACCACCATTCTGTGGAATAGATAATGCTGCTGTTATAAAAAGACACTTCTATAATGCATGAAGAAGAGCTCTAATCTCCTCATATTCCAAACTATACAAGATAAAAAACACCTGGCAAACCACTTGGGTATGCGGGCTCAGGTTCTGTACAAAATTTTCAAAGTGACAGAGTAACAAAAATTCAGATGAATTTAACATACTGTTCATCACTTTGCAAATCAATTCAGGAATTATCGTATGAATTGTTACCTGTCTGTCAGTTCCTGAGGCATCCATGATTTAACATTAACATTTTAAGTGTTCTAAGCAAATTTTCTACCATTTGCAGTGCAAATAAGTAGGTGGTTTATTTTCAGTTCTTTAGGATACAGAGAAGCCCTGAGCTTCTATTACTATTAATAGTAACAGTTTTCCTTACTCATTGCAGCTTATTCTTATGTTCTTCTATATTTCCACCCAGTTTTGTTTTTTTTGTGGGAGATTTCAGCTAATGGAAACACTCAAGCAAGTGGCAGATTTCATGTCCTATGTCAAAGCTGCGTCATGGAGAAAAATAGGGACTTTCAGAAGGAGGATTGTGTGACAGACTCAGAATATGCATCATCTATTTGATCTGAGTCATAAGCAAGGGAGCAAAAGGAAGGAAGGTAAGTCTGGAGCTAAATGAAGACTAGTTGTATCAAGATTGTTATTAAAAGAAAGTAGGCAGCGAACAAGGAGTAAGAGGGAAGTTTAAACATCACGATACACAAACATAAAATAAAACTTATCCTATGTAAGAAGAGGATCTGGGATAGGAAATCAAACAAAAACAATAACACCCCCATCCCCCCTCCCTTTATTTAGCTATTTGAATGAAAAGACAACAAAAGAGAGAAATGTTACAGAATCTGTATTGGGGGGGAAAAAAAGCAGCTAAATCTGACCAACAAACTGAATTATCATATTGCTTCAGTTTTTAATGACCGTGTCAATGCTGAATGTGAAAAGTACTACAGGTTCACTAATGAATTAAGTAAGCACTAAATTAAATTCAAGCATCAAAAGCAGAATAAAAGATTCTAGCAGTTTAACGAACTAAAATCAAATCAGATTGTATGATGCAATTGTATAAATCTGAAAGCACTAACATGAAATTGCAAGAACTTGCACTAAGTCTTTAAAATAAATCTCTCAAGCAACAACTTTCTTTAATACGAACAAAAATTTTCTGAGTTGTAGATTTGTTGATTTTAGGGGTAGTAGGGTGACTGATCATTTCTTTTTTTTTTTTTTCCCTTTTTTTTCTATTCATTATTTGATGGAAATAAAAGGTTAGGCCTTTAGATATCTGGGCCAGAGATGTTAAAATATTTGAAAAACGCGGTAATGTTCTAAATGGACTTCTGAGACTTTTGAGGATTCAGAAATGGAATTCCTGAGTATTCCTGAGTTTTGCCTCAGATTGGTAAGACATTACTTTGGTATTGCACTGTGAAATGTTTTCATATTAGTATGGTTAAAGAGGTGGAATTATATTTATTTAGATACTAGATAGGGTGTTGATATTGTAATTTCAATAAAGTTGCTTTATTGTCAGACTAGGAGGGCATCTTTTACTCCTTCTAAATCAGCTACTTTTCCATGGCTGTCTGTTCATACCTTCCTCTAACACCACAACCAATACCACCTCTTTCATACTGAGGTGTTGGTCTGCCAGCATGTTGCATGTTTAGTAGTCATCCTTAACATTATGTCAGTATTCAGCACTGAAGAGAACCTGACTGGCCCATGTTATTTTGCCATGTCCTATGTTTATAGTAATAAATACTAGAGAAATCAAGTCATCGGATTTGGTGCTGCAATTAATGGCGAAAATTTCTAAATGCCAGTATTATTGACATTTTTTTTGCTGGTGTTTTTTGCTGTTTAAAAGACATCATGTTCCATATGTATAATTTTGCAGATTTTTCCTTCCTTTACTGCTCAGTGCCTAATTTTATTAGATTGTGCACAAAAGGCTTCAAAATTCTGAGGACAGGGGTCTTTTCTTTCCAGCTTTCTGTCAAATACATTGCATACCTTAGACATTATACAAAGATAACAAACACTGCCCTAGCTAAAACTAGAAATATCCCAGAGAACAGTTTTAATCTCTAAAAGATTTATCAAAAAATAGATTTGTTCATCCACTAAATAATAAAAAAATACTTAAGTGAAAGATTCTCAGTAGGTTTGAATACTGAAAACAAAATCACATTTCTTTATTGAGTTGTATTGATTATAATAGTAAATAATTTTTGAGTAATTTGAGAGGAAATGATAGAAATGAGATTATAACAAACATTGAGAACTGCTGAGAATGTATTTTAAAGAGTGATAAGCAACATACTGGATTAGTACAAGCCTTAGAAAAATGTATTCATAAAGAGGAAAAATTATGAAATTGTATATTTCATCACTAGATTTTTGTTTCAGTGACCTTTCTTTCTGCTGTAGTGCATGTGTGCACAATTTTTGTTAGCATGGTTTAAAAGGCTAGCACTTGGCTATGAAAAAGTTCAATAAATCAATAGCAATTGTTATGATAACAAGAAGTGGGATGCTGTGGAAGGGCAGTTGTAGCATTATGCATGGGTACAGGCATGACTTGTTTGGGTCTATTAAGCTAGTATTTATCTATGATTACATAGGGAATTTAGTCATGGAGATGGAAGCTGGCAATTATTATCTAATAATCAACTTACTATTCCATAAAGATTCAATAAAGGTAAAAAGCATCAATATGTATCTTTGCACAGTTGCAAATAGTTTTACAAACAACACTGATGTGTCTTTTTCATTTGTCACAAAAAAAAAAATGAAATTGTATAATGCAGAATTACAGAAGTGGAATTAGAACATGAGGCAAGCACAGTGCTCCTGAAATATGTTCATTCAAGTTTTGGCTGGGAAAGAGTTAATCTTCTCCCCAGTAGCTAGTATGTGGCTGTGTTTTGGATTTGTGCTGGAAACACAAGTGATAATTCAAGGGTGTTTTGCTGCTGAGCCATGCTCACACAGAGTCAAGGCCTTTATTTTTCATTGTCATTAATTAAAATAATAACAAGAAAAAAAAACAATTTTTTTTTCTTCCAGGAGGTTCATCTTAAAACTTCACAAAACCTCTGAATGTATGTAGCTTTATTTTATGAAATTACAAAGACTGAAGGCATCAATGCTGTTCATAAAATCTTAGTATATTACAAATGGGTTTCATTCAATGAAGCTTGGGAGATACCTCTAAACAAGTAGAAAAGAATGGGGTTTTTTCAAAGCTTCAGAACCTCCTTCCACAGGAGATTGTGGTGGCAGAGATCCAGCACATACAAAAAAAAAGAGATAAAAAAATGCAAAGACAACAGATCTCTGAGAAGGTGCCAAGAGACTGGCTAGGCATATGAAACAACTAATGAGCAACTTGCTGCTCTTGGAAAACTGGGGGAAATGCACTGCAGAGCCACGAGGTTTGTGCTCTCTACTTCTATATTTATATTTCCACTACTGAAAATTATTATTAATTAAATCAGGTAAAATTAATACAGGGAACTTCTTGCAGTAAATTAATACAGGGAACTTACTGGTAGGCATGTCTGTCCTTGCACAGTTTTGAAGTAAATTTGGCATTCTTGTTTTTATCTAGATTTTAAACTCTTGTGGATCTTGTCCTTTGACCTCCTCTTCTGGGTCTTTTGAACATTTCCAGAGCCTTGAGTACCCAGATGTGACGTGGGAACACTTAAAAAATTTTCATGAAAAATGCAGTTCAGCCCATCCATCCTCATCTTAGAAGAAGACCTTTTTTTTTTTTTTTTTTTTTTTAATGAAGATGGTTTTTTTTTATGAAAGTGTTTGCAGAGGTTTTTGCCTCAAGATCAGCAATGGAAAGATTGAATCTAGTACTATTTTCAGAAAAACTCCTTTCAGCTCAACACCCTTCTTTTTAGAGCAGTTCATCTTTTATTTCCTTTTTTCCTACCTATATATTTCCACTTTGCAACTCCTGGACTAACTCCCATCCTTACCATCTTAACAAATAATTTTGAAAGTGGCACTGTACCAAAAGCTATTCTGAAGCTATGACAGATTAGATCTACTGATTTTCCCTTGTCTGGAGAATCAGTTATCTTATCAAGGGAGCTATTGGGTTAGTCCAGCATGATCTGTCTTTGATGAACCCAAGATGCATTTTATCCTATTTTCCAATCTACTTCCTTCCCTAGTTATTAATAGAAAGTTACATTGGACATGATGTGCACTTCAATTAGTTTCATAGTTAACTGTCTTACACCTTGAAGTACACCAAACAATAAATCCACTAACAGTGTAAATATATAATGCATTTCTTTGACAATAAAAAAAGTATTTCTTGAATACGACATCTTGCTTTTGTGCCTCATGACTAGCATATGATACTAATTTACTGAAGAAATATAAAGCCTTTAAGCTACCATAAAAAGATAAATATATGTGAACTTGAAATAAAATATTTTATAGTGTTAATGGGAGACTTCTTTCTTGGGCATATAAAGACCTCAAAATAAATAATAGAATTGCTCATAGTTAAAGTGGTTATGTATTTTTGTCTATTTTGAAGTGCTTACTCATGCTTACTGAAGCATCCTTTAATCAAAAAAAAGCTACATAGAAAAGTTTGTTTGTTTATTTTCTCATGATTCTGAAAGTGAGGAGAGTGATTCAGGTACCAAAGCGTAGATGCCTCATGGCATTTTAGACTCGCTAGTGAATTCTGGTTTGCCTCCAGCAGCTATTCTGAAAAGTGCAGATGTCCATAGGTTTCATGTCAAATCTACTACGTTGTGTGCATGCTCTCAGTCCAGACAAGCTCCCACAGTGAGCTTGTATGTTTAGCCACCAGAATCATTCCAGAAACATGGCACATTCCAAATCAATTGTAACAAGAAATTTATGAAAATAGTTTCTAATTAATACAATGCATACTGCTAATAGTTAGCATTTAAGCCTTCAGAACAATCATCGTTACAGGTCAAGTAATGCAAACTGACAAATTTTTTGGTTATTTCTGAAAGATCTTTTATTAATTTTAATATAGTCTTTTAAAAGGTACTGAGAAAGTCTAATCTATGCGCAAATGGTGTAACACAGTAACAAGTGCCACTATTGCTTTTATACAATCACCCTGGCAAAAAGCAGGAGGAAATTTTTTAAAAGGAAAGTATGAACTTCAGTAAATATTCCTAAAATACTGGCAGACTGGAAAAGTAAAGACTTTCTTTTGGGGAAAAGGTGTATGCCATGGCTGAATGATCCATTTGGGGTACTAATAGCAAGGACATCCGTGTCAGTCTCACTGGCTATTATAGGGTACAGAGTGGAAGGCTTTGTAATTAAGAATAAGGGCTATGTTAGCTGCATACAGAATAATTTTGAAAGAGAATATACATTTAATTTTATGTCTGTACTTTATACCTTCGTTATATGCAACGTTTAAGTGTCCATTTTGAACCAAATTATTTTTCTTAATTGAAGTCTTAATATTTCAGATCAAGAACCATATATTCAGATGCTCTGAATACATCTAACTTCCCTAAGATCAGGGGAGAAAAAACCTTAGAAGTCACATCTTTAGTCTGAAAAAACCCCAACAGCCTCTTTTATTTATATTAGCAATATAACTAAAATAATAGCAAATAGTTTATACAGTAAGAACTTTGAAACTGTTCAGTTATAACCATGATATTTTTAGTTCTTTTATACCCTTCTATCTGCTTTGAAGGATCTTCATTTGAAAAACAAAGTGGGTGCTTACTTTTAGCAAAAAACCAGACTTAATACATTATTCTCTAATGTTTCTGTACCTGATTTTCCTGATGCCTTTTACTGTAGAGTCCTTTGAATTGGTGTCAAAACAAATTGCACAAAGTCAATGTCCTCTAAAACTTTACAAAGGTAGGAGGGAGACTATGTGTGGCATACTGAATTATCATGCTGATCATTTTAGCAGGAAACAGCATTAGACCATTACAGAAATGGATCAATATTGCAAACTACATGCTTATGTAGGCATATATATACACATACACTTGTACATATGTATGCATAGCACATGCAACTGCACTATGAACAGAAACAGGCACTTCTGCTGTGATAAGAGCTGAGTCTCTTTTGTATTTCTCTCACTACAGTAAAAGTGTAAGTTTTGACCTAGTAAGCAGAAGCACAAAAGAGATCATAGTGGGGCAATTTTCATATTTAAGGTTCCTCTTTGTGGATAGAAAAAAAAACTGAACTGTGCACAAATAACTGAGAGCTTAATTTCTTGCACCTTGTAGAACACACTGTTGAGTATTAAAAATAGAAAATAAGTAGCTTTTCTAATATTTACAGTGATTCACAAAAATATTCTGATGATTTAAAATACTAAAACAATGACAGGCATTATTTATTGGCTAATAGAAAATACTCACTTTTTGAAAATAAATAAAAAAATCTCCAGATACAATTTTCATTGTTGCTTTCTTTGTAGGCTCTTTTTTTTGGCTATGAGTCTGTGGAATCTTGTAGCAATATTTAAACATGTAGGAATAGGTCTTCTCTTTCCACATAGGAGTGTTCATAAAAATAAGCATGCAGCTAACAGCACCCACTAATGAACAGGAATGATTGCTTGTGATGGATGATTCAGTGCACCCACAAAAATATCTTGCATAATTTTATAAACTCCCAGCTATAAACTGTATGTTATTAAGCATGAGTGTTTATTTAATTGGATCTCTTTCGACTGTTGCAGTGGGGTAGACAGATTGAACAACTAGCACTGCTGTATTGTAGAACTTGCAATTTAGTAGGGATTTAGACATTTGAGATAAAACAGTATAGTATGGAATCATAGGTTCATAGGATATTTCAGGCTGGAAGGGTCCTCAGGAAGTACCTAGTCTACCCTTTTTGTCAAAGCAGGTTCAGTTGTGAGACCAGATCAGGTTGCTCATGTCTTTATCTAGTCAGATCTAAACCTCCAAGGATGGAGACTGCTCAAGTCCATTGCAGTGCTTGGCTTTATTCACAAAGGGCAATTTTTCCTTATGCCCAGTAGGAGCTTCTTTCTATTTACCCTGATTTTTTCCTTGTCCTCCCAGCATGCATCAGTGTAAATAACCTGCCATTGAGTTCCTAGGAAATTGTGTTTCTCCTGAGGTCACTCTGTACAACTAAAAGTGTTGGGTTTTTCCTCTTTTTGTAGTTTGACTCAGGGGAAGTTCAGCCCGAGTAACTCAAACACACTATCTCAGTCAAGTGAGGCAGTGAAGAGAAATCCTATGCTAATATTGCCCTTTATCATTCAAGGTAAGCCTGCATGGTACAGTGGAGAGATTGTTGTATATATACATATATATGACCTAACTTGAAATGATCCAAGATATTGAAATATGTGTTAGCTGTAACATCAGCCGTAGAAGTTTATAGTTGATGTACAGGATTTGTTGAAAACTTGCCTTTTGTGAATTAAAGTTCATCACTTGGAGGTATTTTTATATATATTGGAAGTGTTTATTCAGATTTCTTAAAATACTGCCCCTTAATATCTTAAAGAGAACAATCTGTCTTCTCCTTCTTCATTTGTTTTTTTATTTGTGTATTTCTTCTTAAAATATTTTTTTTATGTTTATTACTTCATTAATACAATACTTCAGGCTTTTCTGTCAAGTTTTGTCCAAAAAAAAAAAAGTAGTACAAAGAATTCTCATAGCACTGAAGAATGTCTGATGTCTCTGTCTTAGGTATTGCTTTCATTATCACCCTAAGGAGTCATCCAGATTCCACAACATAGGCTGTCTAGTTTGAGCTTGAGTAATAGTGTCAGGAGGAACAGAGTGTTTTTCTCCCTCTGGAATGTAGCTAAATGTGAAAGTTAAATGTAAAGTTCATTACAATGCAGAACATGAGTTCAAACGAGTTAAGAAATCCCACATTTTTGCCTTGCATCCAAGTGAAAATTTCCTACTGGAGAATTCTTTTTTTTTTTTTTTTTTTTTTTTTTTAATTGTAGTGATTAAGCTCCAAACATATCAAAAAGTGAAAGCGTCCTTGTGGCTTTTTTGGGGTGCTCTTTTGTTTTTAACTCTTGCAGAAAACCTCTAGCATGAACAGATGAACAGTGATGTGAAGGACCTAGTGTTCATACTACACAAGATTTCAAGGAATTTGATTTCAAAAAAACCCCTGTTTGTTCTATGGACTGGTGTTGGAGTCTGGTTTGTTCTATGGACTGGTGCTTTATGGACTCTATTCTTACAGCTGGATTTTATCCAAAACAATTTCAGCTTATGGTACATGAGAACTGTCTGTGATATGAATACATATATGGTAAGTAGGGACAATTAAGAAATTTGTTTCAAAACAATGTAATAAAATGCAAATGTGAAAGCATCTATCAAGAACTAAATTTCAACAGATAGGAGATTCAGAAGCTAATCGATAAAACAATAAAATCTCATCTATTTTAATACTTTTAAAGGAAACCTTAGAATATTGAAAGTAAAAATTTAGAATTACCTATATTTTAATTTATTCTCTTACACCTTTATACAAAAATAGATTGTTGGAAGCCAAGACATGGCTTGTAAATGTCTGTGGTAATACAAGTTATATTGTCTTGCTCATACTTCTGAAACAGATGGATGACAGGTCATATTGTGTTTAAGAGTAACTCACTTTCATTATCATGATTCCAAATTAGGAAAGTTATAGCTGCTTAAATAATTTACGACATGTAAAACAGCCAAATTTGTTCTCCTTTAGGTAAATTTTCGGCAGTTTTTTTAACAATGAGAATCAGAGTTCCCTGAAAAATGATTTGAACTCTTTTTTATACAGTTATTCCATAGATATTTCCAAGAATCTGAAAGAAAGACCTTGAAAATTCATACTAAAAAAAGCTTTTGGCATTCCCATGCACAATTATTTTGTTGCTACCTACAAAGATTGCTGCAGATTTATTGGCAGAGTCGTGCATGCTTTTAATGTTGCGTGTTTTACAGAAGAACTGACAGAGTTGTTCCTGACTGCACCACAGAATACTTCAGAAAAAGGTCTAGAAAGGCAGCTGAAGGAAGGACAAAGAAGAACACCTCAAATTGCTCTGACCTCTAAAAAATAGATTCAACAAGGAGAAAAGAAAACTATATATTTGAATAATAACAAATATTGTGAACATTTTTTTTTCATTTCAGGCATCTGATAGCTAGAAGGGAAAATTACTGTGCATTCTTTCTGGATAAAAAGATCAATACTCCCATCCAAATTTTGCTGCCTCTCAAAAATTTTTTGTGAATTTAGTTATACAAAAGCTGAGTTCAATGAAATTTTATTTTATTTGGTGTTCATTTGTTTCTAAGAAATATTGGAGAATTTTTTAATACCGTTTTTCCTTTCAGTTTTTACCAAAGTAAAGGCTTTAACTAAGGAGAACTAGCAAACTTCAGTTTTTGCCAATATACACCTTTCTTGGAAATTCTATTCCACAGGATTAAATTTTGTTTTCTCAGCCAAATAATTACAGTTAATTTTGTATCAATAGTCACAGTCTTCTGAGGCAGTTATAACAAGATCAGAAAGGTATTATTTTTAAAGTCTTTCCTCTACTTAGGCTTAGATTCTTCATATTTAGCTTTCTTCATACTTAGATCTCTCAAGTTCTCTTCCAGGAAATTTTCATAAATGCATGATTACTTAGAACTAGGAGAAGCATGACAAACTCTTTTCAAGAGAAAAATATTTCTTTAAGGGGCTTTAGGTTTGAGTAGTTTTGCATTAGATATTGTAGTTTTCATTCAGGAAGTGATTTCTAATGAGATCAGTGTTGTTGTTATAAACAGTCACAGAATCATAGAATATTCAGAATTGGAAGGGCTCCACAGTGAAAGGCTCACTGTAGTCCATTTAGGAAAAAGCTGTGATGACATTTGGAAACAATGCAGTTCAATTGTAAACTTTGTAAAACACAAATCAAAGATGCTCAGCATTCTGGGTTTATTTGCTTGTTTCTCTTAATAGTAGTGTTGTGATGAAAATAGGATGTCAACATCTAAAGGCACTTGTGTGAAGTATCTTCATCAGTGATGTCATAAAACAAACTCTTTTAGTAGGAAACCAACAAAAATAGTGCATGAAGAACTTTGGGGGGAAAAGGTAAATGGGTCAGATACTCAGCTGCACCTGACCTGTGGATGCAGTGAAGGCAGTCTTTCAAAGCTTCATGTGACCTCCTAGTCTCTTGAAATTTCCTGCATTACAAGTTACAAAGAAATAACTCTATCTTATATTAAATAAGGTAGATATAAAGATTTTTGTGAAAGCTTTTTTTGGAGGATGAAACAGTATCACACCCTCTGTTCCATTCCCATCAGTGCTACCAGCAGCTGTGAGATGTTTAATGAATGTTTGGTCGTGCCAAATCCATTTGTATTACACTAGTGAAGAATCACCCTAAATTATCTCCTAGCTATCTTTGGATAAAATTGTCTCATTATTTTTAGATAGATATTTGAAATAAAAGGAGGTAAAATTAAAACGCAGAAAATATCAAGTCAGGGTAAAACCTAAAGATACTAATGATGCTATTTTTCTCCAGAAAGAGCGTCAGTTATGGAAAGTACTGTCTAAGATATATTTAATCTTTAATGAAACTGGAGGAAGTAGAAACATCTTTTGGTTCATGGGTTTTTTTAACTATGGACCAATAATATCTTATTACTGTACATAACATCATAGCATTTTTAATGCAGAAATTCTAGAATCAGGCCAGTAATTTCAATTTAAACTAAAATTATCTCTAGAAAGCATATCTGGTGTAGATGTCACAGTTTAATATGACAGACAATTCACTATTGGACAATGTAGAATGTGTTTTCTATATCATAAGAAGATAAACCTAAACCAAACAGACAAAAAACATTTCACTGAAAGTTTCTACAAGTAGTATAATACAATATTCAGTGCATTATCCACTCCTCTACATCAAGTCTGTTGGGAAGAAAGGGTTAAAAGCAAAGGTTGGCAAGGAGGGGGTGATCCGCTCAAATGACCTGGCAGCTGGGAACACCAAGGCCTGGAGAATATCAGAGTGGGGATCCATATATTATGCCTGCTGCTGTTTATCCTCTGTCTGTTTTGAGAAGTAGAATTTCTGTGCAGAGATAACATAGGTGTTTACAGAAACTTGGAGGTTCTCTCGCAGACATGTTTGAGCTCCCTGTTGGGAGAGATCAAAGCTCAGAGATCATAAAAAGCACAGGGGCGATCCCAGCGTGGTGGCGACCTACACGTGCGTGGGCCCTTGATAAATGGGTACAAACAGCAGTCCTGCTGACCACTGGGACTGGACCAGGACTGACGGTGCCTGCACTGTCATTTTGTGTCTCTCTGCTGCCCAGGTCTTGCTTCAGGATGCTCCAGTCAGTGAGGAAATTAAATGATTTTATTCTTTGCCTTTCAACCATAGTTTTGTAGTTCTGGTCACCTGCCTGTGTTGATTCACACAAGGTGTCTAGGTCCCATGCTCTGTAAGGCACATTCTTTATTTGGCAAAGTTAAATGTTCTAAAGTCACTGCTCTGGAGAAATAAAAATAGCCAAACACAAAGAAAATAAATTAGGCATTTTGAAATGGAGCCTGTACAGCATCATAGATCTAAAGACTTCAACATCTTCTTTAAGGGAAAGCTGGTGAAAGAGCTTGGAAACATCAAAAAAGTACCTTCACAAAAAAACAACACAAAAAACCCAACACAAAAACCAAAACCAGAATACATATAAAATAAGGGATGGAGAGAAAAATCAGCTGAAAAAAAAATTATTCCAGGTTTTGCATTTTATTCAGGAAAAAAGAAGAGTTCCAGAGAAATGTGTATTTCTTTCCACATGAAAGGGACTGGACTATGATGAACAAATGCAAATTAAAGCCAGTGGCTAACATCACCACTGTGTTAAAACATAAGCATTATAAATGCTAGACCAGATCAAATGAAAAAATGCATCTCTATACATATTATTAATGTTTTGATATTGAATGAAGTATTAAGCCTCATAGTGGAATTCACTTCCTACTAACTTGTTTGAAGACATTCATATGCTCTACCAAGACTTAACTCTTTTACCATACAATCTGTTCATTCTTGGTGAAGGAGCTGAAAATGAAGAAAGTCCTAAAAAATAAAAGAGAAAGGTATAGTATCAAGACTAAAAGGCATAGGCCCATCCAAAATACTCACATGGGTACTAGATTCAGAAACTAGAGCAGAATAGAGTTAGTCTTTCCTAGGCTGCAGCACATATTTCAGGTTCATTTAATGATCCTTGAAGGGTGGATAGTCTTCTACTGCCACGTGTCATGAGCAGCTCTGCAGTAATCAAGGGAGGGAATCCCTTTCAGTGGCAGTAGCATAGACTTTGAGCTCCTTGGGAAGGCAATTCAGTCCAGCTGAATCATCACTGAGGCCTCTTCTGCATTAATTAGCTCTGGTAATGATGATATAGCAGTGCTTCTGTACTTGAAAGGCTTGTTATTTTTATATGTAGCAAAATGAAGTGTTTTGTAGTTATTAGTTACTACCTTTCATGTTCCAACAAAATGTGGAGTCTTATTCAAGTGAAAGTCTTTCAGCAAGACTTTTCCTCAAGCTCAGCAAAAATCTTAAATAGTGCAATTGTACTGAGATGCCTGAAAAGTTAAAGGCCTGTTAATCACAGAGAACCCGAATTATTATCCTCCTGAGGTTTTTTGGTCTTTTCTGGTCATCCTGGATATGTGTCTGACCCTGGTTCCCCTCACTGGGACTGATCCCAACTCCAGCATTCAGGCTGGCAGCCTTGACTGTCCTAGTCCTGAGAAAGGTGTCCATCCCAACTACTCCGCCACCCTTCATTAGGGCCTTCATAGTCCAAGAGAGGGACAAACCCGTAGTCCAGGGGAGCCTCTGACATTGGTAATGGCCCAAATATGAATGCAGAAATGGGTGTTGGGGTCTGAGGTGGACTGGAAATAGGGTGATCAGGTCCAGCCAGCCTGGGTTTTTAAAAGGCAGGTCCTGCTGGACTAACCTGATCTCCCTCTGTGACACGATCTGCTAGGTAAATGAGGAAAGGCTGTGGACGTTGTCTGCCTGGACTTCAGTAAAGCCTTTGACACTGTGTCCCACATCATTCTCCTGGGAAACTGGCTGCTTGTGGCTTGGATGGGGGCACTCTTTGCTGGGTGAAAAACTGGCTGGATGGCCAGGTCCAGAGAGCAGTGGCGAATGGAGTCACATCCATCTGGTGTCCAGTCATGGGTGGTGTGTGTCTCCAACCTGGAGATATTTAAAAGACATTTAAAAGATATTTAAAAGATGTGGACCTGGTACTTGGGGCACGGTTTAGTGGTGGGCTTGGCAGTGTTAGGGTAATTGTTAGACTTGGTTTTCTTTAGGGGTCTTTTCCATATTAAATCATTCTACAGCTGCTACAAAGCCATAAAACCTACTGTTTCATTAGCTAAGAAACGCAGTAATATTTCCTTAAGGATTTGTTAACAGGGGTTTTGTGCATCCTAGAAGCTTGTAATAAAGCAAAAGGTGGATTCATTTTTACCTTAAATACTTGCAATTGACACTAAGAATGCTGCTTGTAGTCTAAAGATTTACAAATTGTTGCTTCAGGAAGATCACAAAAAGAATACAATTTAACACCAATTGTTTTTATTTTACTTGGAGTAAAAGGTCTAATTTCCATGATCTATGTTCTTATTCACAAGTGGAAAATGAGTAGTTTATTTGTCAGTTTCACCTAAAGAACTTTCTGCTTTCTTCAAGAAATGCATGAAGTCAGTTTTTGTCACTTCTGATTTATTCCACACCATTTTTCAGCCTAATATGTTAATTAAACTTGTCCTTAAACCAAATAATTTTGGGAATTCTAAGACCACATGTTTAGGATTAAAAAGTCCTAAAAATAAAATGTAGAAGTTTCTCATACACAGACTAAGAACTAAAGCTTATATAGAAAGATTTTTAGCCTCACAATTTTGGACAATGTAAAAACATAGGAGATGCTGAAATAAGCCTTTGGATAAGCCAGTTGATGCAAAACACAAGATGGCCAGGATCCTGAGGAATGTCGCTTATGCAGAATTCCTCTTTCAAAAAAGTTACCTCATTTGCATAGCAGTAATTAAGCTCATTTTGCTGGCTTCCATCTCCTGCAGTGCAAAAATTATGCAGTTTCTGCACCAATTTTCTGCCTTTCTCAAACAGACAAGTCAAAAATTATTTTTAATTTTTATCCATTTGTACATGAAGTTGCACATCTGTGAAGTTTACCATAGCTGTTGTTAGAGGAGAGAACTGGTTAACCACAGTGCAGTAATTCCTGCAACATTTTTCTTTCACGTGGATTAATCTATGCCAGCCTCTTTGAATGGTCCCTTACCTTTTATTGATAGATTTACTCTGGAAATCAATGTTTTCAATGTTTCATAGAATCATAAAAGAAATAAAATGGTTTGGTTTAGAAGAAACCTTAAAAATCATCTAATTCTAACTACTCTGTCAGGGCAGGGATACTTTTCACTAAACCAGGTTGCTCAAAGCCCATCCAACCTGTTCTTGAACACTTCTAGAGGTGGGGCATCCACAACTTCTCTGGGCAACCTCTTCCAGTGTCTTGCCACTTTCACAGTAAATAATTTCTTCCTAATCTCTAATCTAAACCTACTCTCCTTCAGTTTAAGACAATTCCTTTTGTCGTATCATAACATGCTGTTGTAAAAAGTTCCTTCCCAGCCTTTTTGTAGTCCCCTCTTAAGTACCAGAAGGCTCCCATAGGATTTCATTTACAACAAATACTATCACCCACAAGGAACTCCTCATGCTATTGATGCTGTTAAAAAATACTCTTTGTGATCAACAAATGTATCAGAAAAAAATGCAGTACCCCTGAATTTAAATGCTCTTCACTGTCTTTTTCCTCAAGCCACGTAATCTCTACCCCTCAACATGTAGAAGATGTTCAGATGTAATGTAGTATCCCAAAGAAAGAAAAACTAGGAGAAATATGGGTAGCACAGGAAATACATGCCTCCCCACATGCTCACTCCAGATCGATACCATTTCCAAATAAGGAAGCCTATGGGAAATTTTTTTCTGAATGTGCTCACTTGTTCTGGGTTGGATACAGTTCCCCATGCACTTTAGAACGCTGCAGCTGATTTCTCTTAACTTGGTCTATCTTCCAAAGGTTGATTTATTGGTATATTCAAGTTCTTACAACTGTCATAACTTGACAAACCCCGGAGCCTTCACTCAAAATAGCACTCTAGTGTAGCAACAAATGGTCATGTGCTGGAGAGATAGGTTTGGGTTAGGTTTTCTTCTTTTTTTTAGGTTGTTCGGTTGGGTTTTTATTGGGGCTTTATTATTATTATTATTATTTTGGTCACAGAAATAGTTACTTTGTTCTATTGAAGGCTTAGAACTTGCAGACTCCATTCTCTGCATAGCCAATGGAGAGTGGTTTGTGCATGCAGGTTAGAAGCCAAACTGCATATTAGGAATACCTCAAAATATACTTTTACTACAAGAATCATGATTATTCCTTCTGTACCTATTATTTAATTGAAATGTATCTGGAAAAAATGAAATGGGGCAAAATACTCTCTATTTACTGTTTCTGTAATTTTACTAAATATAGTACTTTGAAAAGCAGGGACAGTATATTATTTTCATGGTCAATTTGTGAAGCTGCAATGCAAGAGGCTTCCTCACATTAAAAACTCTGCATTCCTTGAGTTGATCTCATGTATTCCTATAGATAAATATGATAAAAAACCCTTCATTCCTACTTGTTCTTTTGTTACTTTCATCTTATGAACTAGTTTCAGCTGATAGAAACAATTTACAGCCTAAACAGAGAAAAATGGAGGGGGGGAAAGGGTGTGGAGGTGGGGGCGTGGGGGAGATGTGGGAGTGGGCGTGTGTGTATCTTTCCACAACAGCCCCACAAACAAAAAAACCCTCAACTTTTAGGTAAAAAGTCATTATTTGGGTAAGATTGGATACTTATTATTTTGTGATATACTATATCTTTGCCTAAAATTCCCTTTTTTTCTTTTTCTTTTTTTTTCATCAAAAAGTGACCTGTTCTGTTTCATATATGAAAGAAGCACATTAAAAGAATATGAGCTAGCAAATATCTTTACTGAAGCACTGTTGGCAGCCGAGATCACTGACAACTTCCTGGCTGTGATTCATAATCTATATTGGTGCCTTTGAGACAGCAAGCTATTGATTTTTCCCAGTCTATAATCCAAGACCATATACACAGCTTGTTAGACATCTGTGGGAATATAAACTGAATTTTGATACAATTTAGGGAGCTTCTGTTAGCGGGGCACTTAGTTTTTGTCTTTGAGAAAATCTTTACACATCTGTGTAATCTTGAAGAGATTTTTAACAGACAATTCAATAGAGTTTGGGTTGTTTCTTTTTTTTCTTTTTTTTCCCCTTTTTGTAAACGGCTTTCCAGAGTGTAACTCATGTGAAGCAAATTTTAAGTGGGCAATTATAAAATATAGGTAACTCTTTCTAATGCTAGTATAGCTTTTCTCTTATTTTTTATTTCCTTTGATTTTTTTTCAAGTGTAAGTTGGAAGTACTTCTGTTTTTTCATGTTTAATATCTTGCCCATTTTGTCTGTCCTTCCCAGGAAAACATTCCTGTCTTTAGTGTGACACTTCTGGTATGTATCCATAAATAACATTCAAAAGAACAATCATTAACTGCAGTACAGTTCCCCCACCATAAAGGATATTAGATAAATGCTCTTCAAAATTCTTCAAAAACTATACATACTAAAAATAAGTTTTGGGTTCAAGCCACTGCACATACTCCCTCATTTATTAAAGGAACTACAATTAGTGTTAATATTCTGTCTTCTGAGAGTCAGAAGGAAAAGGAAGGCAAAGGAAAAGGCCATTACAGTTTGAAGCTTAAGCACTAATGTAGGAATGCCATAGGGAATAGTCTTAATGTATGTTCTTTCAAATATTATTTAGTATTTGTCCAAGAATACTTTAAGGGCTACCATGTAAGGAGAGTAACACTGATGTACTCTGTGGACTTCAGATGATAGAAATATCGCCATGCATGTCATCACATTTCATGCTGGTTTGGAAGGATAGGAAAATATTTACCCTGTCTCCAAAATCAAAATAGTGCATTCTTGACTATATGTGAAGTATAATTTAGCTAAACTTGGATGATCCAGAAACCATATAATCAGAAGGGGGTAATTGCTTGTTTTATTTTATATGTAAGATTTTTTTTAACAATAAGGAGAAAAATGTTGTATCCTTTTTTGTAGATATTAGCAAAATTTTTATTAGAAAACAGGAACAATTTTCCTAAGTCGTGGAAAAAATTTATGTGATAACATGAACAAAAATCTCATTGGTGTAGACTGCTTCTAAATGAAATTTTTACAGAAGACCATTTCAAATTTTGAAGTAGTTTTTGATAAAGTATTGTGGTTTGGTTTTCTTTTTTTTTTTTTTGACTAGTTCATTTATCTACAACTTAATTGATTTCCAGGAAAATAAATTAAGTTTCTAATTCTCTGTATGTTTATACATTTCTCAGCCTGAAGATCATGAGTAAATCAACTGAAGTAGTATTATGCTTTAAGATAAAAAGACAGTGTTTTTGTAAGGTCAAAGATAATGGAATGTGGGAAATGTTAGAAATCTAGAATAGGGTGAATTTATTAATTTTGGTTTAAATCAGATAGCTTATTCCACAACATTGCTTCCCATTGTATAATTTTATAGTCATATTTAAGCTGGATTAATTACAGAAAATCTTTAAATAAGCCCTCCTCAAAAAATAAAATAGAATTAAACCTGTATATTTTTTAATTCCATGCTTAATTACTATGTGGAAAAACCTTACATCTTCCAGACTTTATCTTGCTTGCTTTCCTATCCACCTGTTGGGATCTAATACAGAGCAAGAAGACAACTTATATGGACTAACCCTGCCAATGCAGACTGCAAAATGAAATAGCAAGGACATAATGATAAAAAGGCAAGGAGAATATGTTGAAGTTTTGAATGCTAAATATAGTCCACCAGGTTATCCAGATCAAGCAGCTACAAGAGAAAAACCAAAGAATTGGGTTTTATGCTTTCAACACTTCTAATGTCAAGAAAAATATTTGTTAATCATCATTTCTGGAAATAAGAAAGGATTATGGATCTATTTGTCATCTCCAAAATTTGAGAAACAGGTCATTCTTGCTCATATCACAGGATGACAAAGAAATAATGACCAGACACTGTGATCATTAGCACTGTAGAAATGCATGTGATAATAAAAGTGATAAAGTAGGAGATGGAGTGTAGTTATCAATAGCAGATAACAGTTTTACTAAACAAACTTCTCGCAATCAGTTGTTCAACCTATATACAGGTAGATCGCTCAGTAGAGGTTCATTCCCTCCTTCAGATGCAGTTCTAAAAGTAGTTACATCATGTGGAGAAATGTCACTGCGTGTCTAGGTTTGTATTCTTACAGAAAGGCTGGAGACAAATATTCCTTCATTGCGATTTTCCATCTGGAATTCTGCATAAACAGCGATACCAAAGACACAGAAATTGCACACTGCCCTGTTAGTTGCCCTTTCCTATCTTCTGAATTCAGTATTGTAACAAAGGCTATTTTGCCAATGTGAAAGTATTATGTGAAAGAATGATTATATTCAAATCAAACAGTGTGAGGGACAAGTATTTCCATCTTTATTCTCTTATTACTCAGCAAAACTTGCACTCCCCCTTCACTCAACTCCCTTCTAGAGCTACCTACTTCATGAGTCACAACATATCTGTTAACAAACATCATAGGATAAAAAATAAATACATATTTAGAGAGTTCATTTTCACATGTAGTTATAGGAAAGGACAAGAACATTTTAGCTAAAATGCATATGTTTTACTTTCATCCAGAGACAAACTCTAGAGGTCAGTGGGTGTAATAAAACTCCAGTGTCCCTGGTCAGGATATTATAAATGCTCTTTCTTTCCTTCAAATAAAAGTATCAGTCCACACAGAGAAATATATTCAATGCCTGTACCACACCATTGTAGGCTGAAATTGTGCAAGCTTTTCAAGCAGCTATACCTTCATTTTTTGCTAGTTTTCAATATAAATCTGCCTTTCTCCTCGCTAAAGTAAGGAAGTAAATTCTAGATTAATAAACCTAATAAATTATACTTCCTCTTTTTTTTAGGACTTAGGATCTGGAATTCAGCACAGGGCAGAAACTGGGCAAACCCCACTCTATAAAGGGATACAATGCGTTGGACAGATCATGAGGTAAAACACAGCGAAGGGAGTCACAGCATATGATTATCACTTGGAGTTGCGAGTGGGTGTAATTATGAAGATTGTCATTTAATATGAAACATGTTAGGACTTGTGTTTTTGTGGGTTTCCAGTTTTCAAAGGACTTGCTCTTTGGAACCCCTTTTAGAGAGGAAGTCCTGAGGGCCAACTGCCTTGCTAGACATATATTTCTAAGAATCAGGGAGAGTGAAAGCAACAGTGACCACCCCTGTCAATGAAAACAAAATATATACAGGGTAGAGGATATGCCTTTCTCTGATTTGTGAAAGCCCAAGTAAGTTTTTAGACTTTCTGTTAATTTAATTGAGAGTAAGACACTGTCCTCCAAGGCAGATGAAAAACACTGAAGAGGAATTTTTGTAAAGTTGTGAAGGCCCTCATGATTTGGTAGAAATGGGTAATGAACTGTAAATACATTTCAAATTGGACAGCTTTTTATACATCAAAAATAAGAAAGGGCATCAGTCCCTTAAATTGTCACTATATAGTCATATGAAAATTGAGAACTTTAAAATTCACTATAAATAAGTGTAACGTTGTATTTCAAACTTGTTTCTAGTAGCCCATTGCATAGCAAGAAAAATCCAGTGAGAATTTATCACCCTTTCTGTGAGAAAAAGAGAAACTTGTGTCATAATTATATATTTATTAGATAATTTCAGAACTTATGTATTTCATGGATTAAAATTAGATCAACTAACATTACTGAACCTCTAATTAATTTAACCTCTTCTTTCAGAATAGCATTTGTGTTACCTGCAGATTAAAAACATATATAAGGAAAAATGAGAATGGAGATTTTTTTATATATATTTTTATACCAGCAACAAGAAAACTAGCTTCTGAAGCTCAGCCATCTCTGCTTTAAGGATGGATGATTATTGCTCCTTAACCTGCTTTATTTTTCTCAGAAATTATATTCTGTATTCTTTCCTCAAATATGAAGAAAAATAAAGGGCCAGTCCACAGGGCTGATCTAAACTATAGATCACAGATTCTTAGATAAGCAATTATTTTAATGAAACATTGGACTATTTCTGTGAGTAATTATGAAGATTGTCATTTAATATGAAACATGTTAGGACTTGTGTTTTTGTGGGTTTTCAGTTTTAAAAGGATTTTTTTTCTCCTACCAACTCCCAGAACTCCTATTTACTTCAATGGTAGCTGCAGGTGCCGAAAATCCATTCGAATACTCTGTACTGATTTGAAATTTTGCAGTGGCCTTTCTCTCACACACATGCTCACACATGTTCCTCTTTATCCTTCTCTCTTTTTCCTTCCATCTGCCCAAGATTAAGACCAATCTTACCAGACATGGATACTCTTATAGTGGAGGTATGAAAATTACAAAGAAGCAGTTAAATGAATAGCAGGGTCGGGGAAGAAAATAAAAGTAAATTTGAAGTTTTTATGCTGGTTTGTTTTTTTTCCCAGAACTTTTCAAAAATAAAATGCAACCTTATTATGAGGAACTAGATTTCCTAGAATATTAATTGAGACTCAGGATACATGCAGATGACTGAATTCTTTTAGAAGCACCTCTAATGCATTTTTACAAGGGCCATTGTGTTTTACAATGTAACAAAAAAAAAAAGAAAAAAGAGAATAAATCACATTTTTACTATACTTGAAATAAAAATAGGCAATTGGAAATGCATTGTAAACAGGATTATTCAAACTCAGCTTGCCATAAGATAGAAACAGCTTTTAAGCAGGCTGTTACATAAAGGTCCGGTATTTCTGAGATTTTTATGAGAGTAATCTAATGCATTGGTCAGACAAGGTTAAGAATAATGCCCTTGCAGTCTCCCTAGATGCAGTGATAGTATTTGATGTGAATAAAAAGGCTACACTTTCTGGGTGTTGGTGAAACTGAACTGCACAAACATCTATTTGGAGATTTGGTTATGAACTTCAATATTCCTCAGGAAAAAATAAAATCAAATAAAATTTCCTCAGTCTTTTTGAATCTTTTTTTTCCTGAGTATAGTACTTATGCTTCGTTGTCCATCTTTTCTTCCTTTCTCTACATTAGCTTTCAAAACACTTCCTGAGGCTTTTAGAAATGTCGTAAACTTACTGTATCATTACTGATGCACACAAACAGGAACATAAATGAATACTGTATGTGGATGATATTCTTCTTTTTATAACCCATCCTGATATTTCAATCCCAGCTATTACACTGTTCATAAATCAGTTTGGGATCCTCTTTGGCTTTAAAAGTAATTATAATAAATCCAAAGATATGTTTATGTATAGGAGGCCAATTGAACCCTTTGCTTTTCAGTTTCCATTTAAATTGGTCTCCAGAGGTCTTACCCCAGGTTATTTATTCCTTTTTCTTTAGATCTGCTGTACAGATTTAATCTTGCTTCTCTGCTTTGTAAAATTCAAGAGACACTGTACAGGTGGTTTTTGTTCTTTCTTTTTTTATTAGGGGCAAGAGCTGTCATTAATTAAAAACAAAATGCATTTTGTGTTTTTCTCTGATAATAAATAAACTTACTAGGATATTGTGAAGACTGGCTTAAGAAATGTTTCTAGGTGCCTTGAAAGCAATAGCCCAAATCATTTAATTACTTTAGTACATTAAAAAAAAAAAGTTAGTCTGCTCTGTAATTCTTTCTTTTTTCCTGACTGCTAAGTAGAATTCAACTTCTATGTCCTTTCTTTCTGCATCTTTCTGACTGATTAAATTCCCATACAGGAATCATATCAAGGTAAGTTGGCATGTCAGTAGGTGTGGATCGGAGCAACAGAACTGCATGGCTGGAAAGCTTTGTCTAATCACACAGACTTCTGATTTCACAAAGCTATTCTTCCAGAAATGCAGCAAATGCCAGAGTATCTTGAAAGAGGTCAGCTGAGAAAGAAGATGCAAATCTTAGCAACGACCTGTTAAGAGCAATGTAAAAAATAAGGGAATTTATTTCATGAAACATATACCTGAGGAACACCCTTCCACAGTATTTTGTCTTTTTTATTACATCTCGATCCCCTAAATAAAATGTGAGCCACATGTAAAATTCAAATCTGTGAGTGAAAACGTCCCTTTTCAAATATAATAACTCATCAAATAAATATCAAATATTTCAAATAATTTTCCCTGTCTTTGCAGGTGAAGCATAAGTTAATCTTTAAAAGAGAGATAAAAAAAGTGCTTCCTATGCTTTGATTGTGAAATAATTTTCACTGTAAGACAATATACTTCAGCAGTTTGATGTTACAGAAATGAGCATATGAGGAGGGATATTTATGAGAAACAGTACTATGCTTACCTTAGTATGCATCAAGGCTGTTTAGGTCCAGGAGTTGCCAGAATAGAGAGAGGAGAGAAGAGGAATGTTTTTAAGAGAGCCTATTTTTTGAGAGGGTTTGTTTTTTAGTTGTTTTTGTTTGTTTGTTTGGTTGGTTGGTTGGTTGGTTTGGTTTGGGGTTGGGGGTTTTTTGGGTGGGGAGAGAGTATGGGTTTTTTTAAGAAAGCTCTGAAAGGCATGTAATTAAACAGGTGTCCAGAAGCTGTGACTTTAAGAACACCACAAGTTATAAAAAAAAAGATAGAACAAAATTTTCATATACTCTTCTGGAAAGTGGGAGTTTTTCTAGATACTGAGATTGTAGAATTAAGAAAAGCTGGATGTTAACGTCAGCTGAACCAGAAAACCAGACTAGAAAAAAAGGCCCTACCTGCAAGAACCAGATAAGCAGGTCAGCTCAAGAGCTTTCATTTAATCTCTCACCAAAAAGATTCAAGTTTCTCTCTAAATTATAGAGAATGATTGTTTTGACTTTTTTTCTGTTTAATTTATTTATTTTTAAATTTTTTTAAAATTTATTTTCTGTTACTAATACACAGTCTTATTTTTTAAATTTTCTGGAATATGTAAGGGGGTAAAACACTTCCATTTCAGGGCTCAGGTTAGTGTACTGTCACATCATGGTATGTCTTTCCATTTTTAAATTACCTCACATAATGATTGCAAGATTGAAATATATTTGCTACTAAAGGGTACTAAGCAAACTGACCAAAATACTTTTTCGCTAATTCAGATCAATAGCCCCAAATGAACCATTTTATTGGACAGTCTTTCCTGGCAATGTACTGTACAAACACATTATAAATATTAATCCTAACAATATAGCTCTTTAAAATTCAAATAATGTCAATGTTCTAGATGGTTTCAAATTTCTTTGCCTTTCTCATTTTTTTCCTTGATTTGAGATAGTAGCTTTATTTCTGTTAAATTATGACCAACTATGTTTTGGAATGTCAGTTTAATATACAGATTTATTAGCTCATCCCATATTCAAGACTTTCCGTAGTCTTATCCTAATCCACTTGTGAAAAATACAGATTGAGTAAATGATTACTGTGTTTGGACACGCACTAAGATGAATGTCTTCTGAAGTTAAAATCCATCTTCAGTCTAACAAAAAACCTTTGCTTGGACTTACATCTATCTTCATAGAATCAAACAGCTCTTGCTTGTATGTACTTTGTTTTGTTGGACTTTTTCAACAAAGAAAAATAACTTCTTTTCCATTCATTTCCAAATAACTAAAATCAACCTCCTCTGTCTTATCTCCCATGGAATGAGCTTCTCAAAATCTTATGCCCTGGATTTGGCTGGGATAGAGTTAATATTGTGCTTTAGTAGCTGGTGCAGTGCTGTGGTTTTGGGATTTAGTATGAGAATAATGTGGATAGCACATTAATGTTTTAGATGTTGCTAAGTGGTGCTTGCTCCAAATCAAGGATTTCTCTGTCTTATGGTCTGCCTGTGGTCAGAGGAACAAGGGAGAGAGCACAGTCAGGACAGCTGACCCAAAGTGGCCAAATAGCTGTTCTGTACCTCAGAGTGTAGTGCCCAGTATATAAACTGGGGGAGTTGGCCAGAAGTCATTGATCACTGCTCTGGGACAGACTGGACATTGGTCAGCAGGGGTGAGCAATTGCAATATGCATCACTTGTCTTTCTTGGGTTTTATTTCTCCCTCTCTCCTTCTCATTACAATAATTATTGTCATTACTGTTATTTTATTTTATGTCGGTTATTAAACTACCCTTATGTCAGCCTGCAGGTTTTACTTTTTTCTGATTCTCTTTCCCATCCCATTTGGGCCATGGGTGGGAGAATGTGAAGGAGTGGCTGCAGAATAGTTATCAGCTGGTTTTGAACCACAACAGTCCTTGAAACTGAGTTGAGACCTTGAAACTTATTTTAGTAATGCTTCTTTCTTTAGAAGCACGCTTTTACACAAATGAATCTATTGACATTTTCCTGGGAAAAAACATTGTCTCTATAGAAAAGCCTGTAGGATCTTGAGCCTGTTAGGTTCCGAGATGCCATCTGCTTTTCAAGTGAATACTTAGTGCTGATTCTGACTTTAGGAATACTTGTGAGGTTTACACTCCTGCTTGGAATGGATATATAGATTTTGGAGACCTACAGTGTGCTTACCGGCAAGGTTTAAAAAAGAAAAAAAAAAGACTAATTTTGGGGGTTCTCTTTCTTGAATGTTTTTCTTTTAATTTTCCTTCTGAGAACCCCTCAATATGCAAATCATGAGGCTATTCTAGAAAGCTTATCTGTCTTTCAAATCTCTTTTGGGAAGGAAGGACGAGAGTGGCAGTAAGAATTTTTCTGTTGGATGCATAGCAGAGGGTCAAAAACTGCAGTGAACTATCTGTATTTTTGTACAAATGTTTTGATGGTAAACACGATTTGTTATATTCACCTTTGTAATTTAAAAGCACTCTGAGTATCTGAACATATAGGACTTAGAAATATATAAAGGCACTTCTCAATATCCTTGGTTCTCTTTCAAATAGTTCTTAGATAATATCTGTGTGTGTGACCACATATATGCAAATATGTATATTTAGATTTGGTTGGTTTCTTTACCAGGATTTCCCTCAGGATAGGCAAATAATTTGCTCAAAGTCATTCTAGGATCAATGAGAATCATATAATTGATCACTGTGTAAATATATTCAGTTCTCAAATATCCGACTCTGGTCTCAGTTACAGACACAGTGTTGTTTATGATTTCTGTGGGCAGTCTATCTCTAATTCTCTGACTCCTGGTCTTTCTTGGTAATTTAATTGGTCTTATAAAAATCCAGAGAAAAATGTTTTTGAATGAACGTCTGTTATGAGTACT
Source organism: Petroica traversi (assembly GCA_025920805.1). NCBI lineage: Eukaryota > Metazoa > Chordata > Aves > Passeriformes > Petroicidae > Petroica > Petroica traversi. The sequence continues at coordinate 12,913,931 of JAHLSL010000021.1, read as the reverse complement.
GCAGACAGTTAGCCACTATAGAATTACACGTTTCTGAGACACTTAGAGTAGTATTATTCTACCTAATTTTTATTATTTTTGTGTTTCTAGGAAAACATATTTCTGTTTATTATACCGTCAGCAAGTGTGAAAGACACTTGGGTCAAGTAGACTCAAAACCATTCTGACAAAAAAAAACCTACATAATTTTGCTGCATGATAGCAGTATTATGCACATGAATTCTATGGTTTTTTTAATTTTTAAAAAATTATTTACTTAGATGTTTTGAAAGTATTTTTCAGAACTCTGTGTTGAACAGATTAATTAGCTACTACCACCTCGTACAATTAAACTTGCCTAGAATATGGGGTTGTATTTTAAAAGTACCTACTTGCACCCATATCGTGTTTTAGTCTACAAGGTCTAGAAAACTCAAGGAGTGTTTTGCATGTCTCAATCATGTCCTCCTTTTGTCTTCCATCTTGGTCTGCATAATATCAAATAAAGAAGAGAACTACACACACAGACATGCAAAATATGGACAATAATGAACGAAGTTGGATAAGGCTTTTTATCTTCTTTTAACAGTTAAGACCAGGGAAGAAGCAACAGATATAAAGAATATTAAAAAAAAAAAAGGCAAGAAAAAATATTTGATGTCATTCTTAATCTTTGGAGCTCCATCCAAAAGATATTTGACTCCTGATTTAGAGAGGATTCGAAACACAGATAAGTATCTATGATATATTGCACGTAATTAAAAATATTAAGAGTGAATAAACAAAAGACAACTTATTATGAAAATCAATAAGGAAAAGAAACTTGAGACTAAGGTAGAATTTCAAGCATAAATGTGGATTTAGTGTTATATTATCTATTTCTTTTGCAAAACTGTAAAGATATAGTTACAAACTAGGTATAATTTAAATTGAGAAAATTAGGAAACAAATTTATTAGGAGGCAGGTTTTACCTTAGGATTATTGCTTCAGAAGTACTCATTGCTGAAAATAAACCTGAGGGAATGCTTTTCCACTTATTATAAGCCTGATCCTTGATCTTGCAGTATGCTGAGGTTTGCTTTTTGGGCTCTGTGCTTTAATTGTTTTGGCTAGCACCATGCTGAATTGCAACCCTGGCCTTTAACTGCTAAGAGGATATAACTCTAGTAAACAGAACAACATATCCATGGCAACCTACAGTTTTACTTCTAACTCTTCAAAACACAAAAGGGTAATTATTTTTTTTCATTATATTTTTATATTCCTATGGCTCATAATAACAGTGATGACCTCCTGGCAGGGCATTTCTCAGCAGTTAATGACTAGATAGAAAAGTTAATGGCTCCAGGTGAAGTCAAGGTCGCATAACTCAGCCTGTCATTAATAGCTTGGAAATGCCCACCCTTTTGGTCATTATTTCTTATATATGCATTTCTTACATAGGCATTTTCTGTAACAATTACATGTCAGAGTAATTTCATATTTTTTATTAATAAGTACTATCTTATCTTTGTGTTCAAGCCACAGGGATCCTTTGACATCTAGCAGCTTGCACATCATTTAAGTTTCTAAGGAAGAGGTCGTCATTTATGCACAGGCAAATGGGAGACAGAGGGCTTAAAACAGCACGTTTTACATGGGAGGAAAAATCCTTGCATCGTTTGAGTTAAATCTATGGAGCATATTCAGAAATGCTGAGGAATTCATTTTTAGATCGGGCATTTAGATGTACAATGTATATATGCCACAATACCAGCTAGAAAACCCTTAACGTTAATAGTAAAGGTGACCTCTAAGTTATCCCTCCTGACTACTGGATCTTTAGACAAAATGGTTAGTAATTTCACTGGGATTAATTTGCCAGCATTTTGCAGACCCTTATCTTATTTTCTGGAACTCATAGAGGGATCAGAATCCACATGATATATTTCTCTTATCTGTCAGTGCAGCAGCATAAGATAAAAGAAGATTCTTTATTGAATGGATATATTTTTCATTGTCCTTCATACCATAGATTAAATGGGTCTTGTATGATTTTTCTTTTCCTGATACAGCGAGCCATACTTCTGCATAAATAACTTCTGTGTAATTTGAGAACTCTTATGAAGAGCTCAGTAATCAATTTTTTAGATGCTGTAATTAGTGGCCTTACCTGGATCAAAAACTAAATGTTGCTGGAGGGGAAAAAGGTTGTAGAGTTATTTTCAAGGGTGGGACTTAGCTGTCTGCATGGATGACAAAGATTATCATATATGCCTGAAAATATCAGCAGCAGAGGATTTGTTTAATTTATTTGTTCCTGTAACTCAGATATAGAGTTACACTTCTGTAAACAATGTTTGTTCAATGAAGTGCTTAGTACTTTGCATAGGAAAATTCTCTGACAATATCCTTGACAAACAGGAGATATCTGTCCTATGAAGAGAAAAGAATGTTTCCAGGAGATAAAATTTGTTGTTCCTTTTGTTGTTATTTCATTTAGGTGTCTGGTTTATTAGAGCATGTCATCCTAATTTTGTGCAATGGTGGGGGGGGGGGCGGGGTGGCGGGTTGAAGCGGAGAGAGGTGAACAAGGCCAAAAGAACGTATACTAAAGAAGTAAACTCTGCAAATCTTGATAAATGCAGCTCCACCAGTAAGTGACAATATAGGTGAAATATTTCTCTTTTAAACTTTTTCCATTAGTTTTTTGACAGGAGTATACTAGTTCAGCTTTAATGAGATTCTAGTGTAAAAACTTCAGGGCTAAATAAAAGAAACAAATCAAAAGGACCGGATGATTGCCATTTAATGTGAAAGAATGAAAGTGCAAACAATCATTGTATGACATCTAGCTGTGCTAGTCACTGCAGAATGACAGGTAGAACAATTCAAAGTTACTGATCTAAAGATGGAATAACAGCTCATATGTTTGAAGTGCTCAGAAGATGAAGAAATAAAACAGACTCTAAGATAAGACATGGTTAAGCCTTTTAAATTCCATGCCTTATTGTCAGTATCATTTGAACGCTTTTGTACACATTTTTTTCCCCCTCAGAAACTATTTTATCGAAGGAATTACTTTTAAGAGCTGATTTTTATTATTATCCTCCAGGGTGTATGGTGTGCTTTGTTTTTCAACAAGATGAGAAAAAATGTACACAATGAAAAGTATATTACTAGTTTTCTAAGCACACATATTGTATATATTCAGAATTATGTATTCTCAGTATATATTGTTAAGCCATGCATTTTAAGTGAGTTCAATAAATTCCATGCTAATTTACTCTACAGGTAGTCTCACTTTTTTAACGTGCAATGTAAAAATTTGTTATGAATTTCTGTTTATATTTTTCTTGTCTATTCTTTTCTTGGTAATATTTTAAGGCTCTAAGGAAAATCACCTATTCTTTCTTTCAGCAAGCCTTTTTATCAGTGAAATAACCTATTCTAGTTACTGCTGGAAACAATAATCTGTAATTGCTGCTTTCAGTCCTAATTTGGCTTGTCTCTAGTTTTTCATCTCAATCTAATCTAAACCTATTTGAGCAAATAAAATGATATTTACCTCATCCTCTGTTACAAGCTTTCAAGATTACAGGCTTCAGGAAAAATCAATACAAAATACCAGCTTAGCAGCAGGTTTGTGCTCAGAAAGAATGCTAACTTTTCTTTCCTGCATTTTCTGACTCTCTACTCCCCTGGAGTGAAAGCAAACCTTACACTATACGGACCGAAGGGTAGGAAAAAAAAAAAAAAAAGAAAGAAACACAAAAACCTCAGCCTTCAATGATGTGTTTGGTTCATGGTTAGTAGCCACTTTTGAACTTACAAGCTGAAGTGCAGTGCATGGTCAAGCTCCTAACCTTTAGCTTCTGCTTCCCCACTACACATCTTACAGAGTTCACCAAAAGGAAGGATCTCAACCTCACGGATGATTTTTCAGACTCAAATGCCATCTTCATTTATTATTTATTTGCTCCAAGCAGTTGGGATTTGAGGTATCATCATACCTGACTGACTGATTTAAGGAAGTGGCCACCTCTCTGTGGGGGGATCTCATGAGAATAAAATCCTATTACTTTCCAAAAAGATTACTTCATTTGCTGCCTAGAATAAGCTTTTGATGAAAACATTTGAATTTTGAGTTTGTAAACAAACAGGATTTCTCAACAGTGATACCTTTTCTTATTGTTTTTTCTTTTCTTTCTTTTCCTCTTTTCTTTTCTCTTCCTTTCCTTTTTTCTTTTTTCTTTTTTCTTTTTTCTTTTTTTCTTGTTTCTTTTTTCTTTTTTCTTTTTTCTTTTTTCTTTTTTCTTTTTTCT
>JAHLSL010000021.1:12848903-12909637 GCA_025920805.1 Petroica traversi | reverse complement strand
CTTTTCTTTTCTTTTCTTTTCTTTTCTTTTTTCTTTTCTTTTCTTTTTTTCTTTTTTTCTTTTCTTTTCTTTTCTTTCTTTTCTTTCCTTTTCTTTTCTTTCCTTTTCTTATTTCTTTTTTCTTTTTTTGCCTTTGATTTTTCTTTTCATTTTTTTTTTTTGCTGAAAAGGACAGCTGGTTGGTTTTTATTTTGATTTTGCTTTGTTATATTGTTGTTAGACTTTTTGACCAAGAAACCGATCAATATAAAGATATGTATCTTTATGAGAATTATAATGTATTTATAAAGCTTCCAAATTATTGATTCTGTCTCTTTATAGAAAAGAAATTTTTTCCTTTAAAAACTTACAGTGGATTTCTCTTTCAATGATCTCTTCACAGGCTTCCTCTTCCCATCCCCATTTTGGGAATGGTCTCTGATTTGAAAAATTATGCATTATTTACTCTCCCTTTAGACAGAAAAGGGCAAAAAGTTAGCCACTATGTTTTTATTTCCCCCATAATAGTAACAGTTTTATCAATGAATTTGGGAGAAAAAATATATATAGGACATTAAGACCTATTATATTTACCTAACTGTGGTAAATATAATAGGTCTTAATGTCCTATATATAAATTAATACCTCAGCCACTCTAGGCAGAGAAGTAATCAGTGAAGGAAGATAAGAACCTTCAGGGTGTTTGAGTCTTGGTTGAACTGAACTGCTCTTCGGAGAGACTATTTATTTTATTTAATGTAGATGGTAGCTGAGGTAACCTCAGCTGATGAATCCTAAATTTATTTGGGATAAATCCTAAGTGATAATTTTGTTGCAAGCATCTTCTAAGATACAAGACCCCTATTCCAGAGACCTTCTCTCATCCATATAGGATTCTCCAGGAACCAAGAGCAGCTGAAGTGTCTATTACCTTTGAGTACAATCCTGACAGAAACAACCAAAGCTTAGGAAGAGCAGTTCCTACATGTGATTACTTTACTTTTGCAGAGTGATCTGTTAGATGCAAGTATCTGAAAAATGATTGAAAATTATTTCACTCCACTTGGGTCCAAGATTTGCCAGTGTGTAGGTGAAGTCAAAGCTCTCTTGTATCTCTTTTTTTCCAGTCCTCTTTTCCTGTGGTAATGATTTATCCTGTAGACTCAGGTGATTATGTGTCTCCTTTTCAAAGAGAAAGTAGGATAGCTTGCACTGTCCAGAGCTGTCATTCCAAGATCTCCCCAGATTCTTCTAACACCTACATTCAGCTCACATTTTAAGCCTCTGTATTCTCAATGAAAACCAAAATAGGAGACACTTGATTTTGAAAAAAACCCCTTGTATCTTATAGCAAGTGTGTATTGATCTCATTAAGCTTCATCCTCCTTTTTTAATCTGACATAAGAGTACTGTGATCAAATCTCCTGTGCATGTCTCAATCATGCCAATAACATAGGAAGTCTTTAACCAATTCAAGAAAATTTGACTCCCAGGGAAAAATGCTTAGAATTTTAAATTCAAGCAGTAGGTGAATACTTCCTATCCCATTCATGTACATAACTCTTTGGACAGAAATGAGTCATTGTGTCCTGTTTAGCTCAGGGACACAACTGGAACTTTCACTCCATTTTATCCCTGTGTAATTTCTGATTCTGTTGGTGATTTTGAACAGTCTCTTAGCAATTTAGGCAAGATTTACAAATTCATACTCAGCACAACTATATACAATTTTGACGAAAGCATTCAACAAGCTTCTCTGTTCTATTTCAAGAGCCCTTTTACATTTAGTTCTCACCACTTCTTTTGAAGCTATTTGCAGATAAAGCTGGCTGAAATAATACAATCAAATAGCATAGTCACAGTTATATCAGCTGGAGGTGTTTATACACTCTTCGTAACCTCCTAAAAACTTACAAAATTTCCCCTAACTGCTACAGAAAGTTTTTGACCATGACAGAATAAATTAAACCTTAACTCATTACACAAGTACAGAGGAAAGTGTACACTCACTGAAAATTATAAAATACTTATTAAAAAAAAATCCAAATATTTTTTGTGATATCTTATAGTAGAATGATTTTCTGTGTGTATGAATTTTAGGAAAAACTAAATAGAGGTGAGAAAAAATCAGCAGACACTGGGGTTCATCCTGAATGGGTACCTGGATTCTGTGTCAAGGAATAAGGGATATTTTGTTCAGGGAACTACTGCTACGTCACTGATACTATTTAGGCAGCTGAAAATGTAGACAGGATGGCCATTTAAGTTTATCTTCCAAAAGCATGGTGACTGAGGATTTTGGAAGATTCCAGAAGATCTTATTTGAGTTTTCAGAGGTTTTTTTTCAAAAAAATGGTGAAACAAAGATTAGTGTCACACTGAGTCAATGATGCAATGGGCCAATCTTCAGTTTCATTCAGTTTTGGAATATATTCAAATAGTAGAAACATCACATCCTTACATATCCCACTGTAAGATTTTATTCTAGTACAATGACAGTGGTTAGGAGTGACATAGTGCAAAATTCTGTGATGTAATGTAACCAATGAAGAGAAATAGCTGCCTCCTGAGAACAATTCCAGAGCTCTATATTGAGAGAGACATTTAAATGACATCTATTCACTCCACTATGCTACTCCAGTCCATTTATTGTAGCCAATTGTTGCTAGAAGTCTTGTATTTCACTGGCAAGCTCTTCAGAATACTGGTAGAGTTATGCAGATTCCAAAACAACAGAGCATTCTCTTGTGAACCCTTTGTACCCCAAACACAGGCATCAACAAGATTACCATTGAAAATAGTAAAAATGACACAAATAGGATTTATTGTATTTGCTAACAATGACAAACACATTATTATTAATGATAAGAATAACAATTTCTCTCAATTCCTAATCATGCATTTATGAGATACTTGGAACAACTTGTCAGGGCTGATTTTTTTTTTTTTTTTTTTAAGAAATGGTACTTTTTAAAGTGTTAAAAGTTCCATAATCATCACGATATGAATTCTTCTGAAAATCTGAGTTCATAGGAAATTGAGAATGCATAGACAAAGGAAGCAGGCTGATTCTTAAAGGCAGCTGTTACTTCCTCTTCTGAGCAGACTGACAAGAACAGGAGAGATATCAGCAGAAGTCACACCACCATATCTCCTGAGAAACCTTGGTCTTCCAGAAGGCAATCAAAACCTAAAATTCTCCTGCAATTGCAGATTTAAAGCATAGCACCTTCAGACTTAAAAGAGCAAATCTCAGTGACCTGTGCTACTGAAGTGATATTTAAGTACCTTTTGGTATCTCAGTATGAAAACCTTCTGAATTTTCTAATACTGTCAGATTCTATATTCATTGTAATCAAAGATCATGGGATATCTGCATGCAGTTGTCTTTTTTTTCCTTGGGAACTGTCCTGGTTTAGGACAGTTAGGTTTCTCTTTTTTTTTGTTTCAAATTACTAAAATAACAGTTCTAAAACCAATAAAAAAATTAGTTCTTTGCATCTGATCCTACTCCTAGTAATCTGAATGTAGAATTTCCAGGATTAGAATTTGGATGTAAGTCTGACTGCCTTTAGGTGTTGAACCTAACTCCTTGTTTCACCTCTCTAACCTTAAAGCACACAGAATGCCATCACAGACCCTTCTTTTTAAAATGAGAGTGCTGAAGAATTTCCACCACTGCCCACTAGCAAACACTCTTCCTTGGTGATTTAGCACAAGGATTTAAGCTGCACTTTATTGCTCACCCTGCACATCTAATTGTGCAATTGCACTCAGCTAAGCTTGGTGTGTCTGGATTTGTACCTAACATTAATTAAGTGTTACAGAAAACTTATGTGGCCTCTCAGTTCTGAAAGGCTTAATGACATCAAAAGAAAAAAAAAGCATTTGAATGTCTTGAAACTAAACACTATTCATCCATATGACCAGGAAATTCGGAAGAAGTAAAGAAGATTTTGGATGCCTCACAGGGCAGGACTACTTTACTCACATGTGCAAATAGTGATAGTCTAGGGGAGAACATGTGAAGAGTCTTCCCAAAAAGTACCATGATGATAATGCCTTCTACTTTGCTTTTGTCAGTTCTAAAAGATTATTTTAATTGAAGTAATGCATTTTTTTTAAATTTTCTAGGGGAGGCAGGTTGCTTAATATGTTTGGGGTATTAGATATAGGATTTTGTGCCTTTCCATATTTTCATAAAGTAAACTTCCCAAAGCACCACTAAGAAAAAAAAAAAAAAAAAAAAAAGGAAAATAACGCAGAATGAGTAAAACTGAATTAAAATCAGACATTTGGATATTTTCCCTCTTTTTTTTTTTTTTTTTTTTTTTTTCCTGAAGTTTGGAAGAGTTTCCAATTACTGGATTATTTTCTCTGATTCTCTTATTCTTTCATATTTTCTCCTGCTGCTGGGGCTTCAGTCTCACCTGGAGGAAGGGAAGCAGGCATTGAGGTCAAGTTACAGCTTAAAAAAGTGTTCAACCTCTGTTTCAGGGAAAAAACAGAAAAAAGACAAAATAGTCCAAAAAATGCAAAAACTTATAAATAATTATTTATTAGTAAAATAAATCCCTCCCATTCAGAAATGAGAAATGAATATTATTAAGGAAGAATATACTTCTTATTTAAAGTCAATTTAGGTTTCCTTAAAGTTGAGATTGTAGGTAACTTTAAATTTAACCATTTATTGTTTACGTAGTGGAATATGGATGGAAATGAAATTCAGAATACTATCCTGCTGTAAGGATCTCACAGAATACATCCTTTTTTATTATTCTCTATTCTTAGCTTGCATTTTTTGTGCTTGTCAATGAATTTTTCCAGACATGTTTTCTGTATTTAGTGAGTAAATTGTATGTTTTAAAAGCTTTTTTTTTCTAGTTTACAGAAGGAATTTCTTTTCAAATTAATAGATACAGCAGAACATTTTGAGTTTAAGAAAATTAATTGCACAATATAATGAATGATTTTTCAAGAGCTAGGACAACATAATTTAAAATAGTCAGCTTAAGATTCAGAAATATAATTTTGCTTTTGTTGCGGTTGAAAAATGAAGGTTTCTTTTATATACTGTATATCCCAGGATGATTTCAAAGCACTTTCACTTAGAAAAGCTAGCTGCTATTACATATGAATTTTCAAAGCTTGCCAAGGCTTTGGAAGGAATGATGAAAATTACTATTGCACGACCTTCAGGTTTTCTTTGTTTCATAAAAGGCTAAGATAGCATTTTTGTCATTTTTCTTTCAGCTCAGGTCTTTCATCATAAATATCAAAGCATGCAATTATGCCTGCTCATATCCTACCGTATTCTGCCTGTTTTCTACCCATAGTGATGGTGTTCTCTTTAAGGATACCTTTTTCTTTTGTTTTTCGCAAATCTGAAAGAAGTCCCATGTTTTTGTCGAGTGCCATAAATTGTTCATGAAATGCATGTTGCACTGATTAAAAAGAAGAAGAAGAGTTGATTAAAATAGCTTTTATTCTTTTGTTCTAAGCAAAATCCTAAAGTGGCAATCCTACCAGGATCATAGAAGACTGATTTGGCCTACAGGTGGAATTTTTAAATAGTGCTCATTGTAAAAAATGGGACAATCTGCTCTTAAAATCTCTGGTTTTATGCTAAATTATTCCCATTGTTCCTTTTCATTTTTCAGGCATAACTTGTTGTTTTGTCTGGTTTTGTGCTTTCATGTGGCCAGATCATCAGAGGCATAGAATGTCCATAGGTGCTGTTGCTTTAATTAAGTCAGAGTTGCAATATATATCTCAAAATTAGGATACTTCTATGTCTTAAGTACTTGAAATGAGCATCTGTCTGTTTTTGGGGCTTTTTGCATATTTACTGATCTATTCCAATTTATAAGGCATATTGGCGTAACATGGGTGCTCTATCTGGCTGAAATGTCCATGTCTCGTTTCCTTCTGAATTTTTCTTTTTATTATTTGGCTTTGGGTTTTTCCAGCCACTGCCTTAAACACTAATAATAACCTATACAGGAAAAATAATAAATTCCATTAACTGATTGAAGAAAAAAATTCTGTCTTGAAAACCAGAATAGAAAACCTTTGCTAATACTTGCCGGAACACACCTCCCCATTTTTGTTTATTATGCTCAGATTTTTATCAAATTTACAATGACACAAGGAATACATTGTTTTCATCAATTTGAACTATGCTGTCACATGAATGTGAACTTACTGGCTATGTCTTAAGTTAAATGTCAAGGGATATACATTTTCCACATAGAATAAAATTGATTTTGAGTTTCCTTTAATGGTGGTGGAGCAAAAAACCAACACTGTATTTTTAAAAGAAGTAGAAATACTCCAGCATGTGTTAAAAAAAAGGTGTATGCTTAAACAGTAAAAGTGTTACTCATAGTACCTAACTTAACAAATATTTTTAACAAAATAATTTTAACTAACAAAACGTTACTGTTTAGTAAGATTTGCTAATGTAAAGTGATAATAAAATTAATTGTTTTCAAAAAAGCTTAACCAATTTCACTAAAAGAAAGTTTAGGCATATTGCAATCCTCTTTTAAAACAGGGAAGATTCAAAATGGGGAGACTTTCTGAAGTTTGGGTTTTATTTTTGCAGGTAGCTTTTAAAAGTTCCTTCTCAGCATATAATATTCCCAGCAAAAACCTCATCATAGTGGCTATATGTATCAATACTGCAAAAGAAAAGAAGATACTCACCATAAGAGAGTTCATTAGTTCTTAAGACATCTAAAATATTAATAGCACTTTCAAACAACGTTGCTTGCTTATGCAGTGTCCATTCAATTTATTGAGAAGTTGAGATGATAGGTAGAAATTCTTATCCTTCTTCCTAAATCAGAACCTGTATTTGTTTATTTTCCCACAATGAATTATGAGTACGCACAGAAATAAAAAAACAACAACGTGATAAAGAGTCAGAGAGTCATAAACAAAGCAGTTTCTTGAAAAACTTTCTAGTAGCAACTGATGGAGGATTTTAGCCTTTGTCTCTCTGAAAATCACCTGAAGCAACTTGGTCTTTACAGTGCATCTATCAGCCAAAAACTGCATTTCAAATGTTAAACATCCGTAATAAAGGGATCTTATACTGAATACTAAAATACATATTTTTCTCAATCACAATACTTGGATCCCAGAATACTATATAGTCTAGCCATAAAGCAAGTAATACTAAATTTCTTTTTTAATTGGAAGAAATTCTTTAATCCACTTAAGCATTCCTTATGGTTAGTATAGAATAGTAATGACACAGTTATTTTTTCAGATTATAAATCTATCTCCCTATAAGCATATCATAATGCATGCTGACATAATACCCTCAACTAATACAAGTTTGGATTTGTCTTTGTTATGAAAACCATAAAAAGGAACTCAAAAAAATGCAAAGTATTAGGAGGATATTCTAAAGTATTCCCTTTTGCCAAAAGCAGGTACCATTAGAGTCTGCTGCAGGTGTGATATTTATGATCAAGGTCGAAGAGGCCAGAGCTTTGTTAATAAAATTAAGGCAGTATTACCACTTACATTTGTGTTAACTGTGGGTTCCAACCCAGAACCAGGCAGAATACTTCAAAGTTAGGGGTGGAAGCTTAACTTATTGCTTTCAGTATTGGCAATAAAATGGGATAAAAAGGCAAGCTGAAACATGGTATAGTGGAAAACAAAGAACCAAGCAACAGGGGATAACAAACATAATATCCATTATGATTTACAATGATTGCTGTAACATAATGGCACCAAAATAACAAATTATGCTGTATAATTGCCAGAAATCAGAAAAAGGAGAGAATCTTCTTCCCATAAAATATATGTCAAGGAAAGGTGTCAGTGAAGGTGGTTCTGATTATGAAAATCTGTATATTTAAAAGTTAGTTCACAAAAAAAAAAAAATGTATGTAAGTTGTATTGCATTACTGAATTTAGGGTTAGGAAAAAATACTGAATGCTTAGCAAAAAGTAAGATGAAAGGTGTTACTAATTTGCTATAACTGTTGATCATAATTTCTGATAATTAACTAGTAATAATAACCTGATTCTCTTAAACCAGTGCAGTGCCTTAACAAGCCACATTTAAAGACGTGTGACCTTTAAACCATTTCCTTCTAGGATTATGAATTAGAAAAGCATGCAGGAAAACTAAATTGGAAGTGGTAATATACAGGAATGGTTTGAAAACATTGGGGCCACTAAACAGAAGTGACCACGATATAAATTATTTCAAAATTGTAGGAATAAAACTCAAATAAAAAAACAAGTACTGTGACATCAAATTACAGAAAGGATTTTTCAGTGAGTTTTGCTGTTTCTTTTAATAGCATAACTAGTCAAAGTGACCCTAATATCAAACATGGGGGAAAATTAAATTTTGGCTCAGGATAGACATATGTTGACTGAGTTATAACAGAATTATGGAGAGCATAACTTACTACAGCAGAAAATGTAAGACAAAAGTCAGTGTCTGTAGATGGCAAAATCTGCAAGATTTCTTGAGTCAAGCTGCTAAATCCTATCTTTCCATGTAGAAAGAATCATAAATTCCATCAGACAAACATTTAAAATAGAATAAGAGAAAAAGAAAAGAAAAGAAAAGAAAAGAAAAGAAAAGAAAAGAAAAGAAAACAAAACAAAACAAAACAAAACAAAACAAAACAAAACAAAACCCAAACCACACATATCCAGAGACTAAAAAGCAAATAATGTATTGCTTAAGTATGAAAGAAACAGGAGGCATGTGTGGAAAAGTGTGGGTCTTCAGGGCTCCCAGGGGCTTATGGGACAGACCGTGAATGATAAGGACAGAATGATAAAACAATTTATTTCTTCCTGACAGCATTCATCTTAGGTCATACAAAATCTTCAAGAGGAGATCTTTTCTCAGTGTTAAGCCTACTGCACCATTGTTTTCAGATGTCTCAGTTTATGGGTGACACCAGCCTAAGTGGTGCATTTGATGCACTTAAGGGAGAATGCCACCAAGAGGTACCTTGAAAGGCTTCAGAAGTGGGCCCAGGTGAACCTCATGAAGGTCAGCAAAGCCAAGTGCAAGGTCTTTCACCTGGATTCAATCTGAATTATCAGGAAAAACTGAGGGATTAATGAATTGAGCGCAGCCCTGCAGAGAAGGCTTTGGGAATAATGGCAGATGAAAAATTTGGCATGAGGCAGCAGTGGGCACTTTCAGCCCAGAAAGTCAACCATTTCCTCAGCTGCAAAAAGAGAAGAGTGGCCAGCAGGCTGAAGGAGGGGACTCTCCTCCTTCACCCTAATGAGATCCCACCTGGAAGAGCTGTCCAGCTCTGGGCTTCCCAGCACAAACAAAGACATTGATCTCACAGAACAATCCACAGGAGGGCCACAAAAAAGATCAGAGTGCTGGAACACTGCATCTATAAAGAAAGGCTGAGTTGAGGTTGTTTAGCCTGCAGAAGAGGGGGCTTTGGAGTCAACTTATTGTGGTTTTCTTACTAAAAATAAATAAATAATCTGGGGTCAGTGTGCAGAATTTAAATTGCTAGAAGAAGAAGGCTAAGCTGGAAGTTTACCAGAAAAAAGAAATTGTCTAACAAAACACCAATTGGGCCAAACTAGTCTCAGTCCTTGACTAACTGATTTTTTTTTAATCAGTGGCACCTGAGGATGAAGGAGGACTGGGATAGGGATAGTATGAGTTTTAGGTAGGTCACCAAAAGTAATCTGTTACCTCCAAGTACAACAAAGTAGTTTGTTATAGTGTATTAAGGCAACATACCTATATTCAAATGCAAAAATCATTGAATGTGAAGCATCATGAAGAAGTCTGATAGAGAAGAAAAACCAAAAGTAGCAATACAATTTAGTGTGGAATTTAGGTGATCTTATGAATGAGGCTATTCATATAATTTCTTTTATAAAATGATGCATAAGGAAGCCTGAATCCAGAGCACTAATTCAGATATCCAACAGAACATTAATCAGGAGATTAATGTACTTAGGGTACACAAAAGTGAAAACAAACAAACAGTATGAAATGTTATAAATAATCATATGGTGATCCAGGGGATTAGTTTTAGGAAATTTATTGGTGATTAAATGATTGGAATGATCTTCACTACAGTAAGATGTTTCCAGAAGTATGGAGCCCCTTAGATCTGTGCCCTGGGCTATGCTGTAGTGCTATGCTATATATTTCAGTGCATTTCTGGACACTGGAAAACTATGCTGGAACACTGCAAATGAACTGCCCAATCCTACATAGTGGCAGGGTCTCCAGGATCACTTTGAGAAAACAATCTTTTTCAGTGTATACATACATATCCATATACTTCTGGGTTCAGGGAGCAAAGAGAAATAACCTTTAGACTCATGACAAGGAACATCCTGACTGATTAACAGAAATCTGTATTTGCCAGAAGAAAGAATGTTCTAGACCCCTATATCAGACTTTTCTTCAGCTTTGGACAGAGTACATCAAGCAACAAGACTCAGTAAAGGTTGCAGAAGTTAAACCTCACACCTGTAAATCGAGTTAATTATGACATATATGTTTGTTTTTCCAGCACATTTGGTGAAAGGGGAGAAGGAAGGGATACACGTTATCAAAAGCCAGGTGTAAAGGCTGTAAAGGTCATTTTTGCTTGATTTTCAGATTTCAGTCAGTTAAGATTGTTTGGCTCTTTCTGTATTGAAAACTACCACAAACCCTTCCTAAATGTATTTAGATGTTCTTGGGCTAATCCCTTGGCAACGCATTTGTAACCATCTATTAAATTAGCATAGCACCTTTTACCCTTAAAATTCTATGGCTTAATATCTTAGACAAACTAAGGCTTTAGGATCTGTTAATTAGGAGTTACGGGACTTAATTAAGCAGGATGAAGAAAGTTCTCAAACAACATCTTGTGTCGTAACATGTATTTCTATGCAAAAGAACAGTTAGTTTGTTAGAAATAGCAAATAGCAGAATATGTTGGTTTGAGAATCTGAATTGCAAACAAGAAGAAAAAAATTGAAGTTGACTTGCATGGGCTTTTTGAAGTATGAAGCAGAAAAAAAATTGTATTCATGTCCTGTAATTCAGGTAGTGTTCTATACAACAAACAAGCAATTTCCAAGACTTTCTTATTGGGCTATTTGGCATGCTGGAACTTCAGTCTCTAAATGTTTTCAGTGCACAGATATTAAAAACATTTCTGTATATTAGATTTTCTTCCATCTGCTCATGAGAATTCACTAAGAAGGAAGAAAACGAGATAAAGCTGTGTTTTGACAAGAAGAAACATTTTCGAAATATTATCTCTTGAACAAAGTCCTTGTAAAGAAATATGTGGCCAGTTTTTAACCTGTGTCAATGGATGAAGTATTACTGCATTTGAATGGATGGATGGATGGATGGATGGATGGATGGATGGATAGATAGATAGATAGATAGATAGATAGATAGATAGATAGATATTCCAGGTGAATTTGGTATGTTCTCTCCCTTCAAGAGAAAAATATCTGCCTGATGAATCAACATAGATATATGCAGATATATCAGGCAAATATTTTCTCTCTCAAGTAGCTTGATCAGAACAAAATTTTGTGCACCCTGAGAAATTTTATCTAAGATAGTTATCTACTGCTTTACAGAATATACTGTGTACAATTTTATTCTCAAAATAGTTTTAATTTTTAAAGTGAAAGATGTTGTCAAAGTCAGAAAAATATCTTCTGGTAAGTTAAATGGAAAAATCTACATAAAAATCACTGAAACATCTGACAAACCACCTACAACTAAATTCAAAGATATTAAAGGTGTGATAGAGTAGCCTTTCATATTATGATCATGACTATGGAACAGATGTGTGTTATTTTCATCTTTATTACAGCTTCAAGGTTGCAGTTCATTCATAGGAAATATACAGTGGAAGTGAGATCCAGTCTGTAGATACAGCCATAAAGATTAAGTTTTCTTGTAAAGTGATCTAAAAGAACAATTGTTGTCCCTTCACTCTGTCTTGGTAACTGAAAGAGATAGGCTTAGCACCATTATGCTGCCTCAGAACAGTAAGTAGATTCTGCCTCTGATTAACTTCCTTAGGCATGAGTCCAGATTCATGGAAGTTAATGGCACTTTACTCTTTCTACTTTGCTTGAGCTAATTAGAGAGAATTAGAATTGAGAGTCCTGGTTGCCTGTTTTCCTAAATAAGGTAAATTTGAAAGAAAGGCTGGCAGACAATAGGGTGAGGTAGATAGCCAAGTAGTGCTAAAAGTCAGCTGTAGATTAATAAATACCCAGAAACCAAGGAATTGCAGAAAAAGAATAATTTTGAATTATTACCTCCTTATGTCACTACTGATGTGGGTGCAGCACTCAAATAGTGCAAGTGCAGCATAACCACACTTTCTGTGCTACATCTTTTTCCCTTAAATTTTAGATCACAAAGTGCAATGGCATCAGTTAAGCATGATTACAAACAGTTCTTTGATGTATTACAGTACGTTGGTTGTGTTAAACCATTTCTTGTTTCAATCAGAAGCAGAAGAGACCACTTAGTGCTGGAAACAAATATGATAGAGACAAAGAGATGGTAGAAATAGTGTGATCCTTTTAAGTTTTTATTTAATATATTTATGACCTATATTTCTTTGGGCTTCAAAGAGATTCAAAGGGTAAAAAAATTATAATTATACAAAAAATCTGAAAAGAGAACTTATGTAAACTGTGGTTTTCATTTTAGCGTTTTTTCTTCAGCTTCCTAAGTTCCACAAGATGTAGATGCTTTCTTATATCTATCCTTTAAGGTGATACAGTGTATTGATTTGACACATCTTGAGACCTAATAATCAAGTACATGTTTTTATGATTGGCTGATGTTGCCTTGTGTCTGGCTGCCTAAAGAATGTTAAGTTGACTGAGGTCATCTATAGCCTATAGATAATCTACACGACTAATAAAAATGCTAAATAGACTGTCAATCTGTTTTCCAATCATATCAAACTCCCTAATCCAATTTGTAATTTACAAGATGAAACTAATCTAAAAAAAAAAAATAAAATATATGTGCTTGCTAGAACAGCGTGATATATTACCAGTACACATCTAGCTGCATTTTAACATTTAAGCTTTCTATTGAAAGGCTATGATAATGAATATCATAGCCTGGTAAATTTTTAACAGATTTTTATGGACAGAACATTGTACTGGTGATCATTATCTGAAAAAAAAAAAAAAAAAGGTTCTATCTGAGCCTCAGATATGTGGAATGCATTACTTTATAGCCTTAAAACTCCATTTTTTTGCTTTCTCATAAGGTATTTTCAACTGCAGATTTAGATCTGAGGATGGTATCTAGCTGAAAATATACATTATAAAAATAATAGTAGTATTTTGTACTGCATACAGTCAGCTCCAAATGTTTTCTTTTGCTGATGTGGTAAAATGTGTATTATAGTTTAGTGGACTTAGAAATATAAAACATAGAAACTGTGACTGTAGAATACTGCATTTCAGTTCCACGACAAAACTCTAAATTTAGCAGTAAATCCAAGACCACCCTTCTCCAAAATAGTAGGTGTTAGCAAAGAATTTAAGGTCCAAAAGTTACACAATGAAGAGTATTACATTTTCTTTCCAAGCTGTACATCTAAAGAAAACCAAATTTTAACAAAGACTTTGAGTTTCATTAGTCAGATAATTTCCTAATTTCAGCTAAGCTTGGTTTAAACTCACTTGCCTATTGCAGTATATTGTAGGCTCATTGATAAATTGTCAGTCTTCTATGGTTATGTGAATAAAGATTTTGCAGCATAAGCCATTTTGCAAAAAGTTATCGTGACTTTGTGCTGTAGGCCCTTTAAATCAGATAAGGTCCCAGGCAGACATGGCTATTTCCCAATTTAAAATTCATCAATACATGTTACATTTCTTTTCAGTTTGCTTCTTAGAGATCAAATTCCTGAACTAATGTAAATGTTTTTCTTCTAGAACATGAGATAATGACTCTGAATTGTTTTAATGATATCATTAATATGATGAAACAAACATTTTCATATGTGATAGTCCTATTATTAAGCCTCTGTTTCCAGTTGTAAGGCTGGATATTTCAAAAACAGAAGAAGTTAAAGACTGTATGGCAAAAAATTTGCCTTGGCTTCTGACCTGTTGTTCAGACTGGGTAACTCATGGTATTTTCCATACAGCCAAATCTTCCTATTTTCTTTTACACAAAAACGTTAGAGAAGGGGAAAGTTTGCAGAACTGAGGGTTCCCACATCTCATCCTAAAATAAGATGGAATCAAAATCATTCAATCTAGGAGCCAAGAGGTGCTCCCACACCCCAGCCATGCTTTGCTGCTGAAGTCTAACTAAAAAGAAATAAGTAATAAGCTTACTAGAAGAATAACAAGAATGAAGTTACATGCACTGGTCTAGGAGAGGAATTCACAATATTGATTAAGGTGCTCAACTCCCATATAAAGTGAATGTAAAAGGCTTTGTGCTTGGTGATAAAATGTCAGTTGTGCATAAGGCAGGATTCAAAATGAGGCAGAAGGAAAAAGGAAATTAGCAGGAAAAATTTTAACATTATTTTTATTTGCTAAGTCTTCAAAGAGCAAACCTCCAAAGAAGTGAAGTTATAAACTCTTTTACAGTTAATTTTCAGTCTTTTGGTAAAATAGGCACAATTTAATTCCTTAAATGTCTATAGGTCTATTACCATATAAGCCATTAAGATATCATGCTGACTTCTTCCCTCCCTTTATACCCTCCCCTCATAATGGAATAGAACTGCAAAATTTTGCTATGTTTTGCAGTCATGTATGAGGGTCACAGTTTATTTTCTACAGCTTAATTTCTTAGTTACTCTTTAGTGGATCCTTTAGAAGCAATGTATAGATTTCCAGGGCCTTTAAGACAGCTGAATGGGAACATTCTGCTTTCAGTAAATTTTGATGTCATTTGCAGATATTTTGACACAATTATTATTAAATTTTAAAAAAAATTGGAAGGGATTTTTTTTAAGAATAATGAACTTGATAAGAGTTTTGGTTACTGTCAAGGGAGGGGAATTTAATAAGCTCTCCAAATATAAAACAAAAGGCATTTTAAAAGTGCATCGCTGGAATACTATGAAGGGACAGAATTAACCTCCATTCTCAGTGGTGGATTTTAATGCAAGTAGATTCTGCATTATATTCCTTTACAAAATAAAATTACTGAAACCTCCTTATATAACATAAATATTATTTTTCATAACAATATCTGTAGAATCTGTAGATACTGTATAATCCATGCTTTTTTCAGGCATTTTAACTTCAGAATTGTCAATCCTATGACCATTTTAGCTTTCGTTGAATAATTGCATACATAATTCTCTGAACCAAGGATCACTTGAAGCAATTAGTTTCTAGGTGAGATAGTATAATTTGAAATTAAAGATCTAAACTGCAACTCAGAAAAAAAATGCAATAAAATTTTACTTGGAAATATCTTAGTTATAGCTAAAGTCTGCCTGCTCCATACAGTGCAGAATAAGGAAAAAGAAAAAAAAGATACTTTCTTTTTTTCCTGTTTGGCCAGCTAGAAACATCTGATTGTGATTTCAGCCACACAGAAATATAAGGCAATGCCTTCACCCTTTCTGTAGTAGAATAATGGCAAAAAAAAGCCTGGTAGGTCTTAGGAGAACTTATATTCTTTCTTGTTTAGAACAGCCAATTGGAAATGTTGAAATGCTTTCTGAAAAAAGAAAGAGTAAACTCATTTTACCTAAATGCATAGAATTTCACCTTACACCGGGTGATACTTAATGTTGTGATCAACTCCCAGAGGCTGTGTCTGAGGCGATTTTCAGTAACTTCATTTAATTTCATTTGGTTCTCAGTAGATAAGAATAAGAATATACCAGCTTTTTCTCTTCCTGTCCCTCTAATTGGCAGAATTTCAACCCAAGTATTTAGATCTGTGACTGTCATTTTTCCTGTGTGTGCCAGGACTAGTTTTTGGCATCTGGCACTGTAATAATAATATTTCCAGTGACCAGGCATTGGATAGAAACAAAGAATTGGCACTGTATTTTGTAATTTTCACAGAAGCATTTGATTTGATTGACTCTAGAATGCTGATTAGAAGAGATAATGCTATGATGCTCTTGAGGATAAGTCACTTAGCTCAGATTCATGACTGTTTAACAAGAAGAGCACACAGATTTGTTGTACAGGGCAAGGAATCTGGCTTGGCTGAAATGGACTGTGATGTCCGCCAAGACTCAGTCTTCAGACCATGTTTATTGAATTTATTTGTCAATGATTTATTCTTGATTGTATTAAATCTATTTTACAGCTATATAGATGAGGCAATGTTACAATATGGTTCTAATTCATTGGCCATGGTAGAGAATATATATTCACATAATTTATGGAGTAAACTTTAAAAGGAATGCATTTTCTAATGAACAAGAGAACTGCTAGCTATTAATATTTCCAAACAAACCCCAAACACTTTGCACTCCCTACTCAGTAAAAAAAAAAAAAAGAGAAAGCCCTACACTGAAATACATACTTAAGTAATGACTTGAGGATTGGATCAACACTGTCTAGTTACTCTTGAGCAATTTTGTGTTGAAATGCTGTTAATTGGAAGCAGGTATCACTCTAAAGGTAAGAAGCCCACAGAATATATTATTCTTAAGTAATAGATGAAGCAAGAAACAAAAATTCTGCAATGTGCTGTCAGAATAATGTTGTTTAAGTTTAGAAGTCAGACAAACAGACTGTGATATCGATAAAAAGGTATGCAGATTTGTTTTATTTTAATGCTATGGATAGATAAAATCCAATTTGGCTTTAGGCAAATTTTCAGATTTGTAGCTTGACAGAGTATAAGAACACATCACTGCAGCTTTTATGTGAATAAGTCAACTTACTTCCTGCTCAGTGAGTCTGGAACTATGCAAATGTATTTTATGTTTGGAGAGGCCCCTGGTTATATGAAAACAATGTTGTTGTTTCTTTCAGATTTTAATTTAATATTCTGAGCCTTGGAGGGAAAAATCATCATAGACTCATTTACCCTACAGTCAGTGTGACAATATGGGAGGATACATTTAATGCCTTAGCAGTAAGCATTTTGAAAAGGTATCCAAAGGTGATAAGAACTGAAATAATCATTGGAAAAATTCACCTGCATCTTAATTGAAGATTTAAAATCTTTCTCAAGGTATAACTGAGAATAAATTATGTAATGATGTGGTAGAAATTATTTGATTTTATACTTTCTTCTGTTTAATATTACCACATATTCTTGGATAGGAGTAGGGCAAGTTTCTTGCTGTGAAAGTCATTTGAGATGCAATACAAAGCATTGTACATTAATGAGATTTTATTATCTCCTGTGCGGATATTTTTGTGAATAAAATATAAAGGTATTTGTGTATTTCTTTAAAGCAGGTCCTGGTTGAGACCTGCATTTTATAATGGCATATTCTATTGTATAAAAAATTTTAAATCCTTTATATTTTCATATGGATATTTTAAAAACCAAGAATTTTTTATAGGCAGTGAAGAGATTGTATATGAGGGTATGTGATACAACACATTCCTTCTTCAAGGCAGAAATATTTAGATGCCTCTCCTGTCTCTTGATTTTATGTTTCAGGTTTTGGTCCGAGGGATTTTTGCATTTTTTGACCTATGGAGAGATCCCACTGGATAAATATATATGCCACAAAAATCTAGTTATGCTTTGCTTAATATTTTAAAAAGTAAACAGAATATCCTAAGTCTCGGATGCATGCATTACTGACATCTAAGCTAATATGCTAATAATAAAAAGGATTCAAACTGCATTTATTTTGAAAAATATTACTCATTTCATTTATCTGTAGACACAATTTTCTCGTCAAACTTTAGCCTCAGAACAAACAAAAGAGGTTTAGCTCCAAACTTCAGTGACACTTTGATACTTGCCATCAAATAATAAAATTATAAATAAAAATATGTTTCCATGTACACATAAAGCCAAGAAATGCATGATTTTTTCATAGCTCCAAGTCTACTGCAGTCAAGGCTTAGCTCAGAGGGTCTCCCTCATGGATGTTTATCAGGATTACTCTGCTCTGCCTTTCATCCTGTCTTCACTTTACTTTTTACTATATTGTCTTCTTCTTCTTTTTCTGCCATAATTGAGCAAAATTGAGAAAATATGAATTCTGCTCACTAGAATGCCTTATTCAAGACAAGGAGCTTCCTTAACAGAAAAAATCTTCTGCTACTGTATGCTGAAAGAGATGAATCCTATCTTGGGAGAATGTTATTGGCATTGTTCTTTACACATGACTAGCCTGTACCCATATATACATAAAAAGGTCCTTCATCTTAAAAATGAGGAAAAAAATCAATCTAGGCTGGTTTCAAAGTCTGGAGTCAGAGAAAAGTGAGTTCCTGCAGTGAAGATGCAGGAAGTGAGATGCTGAAGAAGGAAAAGCCTGGTGGTCAAGAAAGTTCATGAATTGAAGATTCAGCTCCATGGAGCTGACTATCCAAGTTGGCCTCAGGGGCAGAGACAGAGGTGTCCTTCATTATCTTTTGCCTCACAGTTTAGTTGCTTTAGTCAAGCTACAAATATGCAGACTGAACATGACAAGGGTCACTTTGAACTGAGTTACTCATTTTTAATTGTCAGCTACATTGGAAATCCTCCTTTGGAACTCAAAATTAGGGATTCTGTGAAATGCAGGTTGGCAAAACTCAGCTCTAAAGCAATTATATTTTTAGATTTTCAGATTTTATCAAAGACTTAATGACATTATAAAGTTTCTAATTTGAAACCAGTAGCATCAAATACAAGAGTGAAAATTTGTTTTGATAAAACTACCTTCTGTGATACCCTCCTATAGCATGATGAAAAAGGAATCAGCCATGTGTTTGTTACTTTTTAAAACTTTCTATCTATAGATGAGATGGTTTCCTTTAAATTCTTTTAATACTTGTTGACACACTTGTTATCTTTGCCAGTTACTTTGAAGATCTTTTGAAAAGATTGGTCTTTGAGTGATAATGAAGATAAAGGTACATAGTATTTAACCATTCCGTGACTTGGAAACTATCACGACTAAAGGTAAGCACGAAAAGAAAATCTCCCCCTTGAAAAGCAGATTTCTTTCCTTATGAATTCACATGTCAAAGACCTCTTGCTCATGCTGAATTTCTGTTTACTGTCAGCTAGGTTTTTGCATCTGCAGGAAATCAGGTTATTAAAATTGGGGGTTTTAAAAGTTTTTTTTACCAGAAGTGAAAATGCTGCGAGCAGGTCAGTTACAGATCTATTTCAACATCTCTCAGGCAAACTAATTTTTTTGTTCAGTTTATACCTTAATTTACATTTTGTGCAATGAATCACTGGGATAACCCTAACATTTGCATGCCATGACTTTTAAATGTTTAAAATAGAAGCCTTCATGTTGAATTGACAAATGGTTTGTATTAATATAAAATTAGATTTAGGAAAATCATTTAATCTATAAATGACATCTGGTATTTACAGCTTTAGAGTCTGATGAAGATAAATGCACTAACTTACATGTTTATAATATTTTGTAAATTTGCAAATGCATATTTAAATTGATTGTATCCCTCTCCAATCCTTCAAATGTCACTGGCCCTCTAAGGACCTAGTTCAAAGCTCACTTTCATTAATGGAAAGGTTTATAGCCAAAATGTGTACCCTAAAATTAAACAGAGAATAGGAACATTCCCTAGACCTGCAATACTACTCTTTCTACTGTTCAAGTATTAGTGAATTCCTCAGTCGGACTGGGCCTGTGCCATCCAGTCTTTGGGTGCCGTATTCCTCATATATCAGAAGTCAGCTAAAATCTTTAACAGACACTTTGAGTGCAGCCACCATGTTCTAGAAGGTACAAGAGCCTAGTCCTAAAAATATGGGACTGTGCCACTTGGCCTTCATATCTCTTTCTGAGTATTCACAATGTCTAAATCAGCAAGTTTGGGGTGCTGGATTTTCCTGTGTTCTCACAGCCTTGAGCTGTATTGACTTCCTTGCATAAGACATGGGTCAGAGGCTCATTTTGATAATAAGAAATTCTTCATCAGAATGTCCCTTCCAGCCCAAATTAGTGTCAAATTCCTAGTTAAAAAAATACACAATTCCAATAACTCATCCAAGAACAATAACTGGAGAAGGTAGAGTAAGGCCCTGGCTTAAAAGTATCAACAGCTGGAGAACTGGTAGCCTCCAGCCCATTGGAGTCACCTTCTGGGAATTAACATGATGGTGTTTGAAGTATCACTGTGAGGCTGAGGACCAGTGCCAACATGCTGTTGTACAGAGTCAAATGGGATCAGGCCTTTTAAATTTGAAGAGGTAGTTTTGAATAGCCAAAAGACTGGGATTCACACCCATTTGGCTTGGAACACAATATATTTGAAGACAAATATTAAAAATCCCAAACAACTCTGGATTTAACTCCACTTCTTTGTATTGCATTTCTTTTTTTGATTCAACTAGCATCTTAAATGTTTTTGATTTTTACTTATTCAGAAATTTGTTTTGAATTTTAAAGAACTTTTTAAGCAATAGGAAAGGTAAGGGTCATATAAAAGCTATCTCTATGCATATGTGTGTGATTGTGTATAAAAACTCCAATAAAGAATATTGTATATTTTGCAATAAAGATACTTTTATTAATTCTTTCTAGTGTATCGCTATTTTTTTCTTCTCTTGATGTTAAATATGAGTGTTTGGAGAAGCAAGGGACTATTCATGAGGTTCTTTACAATGGATTCATACAATTTACTTTAATGGCAGGACACAATCTATGCAAGTAAAGACAGAATGTAGGCCTTTAATATTGTTTTACATGAATGTAGAATGCAATTATTTATCATCTTTTCCTTCCTATGCATATTTTGCTCAGGAACACACAAAGCCTTTACAGTCTTAAACCTAGGCTGGTCTACAACAGACTGTAATTCTACTATACATATTTTGTAAAAAAGGTAGTGACAAATACGTAGGCTGTAAGTTCTGAATAAACTATATAGTAATGACTAAAAGCAGGTACTTCTGAGGAACTTGTGTGCCACTCACACAATGTGTAGTCTGACATAGCAATAAGAATTTTGTTTGGCTATATTACGGAAAAAATAAAAATTTAAAAAAAAAAAAGTTGCATGTTTAATGGAACTTTGCCAGGGTGAGAAATAGTCTCCACATATGAGTCAATAGAGTCCCTGAGACATCCTTGCTAGAATGGGAAAGGACACATCATTCCTTCAGTTGTGCTCAGGATTCCAGTGGGCAGCATGCTTCCACATGTGTTCCTCATGCCAAGAAATGTCTTCGACTCTCCAAAATGACAGTGTCTGGGAGAAGGAGTTCCTGGCTAATCTGCAAGGCCAGAAAGTGTGTGCATCAGGGAAAGGAAGCATGTTTTACCTTGCCTGTAATGCCGTTGCTCTGTGCAGTCCTCCAGCACTTTTGTAAGGTTTAGGAATAGTTTTGGTCTCTGAAATCATGACGTCTCCAGACACTGCTGCCTCTCAGCTCTTTTGCCAAGACAAAATAAATCACAAGAATATTAATGCTAAGACTGGGAATATTCATGGAACTTCTTCAGGCCAATCCATCTATTTTCCCAGTGGTTTAAAGTCTACTTCTTTTATCCCTGCTGAGGAAATCTAGGGAAAATAAGTTTTCTAACCCAAGCACAACCTAGGTTCTAACAGTCATAGTAAAAGAAAGTTTTAACTGTGCTAGTGAATAATTTCTGTAAGACATATAGGAAATGCTATAGGCATTAAATTTACCCTTTTCTTCATTTTGGTTCCAGTACTTGTGTCTTCGTTCAGTGGTTCTATTCACTTTCTGATTTTTTCTCCATATTTTATTCAAAAATTTATTTTCTCTATTTCTTATCTTGTCCTGTTAGGAATCTGCAGCCCATCTCAGTTAGGTTGGACTTTCACTCCAAGAGCATTGAAACTGGTTGAAAACGGACTATCTGTTCCTGGATAAATGTGACTGTTAATTCCATATGCATTAAATGGATACTGTTTACAGCTGTTTATATCTGGACATTGCATGACATGACCTTTTTGGTTTGCTTTCCTGCTACCTCTGACCTTGCCTTTATAAAACCTGCTTCACAACATCATCTGATGTGAGCAAAAATGAAGTTCCTTTTGTAGCAGAATATCAGTTTAATGCAGCATGGATGAGAATGCTGTTGTCTCATTTAAATAATATCTCTTAATAATATGTTCTCTGAGGAAGCAATGAGGAAAATAAAGTTATTTTGGCCAAAGACTTTTTCTGTATGCTGTATAGAAACTGTAAGGAAATACAATTTATTTGGAGTACTTTTGTCAAGGTAAACCGATCTTAAGTTTTCTGTACAATTTTCAAAAAATTTCTGTAGCAACCTGGAGATAAAAAAGGTTTTCATATCACTTCTGATAAAAGGAGTTTTAAAAAGGAAAAGAGTTCTCAACAAACTGAAAAGAGACCTGAAATCATTATTGTAACTATCACTAACAATCAATTAATGATATCTAAAATAAATGTGCATAAAGAAAAGCAATATAGAAATGAAATAAAATACAGCTAATACACCCAAAATTGTAAAATTGTTTTAAGAAGAGCCTTTCTCATTACAGCTGAATGTGATTTTCCAGATAAAGGCATTGTAATATGACCCTATGTGCTGTTCTGTGTGTACAATAAAGCAAGCAAAATTAATCCCTTCCCCTGATGACCTCTAGAAATGAAAACCCATTATAGTAATAATATTTGTACTTAGGCCTTGATGTTTTTGTGCTGAATCTGAATGCCATGAAATGATTGTATACAGTGGTTGATGAGGACACATGTACAGATAAATACATAAATAATTCTCTTTATATAGGTGCAAGGTGACTTTTCAGTTCTGGTATGGAAACTAGTTGAAGCCTAATAAAACTGGTAATCATTTTCTTTACTGCTTAGGCCTGAATCTTATTATGTTGAAAGGTCTATTAGGAATGTTTCCCTTTTTAACATGGAATGTATGTAACTGGATATTGTGCACAATTTTCCTGTTTGTAAAACTCAAATTAAGTATTGAAATTTCTGCCTAAGTTACTGGTTTTGGCATTTGCCAAAGAATATATGGTATCAAATACTATAATACATCTTTGTTACCAGTCTGCGGTTTGGTTAGCAAACCCCACTTAAAGGGTAAAAGATCTTTTAAAAAACAACATTATTTAGCTTGGAACAGGAATCAATACTCCATATGATATGGTAATGAAACACAGACTTTGCAACATATTGATGGACAGTGAGAAAGTGTGTGTGGTGAGAGGAGGGGGTGTATTTGTGCATGTTGGAGGGACCACAATAGTATTAATAGCCTGTAAAGGAGGTTTCTGACATTTGGTAAACACATGAGCACGACACAGAGCACAATAGGAGCTGCAGCTCAGAAACAATGATACGTACATTACTCTGGAACGCCATTAAGTACGTGTAAGCTTTCTTCTGTCAGCATTTGTATTTTCACAAGATGTAGTAGCAAAGCATTGGCTTTGTGGAAAAGGAGGTCTAAAAAGACATCCACATATTGTTTTACTATTTTGCTTTACTTTTAATGTTTATGTATCTTTCTGATGTGGGCTGCACATTCAAGGCAGTTCAGTTTTGCACAGTCTGGCTTTCTATTTGTCTAAGTGGTAATAAATTCCCATTGATCAGGGCTTAGTGGAAATTAGAACACCCTCCATGTGCCTCAGTCAGGGAGGCCGCTCCCAGCAGACTTTCACTCACATTAAAAGCCCACTGGAATGTTTCAGGTTGGTTGGTGTTGCTGCATATTACTTCACAATGTCAATACCAGAAGGCCTATTGATTTGGAAAGCTTTCTTTAAATAAAAGAAATTCTTAAGTATTTAAAAATAGTAAAAATGGCCACTAGAGTAAAAATAGCACTGCTTTATCTCTCTTTCTTAGGCTGTCCATCAGCTTGGAAAAGCCTTGAATTATTGTATACTGGATTTATTTTTCTAATACGTGTTGTGATTTCAATATATGAATTGTAATGACTTATAATTGTAGACTTCATCTCAGGAATAAAACTTGAATTTATTAATTGAGTTTTATTTTAGATTAAGAGCGGGGATTTCTTTTAAGCAGTGTTTAATATGTGTTTAAAGAGAGAGACCTGAGAAAGATACAGATATATGTAAGACTTATCTGTCTTTTAGACATGTACTACTCAGTGTAGGTGAAGCAGAAGTGGCAGAGAAGATATAGAGATATGGAGAGGTCTCTTTCTAATGCTGTGTAAGTAAGGAGTGTAAGCAGACTGCTAAAAAGTGAGAGAGAGAGGAGCTATGAAAGCAAAAAGGATAGATATGAATTGGAAGGTAATACAGGCTATGCTAGTATCTGCACATATGAAACTCTTCATAATTATTAAATACCTAAGTCAGTTGTTTAAATCCATATTATAAAGAACTAGAAGTCAAGATTCATCTGCATGACATAAAGATTGCCAATAAAGAGTGATTTTGCTTAAGACGTGGTTTCTTTTTCCTAAAGACGTTAGGAAGGCTGCAACTCAGCCAGTTATCAAAGTGTGCCATATATCAGGCTGAATGTGTCCTCTCTACATCAGTAGTTTATAATCTAATAATATTTCCAGTATTTTTACCCACATTGTTTCCCACCCCTTCTTTTGGGTTCTATATTCTTTTGTCTGACCCCTTAGCATCCTTCCGGATATTCCTTCATCCGTGCATGTATGACTTACTGTCAGTGGTTGATGGAGCCTATTGAAGGGATAAAGTTCCTTGGGATGGCTGAGAATATGTTACTGCTTTTGCCTGGGCATTCCTCTTCAGCATCCTTCTGGATCTCTACCACACTCTTTTCAAATCCTCGTACTACTCTATGAAAATAATGCAACTTTCTCTTCTAGCTCAAAATGTGGATTGTTTTTTTTTTCAAGAACAGCATCAGTCATGCACAGCCAGTTAAATGAACACTTGTATTCAAATAACTTACTGATTATGCAAAACAACTCTGCCTGTTATGATACACATTCAGTGCAGAAAATTGCTCTGTTATTTGGACTGCTTTTCCCATCACAATGAAACATACGTCTGCTTACAGCTAAAAGTCCAAGGGCCTGATTTAGTAAAAATTAGTGATCCATCAGATTGATGGGCAATCTGCACTCTTGGTGCCTTGAAATTTCTTGCATCAGTCACCAGATCATGATTTACTAATAGGGTTTCAGGGCTTGCAAAATAGCACAACTCTAACCACATATTAATATTTAATCTGGCATTTTAAGTGCACCTAACAAAAGACCCCAGAGCTGCTGACAGGACCCTAAATTGTGAATTTCTTTAAAAGGAATTGAGCATTTCCATAGTGGTTTCATGTGGAAATCTGAAACAAGAATACATGACTTAAGTCATGAACTTACAAGCTTCTGAATATATTTTCTTGAAAACTGTTTATAGTCTGGGGTTTTTTTTGTAATCTAGCTTCATTAATATATGACAGAACTTCGTTTGGCCATTTCATTGTCCATAGCTCGTGATTGCAGAGAAATTTCAAAACTCATTTCTATACTGTGTGTGATTAAACAGTCTGTTCTTTTAATACTTAATCCACTTGGCAACTCTAGAAAGGTACTAAATGAGGGTAAAAATGTATAAGTCACAAAGACCTCTTTATAGCCATGAAATTTAGTAATTGAGTCTGCACAAACTTAGTAAATTAGGCCCTCTGTGTTTTGTATAGCATTTTTAAATAGCCAAAACAGGTAAGAAGCTGAATTGCATATTGACAATGTCTCTACCATTTCATAGTTTAAATAGAGCAATAGAGTGATTGAATAAGCAACTTCAGCTGCTGCTGCTGTCAGATGAATATTCTAATTTTATGAAACGTATATAGTGTGTGTCTAGAAAAGGGTTTATTGTTTTCTCCCATTTTCATATGCCATAATTTATGAAAGATGTTTCCAACACCACCTGTAATAACAGAATGTTTATTAGTGTGCAAATGAGGGTTATAAATGATGCTGCTTATCTATGGAACAAAACACAAAAGACAACTTATTAGCAAAAGACAAATTGCTCAGCAAATTTCAATGAGCTGCTATGTTTGTCATGAAAAAAACCTTTTATTTGCACAGATCAATGTTTTTATAATCCATTTAAAATAATATACTTGCCACTAGGTGGCTATTTCTGATCAGATCATTTTACCATTTTAATTACATTTTTAATATCCTGGCTGCATAAACAAAGATAAATTACAAGCCTTGCACAATCTGGCTGCTAGCTCAGGCACAATCTGTAATAATATCAGCTTTTGTTTGTGCCTTCTCTAATTAGATTCTGAAATCTAGGCTTTATCAATCAATAATTTTAATTTCAGAATTGCCTTTTGATCTTACATTTCATGTTTGTTTGCAGAAAATGATCAGTAGGACAAAGCTGATAATTTATGCAGAAACAATCTCTCAGCAGAGTTACAAGCGCATTCCTAGCCATCAACACAACCCGGCAGACTAAGCTTGACACAGGTCTAATTAGCATGCAGATATGTGTCGCCTCATTGGCAATTCAAATTGCTTTTTTATAATGTACCTCAAATTGTGCTACTCAAACATTGTATTTGATTTCCAAAGCCCCCTGGGCATCCCATAATGTCTGCCTTCATCCTGGGTACGAAGCATTTATTGAACAATCTGCTTCGACTCTGGCTATCTTTTCGGAAGCACCCAAACATCACAACCATGGGACCAGGCTTTGCTCCTCATCCGACAGCAACTTTCCTTCTGCAGAGCGGCGGGTGCCACGTCCGTAGGTTCGCCGATGATATGTTACCTTGCGAGCTCCTGCTCCCACGGTGGCTGCTCTATAGAGGGTTTCATTCCTGTGCCACTCATCTAAAAAGGGGGAGGATGTCTACGGAGCACACATTAATATGCGGCACATAACCACGTCTCTGAATGCCAGCCTTCCATTCTTCATTAAACAAAATGGCTGGATTGCAGTGATTGTTTTCCCCTCCACGCGCGCGCGCGCAGGCACACACACCACGCACGCAGGCACATACCCACACACCCCCCACTCGCACTCTGGCTCTCTCTCCTTTTCTCCCTCATGCAAACACTCACTTTCACACACACACACACACTCACACACACGTAGCGTGTCAAGGTCGGTGCAGCGAGTTACGTGTGAAAAGTTATCTGTGGCATGCGTGACACGCGAGGAGATTCCTGCCAACGTCAGGGCCCTTTTTTTGCCATGCAGCAACAAGTGGCAGAATCAATGGTGTACAGTTATTCAGCAATGTAATTCATTTCACTGGCTTTGGCTCCCAGCCAGATCCGCCATCTGTCTCTTGCTCTCCCTCTCTCTCTCTCGCCTGAATTTGTCCTACATTTCGTAATGTTACGTGCTTGCCATCCTTATTCTATGTCAGAGGTACAGCACGAGCCTCACCCCCGTTCCGACGTGGAGTTCTGTGAGTTCGGTGGCACTTTGGATATTCCACTCCAGTGCCATAGGAAGAAAAGGGTAAGGAAAGAACAGAGGGATAGCTGCAAAGAGAATGGTGCTCTTCTATCTGAAAGCCAGTGCCTCCGCTTTTTATTTAAAGCATTGATATGGATCTGTCTCACATGGGAACTTTTCCTGCTTCGTTAGAGTATCTTCGTTTTCTTTATTGGATGCTGGCACTGTACGCCACTGCACAGCTCCGTGGAATGCCTGCTGTTGGATACTTGCGGATCCCTGCCACCAAGCAACCTCCTGCATTGGAAATCGGGTGACTACTCCAGGATCTTATGCGTGCTTGCTGTTTGAAGCTGCAGAAAAGTGAATAATCAATTAAGTATTGATTTCTTGTAAGATTTGGTAAATTTCAAAGGCAAGACAAAGAGGATGGCTTAAGGAAAGCACTGCAGGGACTTGGCGTAAATTAGACAACTAACAGCAGTGCAGAATAAAATAACACCTCAACTGAATATTTCCTTGGAAGAATTAGCACTAGCTATTGGAAGACGATGGTGGATTTAATCAAGACGGCAGGCACGCTTGAGTTTTAACCGTGAACCTGAAAGAGGAGCTAATTATAACCACCTTTTTATATGGAGCTAATTTGACTGAATGGATGCAAATGTGCTTTATTTATGGATGAAGAAGCAAGCCTTACAGCATTGACTTTGGGATCATCGCATATGCTAAGCTTTACAGCTTCTCTAAAAGTCAAGCCTACAGTACATTTTTATTTACTGAGAAGGTATTTATATGTAAGCATAAGCTAGCCGTACAAAAGATTCATCAGAACAATGTACTGTGTGGCACCGAGGATCTAATTATAATTTTGCAGCATTTCATGTTTTCTCTAATTTGGTACTTTTCAACCCTTGCTTGTGATGGGCTATAAATGGGACAATAAATGTATGATTTAAACTATTGTGATTTTCATTGTATAGTTTATTAATCGTACTGTAGTTTTCTTAACGTGTTTTTGAATTATTCAGCAGTAATTTATAATGAAAGAAGCAGAAACGGTGGGGTGGTTTTAAATTCATTTATAATCTTCTTACAGATCTAAATGTACAGGTTCTACCAGCCGACGAGCTCTATAATTATGAAAGAATTTTAAAATTTTCAGATAAATGGGGCACTGACTTTACAATGGGCACAATATTGTATAATCAGTAAAGGAGGATTGTTATGTTTTGACTCTGTGGAAAATGGTCTTGGTTAGTTAACTCCTTCTATGCTGATAATGGTAAGCAAATGTACCTTATATAAGAAAATAGGGGGAGAATGTAATGCACTGGTTTGATGTTTTGCTAGTCTGAAACCTTGGCATTTTTTTTCCATTTATTTCCATTTCTGTTACTTTTCTTTTCCCTATTTGCTTCTCTGGGTTTTGTTGAGGCTTTTTTTTTCCTCCTGTCTTGCAATCTACATTCCCTGAGCAACCACAGGAACCAAGTTACATTAAGCTTCAACACAAAGACGATGTAAGAATAATGAATCCTCATTTGCATCGACATTTGTATTCAGATTTGCCAGGCTATAAACTTGGCAGATCAAGCGGAATATTAAGTAGAGGCTTCCATGGTAAATTGCGACTCTTGCAATTGCTGAGTGGTTTTTTCCTGTTTTTTGCATGCGCGCGTGTGTGTGTGCGGGTGTGTGTGTGCATGTGTGTACATGTGTGTGCATGTGCATATCTGTAGTGGCAGGTGAAGTCTCATGACTACTTGGTTTCTCAGAAGCACATTGGCCCTCTTTCTCTTTCAGTTTATGATGTCAGTTTATGCAAAATGAGGCAGGAATACACAAGCAGTAAGCATTTCAGCTGAAGATACAGTATAACATCTGAATTAACTATTAACGCGCTTTTCTAGAAACTGTGTGAACGAATCCCTTAAACAAATAGATAAACACTATTGCAAAAGAACACAGATCTTTTGCATCAGATGAAGCTTTGATTTCACTGCATTTAGAGTCCAGAGCAAAATCTCTGAGGTAACGTTGAAACTTACCTGCTGCATTATACTGTTTTATTTGTGGTGGTGCTGCATGCATGCATGTATGTTTCTATTAAAAACTTTGGCCTTGGTGCACCTGCCATCAGCTGGTCTCCACTTTGGTTTGGCTGGACGGTCTCCAGCTTTGCAGTAGTATGTGCAAGAGCTAAGTTGACCCTACTCTTCCAGAGCTGGACATCGAACCTTTTCCTTCACTGATATTTGTTGAAGAAAAGGTGGCCCTACATGATCCATTTCTTCGAGAATTCATTTCTTCTCTTTCTGGATGAACCTCTTTCAGAATTAACTACTGCAAAAATGGAGCATTTACCTTATCATTCTCCTGCCTAAGTTATTGAAAATAATTTATACATGAACTTCTGAAATTTTAACTTTTCTGTACAATGTGCTATATTATTTCAGAAGCAGTGAAAAAATGCTCTCTCAACAAGCTCACTCAACAAGCACTAAAAATGCTCCAAGACTCACTTTTGTTATACATTAATTTTCAAGGTTTTGTCTCAGGACTTCAACAAAATCCTCTGGGGAGAACTTAGGAGTGTCATTGAATTAGGCAATGCAGGAAATGATCAGGCATGCAGGAAATACTTTCAGTCTCTTCTTTTTGTATGCATCCCCTTCCTACCACATTCATAAACACAGACCTAGCAAGAATATCAGTGCAGTCCACAGTGTGTGTTTTCACAATTTATAGTTGGCTTCTATGTTAAAGAGGTACTATTATAGAGAAAAATCCAGGAATTTGCTCCAATCCTATCTAAACAAGTTAAAGAACTGAATTTAAAAACTTAATCTATTGATGGTCATTTAGCTAGTGCATTGAAAAGCAAGTGCAATGCAATGGCTGAACTGTTGTAAACAATATTATACTGTATAAGTATTTATTATACTCTATAAGTATTGGCTACAATTTCAGATAAGAAAGCTGTATCAGCTTTGTTTTCTATAAAAATACACAAAACCTTAATACTGTTTGGATTTACTTTAATTTTGTTTTTACACTATAATGGGATAATTGATCATGCAGGAAATGGTCAGTTGTAATGCAGTGTTCACTAAGGGAGGAAGATGATACTCGGCTCATGTAGAACAGCAATCTGTGGCAAGCAAAGGCATCCATGCATCATTACTTGTTTGCTATTTTTGAGAAACTTTATAACTATATTCTTTTATTATGGTGGAAAGACTGAGTATGGTGTTTCCTTCCTTTGAAAGAGTATTATGAGCTACATTTCTAAAATGGTGCTTAAGGTAGAACTTTCAAGGTATCTTTTGATTACATGTGCTTCCTTATACACGTCATATTAAACTTTGTTGTTTGGGTTAATAAATGTACCTCCCACTAATTGTTTTGAAAATTTACCCTAAAACATCTAAAAAAGTGTCCTTTTCCAAGAAAGGAAAACCAAAACATTTCAGTAGCTTTCGTTAAAAAAAATTTTGAAAAGAGATTTAAGATCCAAATTTTTAAGGAATAATAGATTAATAGACTGTAATGTTTTTGTTATACAGGCATTTGCAACAGTCATTCACTAAGTGAATTCTATGAGAAATTAATTCCTATGGGGATTTCTTTGCCCCCATAAAAATTCCCCATTTTCTTGCTCCCTGACTATAGAACCCAAAGAAAGGAGATATGAATGAAAAGCAATTTAAACTCCAAAAAACTGATCATATTCACTGATGGAAAGATAAAAAAACCTGGAAAAAAAGAGGAAGGTTTGAAGCTAATATTTCCTGGGAGAAACTCCAATCTTTTGCCTGGCCTTTTATGTGTACAGTGCTGTTGAGTAAAATACTGGAGTGATATACATTAAAAAAATGCAGTGTGTGATGTGCATACTGGACAGAATGATTGTAGGCACGCAGTCTAGGCATAGCATATGGGTGCTTTAGATGGAAAGCTCAAGGCCTGTTACAGTATTTCAGTCTAGCTCATGGTGTTGCTAAAGAATTTAAGATTCCAGCAATACAGAGCTCACTACATATAAGTAAGGGTCAGATCTGCTGGTCCATAGCATTTTAAGGGAAGCTATAATTTTTTACCATTAGTCTTCTGGTCAAAGATCCTTTTGTTTAAGCTACTGTTGTATCACTCAAGTGTTGTATTTCTTACTGGCAGCTTGGTTGTCTGTTTCTCTCATTGGTGTGGACTTTATCTTCGGACTGAACAGTAAGTTTTCTGCATCTGCAGGAATGTAGTTTCTGAAATAGTTTTTTTTCAGATTACTTTGTGCATGAAACAGCATTTTGAACATGGAGAATTTAACTGTTTCTCTTATATAGACAACAAACCATTTCCACTTTAAGTTTCTTTCTTTTTGGTTTCCTAGAGAGAAAGAAGACAGAAATTAGTTTTAAAATAAGCAAATAGGTATATATGCAAACCAGAGAGTAGAAGAGATAACAGATTGAGACTCAGAAGTGGCTTTTGCACTTTCTTTTTATAAATTACAAGTTTTAAATCTTCCCTTCCAAGGTGAAACACCTGTATTCCTGCTTTATGGTTCCTTCAGTGCCATGTCTTTTGAGACACTGAATCTGTAATCTCTGTGCACATTGCAGTGATTTGCAATTAACAATTGAATGCTTTGCGAAAGATCATCTAGTTTTGCCAAAAACTTTGGTGTGAAAGTGTAATCCACTGAAATGTGCTATATGCCCAACTTTGGCATCCAATACAAAGTCCATATTTTCCTTCATAACATAAATATGCTTTCAGTATCAACAGCTTTCAAACGGCAAAGCTTTTAATTTAATTGTCAAAACTAAGTTAACTATTTTCAGTTTCAAGCTGTCCTTCAATTACTAGAGACAAAATTGTGAAAGCTCTATTGCTAGATAATGAATAAACTGGATATACACAAAATTCCTTTAGATCTGAGACCCTTTTTTGTGGTTTTTTACTTATTGAATCTTATATCAAATCACACTGCAATCCTGTAATTTTGTGTTTATATAGAATCTAGCATAATAAGATTCCAGTTCTGATCAGTATCATAACAAAAATAATCCTAGAAATGCATTGTTTTAGACAATGGACAAGCTTTCTAGGGTAGTTGTTTATTTGCATAATCAACACTCTCTCATTTAGTTTAGTGGTTACTGCTTTTGGCAAAATTCTGTGGTCATTAATTGTGCTTTGAATTTCATTGGGTATTTTGCTTAATGAGAACAGATTTTGATGCAAGGTCAGCTCTCTGAAAACCATATCAACCCACGCTTCATTATTGTCACAGTGAGTCATAGAACAAGCAAAATGGAAATCACTTTACTCTGCACTGAACTTGGCCAGCTCTAGGGTTGAATTCAACACTTTGGTAACAAAACTCAACAACTGAGCATAGGGGAAGGCTGAGGAAAGGAGAATCTAATTTTTGAATTTTAGGTTATTACAGTGCAGAGGTAAGAGATGAGAGAAAGTTTCTCTGCAATGGAGAAACAATAGTGGATGCTGATAAAAAAAGTGCAAGGAGATCGGAATTTAAATAGTATTTTTACTGTTAATCTGATGCCCATAGTTAAAAAAAAAGAACAAGAAACAGAACACAAAATCCAGTCTTTGCAACTTGCAATGTAAAACTACCAGTTTCTCCTGGATTCATAATTTATGTTGGAACCTGCAATGAATCATGGCACGTAGAAGTGGTCCTAGGCTGCAGAAGATAAATCTAATGACACATCAGCTATTGCTAATTTAGGGCTGCCTGCTTCTGCTCTCAGTAATGTAAGTGGGAGGTTTTCTGTGAACTACACTGGAAGCTGTATTTGGGCTTATTCACAATACACCAAAGTTACTTTTGCTGTACTCTGCCACAGTCATAAACACTGAACATGGCATTTTAAATATATGAAATATTCTGGAGCCATAATCCATTTAAAGTTTTTCAGTCCTGACCTAAGAATTTTCTTATTAATAGCTAGCATAGAAGTTGATCCCTGCAGTTAAGAAAAGTGTTTGATTTTTCTTTTTAAAAATTGAAG
The DNA here is from genome assembly GCA_025920805.1 of Petroica traversi. Classification (NCBI taxonomy): domain Eukaryota; kingdom Metazoa; phylum Chordata; class Aves; order Passeriformes; family Petroicidae; genus Petroica; species Petroica traversi. Next base: position 12,876,101 of record JAHLSL010000021.1, on the reverse strand, counting down.
TTTTTGCATATGAATTGTCTAGATAAAAAAAAATAATTTCCTCTAAAGCGCTTACAAAATATAAATAAAATTATGCAAAACAGAGGTTAAAAAGGATCCAGCTAGGAAATACGCCTTCTTCATCTTATATTTTTTTTTATTCAAATTATATTTTCATTGCATTTTTGTCCCAGCAAACCAGTGAATTCTGCCCTGAAAATCTTTACAGCCACAATTATCCTAATGAATGTCTGAGCCACAGTAAAAACATGGGGAAGAGCTGGTATCTCACTGATGCCGTTCAGACTCTTTTTGAAAATTAACATGCCCAGTACACCAAAAGATAGAGGATATGTTGAAGCTGGTGGTCAGAAATGTGAGTCTGGGGGGAAAAGGAGAAATATGAAGCAGAGCAGCCCCTCACAAGTGTTGTTGCATCACAGAGAATGTAGTGGGGAGTCCTAGCAAAAGAAACTTTTCCCATAGGTCCACTTAGATACCACGGGTAGAAAGAAACAGCAGTCTTTCAGGAAAGTATTATGAAAATGCAAGACAATACAGAGCTTTGCAGTACAGGAAAACCTTACTTACATTTTTAAGCAGTGCAAAAATTAGGGGGAAAAAAGCACAAAGTACTTCCTGGAATCAACAACTGAGTTTTTTATTCTGTTTCCACAGCCTCACAAATTTTCTCCCTACTACTTTGTATTGCATTTTCAGCAATATTCTGTATGATTTTAAGCTTCTACCATCAAAACTGTTTTCCATTTCTCATACATACTACTTCGAGAGCGCTTCTTCTTATACATAATGACTAACACTGTCTGGACGACCCACTGAAAGTGTTTCAGAGTTTCTCAGCAGGATGAAAGTTAAAAACAGAAAGAAGTTGTAATTTTCTTGATTATTTGCAGAGAGATCACAAATTGAGGGAGAAGGTTATCTGGTTCTCAATAAAAACGAAGGATTGTGGGAAAAAAAAATGCTCAGTTTCCTGTGGGGGGTTTTAACAAGTCACCCGCTAGTTTTATCTCAGTTATGGATTCCAATCTTTTGTTCAGTCATTTTTGTTCCAAATGAGTCTAAGTTCTGGTGTTTCTTATTACTTGCACTTTCTTTCCAATTTATGTTTTAATCTATTTCTACAGCAGGACACTTCCAGATGTTTAGTCTTGTGAAGTGTTAAGCATCTTAAGCATATGCAGATCTTCTGACCTGAGCACCACATAGGCTTTGCTTGGAATACCTAAGACTTTTTGAGGACTCAGTTAGCATGTTCCATATAATTAAAAACAGAGTACAGTGATGGTGATTCCTGAGTTTTGCTTTTATTGGCATTTTGCATTAAAGCAAAATTAACCCCCTAAATGAGCCAAATCCAAGATTTTTAGTCTGGCGAGACACTTGGGATATTTTTTCAGATTGGTAGTGCCTATTTAAAAGGTTCATGACTGGCAGCCCTTTCAAAAATCAGGCCTCTGTCCCAGCTGTGGAAAATGGCAGTCTCCAAACTTTAACTTGCCTTTAGAAAATATCACCTTCAGTCAATGTTGCATTTTAAACTTCATGTCTTACTTCTTCAAAAAATAAACCATCACTCGTGCTGAATTTATCTAATACAAAACAAACAAACAAACAAACAAACAAAAAAAACCCCAAATCTTAAACTGGTTGTAGTGTTCATTTTGTGGTAACTATATTTTGATGTGCAATTACTGGGAAAATTTCTACTACTCAGGCTGTTAATATTGGAGGAAATGCAATGCAGAGACAGTCCTTATTTCTACTCCTGAAAGGGCAATACTAGAGAGAGGTTGCTTCAGCAGTGTTATAGCCAATACAAAAAGGGAGGAGTTTCTTCCATTCAAAAGAAGAAAAAATATTATCTTTTTATTATCAAATCATTTAGAAAAGAAACCACAGGTGGGAATCCTGAAAGCCTACATAAGTCAGAAAGGTCAAAAACCAATTTCTGACTTGTTGAAGACACCCTCCTGGTTCTTTGAAGTGCGATTTTTTTTTTCTAGTGGTATTCTTGGCCAGCCAGGCAGCTTATTAGACAGTCAGACTGCTTCATGTGACTGTTCTAAAGACTGTGTTGACTTCTTATTTGCACCGCTATTTAGTTAAAGTGTAGTCTGTGAAGGTTATTTGGTTTGTATTTGACGATATCTCTCAGCCCTAAGATTTGCAACTTACAAGCACGCTTAACTCTGTAATCTTCAAAATATGGTGGAAAACCCTATATTTTTTTTTTTTAATGAAGGTGCTGACTCACAGGAAAAAAAATACCCAATAACATTTTAGAGTGGGGATCTGCTTTTGAATGTGACATGGCCTTAACAGTATACTTGGTAGAACTGCTAATAATTGCTAAGTCAAAAACTATTAATAACTGCTAAGTGAGACAAATATTTCTAAATAGTGCATCTAGTCAAAGCATTACTTTTTATCTTGCATATCCAAGAATTTGTCTTCCAAAATATGCAGCATATCTTACATTGTAAATAAAGCAAAGAGAAGATCAAGAATAGGTAAGGAGGGAAATTATTTGACATCCTGCCACTTGATAGCAGTCACACTTCCCATGTCAGATGAGACAGAGTTTTATTCAGAAAAATTACTTTTTGGAAAGAATGGGGGGGAGGGGCAGAATAAAAATGTGTTTATTGATGTTTACATTCCTGATACTTCACCTAAGTGTCTTACCAAAAATGGAGAAAATAAAAAATAAATTAGAAAAATAGTAAAAAATACCATAAAAGTAAAATCTCCTGGATTTTTTAATATAAATTAATGATTTTAGAAACATCTCTCTGCAACTTCTGTAGGAATCTGTAGCATCCAACAGTAAACAGGATTGGGGGAACACTCAGTGCGAGACAAGAGAGAATCCTGAAAGACAGCTTGCACTTTTGATTTAGAAACAACCTTCCATTTATCTGGACCTGACTGAATCAGCTATTTTTCCTATTTGAATGTCCTTTTCTGAGATCCACTTTTATCTTGAAGCAGAGCTACATCATTCATAAAGGGCTGAAATGTCTGACTACAGCTTCTCATTTCAATTTTCTTTTTATGAAACATTCTGAGATCTGTCCTTATTTATAATTCTAAATTTCACTAAAAATTTTCCTTGAAGATAAAGTTTTAGTACTCGTACTCTAGACATACTAAGAAAAAGTTTAGTTTGAGCTAGTATGTTGTTGTTTGCCTAGAAAAGGATGTATCACATGTTGACCAGAAGTTTCTGTGGTACCAACTGCAAATGACCTAGTGAAATTTGGAGGGAAGAAATACACACTATCCACTTCCACCACGGGGAAAAAAAAAAAGAAAAAAAGAAAACCGAAACCTACTGGATTTCAGCTGAAGGTTTGCAAATCATTGTGTGAAATACTAACCTTTCACTGTACTCAACAGATCCTAGAATGCAACAGTATGACTCTTCTAATCAAGCTGCTTCAAACCCTCAGGCCATGGTTTGACAATACAGTAAATCTTGCTTCAAAGCTCTTGCTTTAGGACTGGAGAAGCCACAGCCGTGTGATGCAAACACTCATTTGGTGTAAGATCATTATTATGTTTGTACAACCAACTTTCTGTTGGGTCTGGTGTCATTTTTCCTCCTACGGGTGACTTGAAACCCCCATAAGAGAAGAAGGATGATATAAATGCAATGCTGTATGCTTCGACCAGTTTAACAGTAATGCAATGGCATATTAATATCTGAGCAATATCAAGTTACTACCTGATAGTGCAAAATATCTAGTATAAGTGGAGATGAAATTGCAAACAGAAGAAAAAAATTATTTCCTGTGTGAGGGAATTCCAAAAGATCTGAAATTGCTAGAAGCATTGAAAACTCGTATGTTGAAGACCCACCCTAAAATTTGTCCTTTGTTCTACCTACTGGAGCTTCCTAAAATTTTGAGTATACAATTTCTATCACACAGGGCTCCGTACTAGTAATATGTGTAAGACTATGCAGTGTGAGATCCCAAAAATCCTGTCCTTTTCCATATAGTGTATAAAAGTGTGGGAGTTAATTTTTTGGGGTTACATTTTTCAGTTGCTACCGGATGTTGACCAGAAAGTTGGAATGGCTGACATCCTCCCACAGTAAGTTCTCACAGGTTTTCACTGCCAAAGTTTTCATGATAATCATCAACATTCATACCAACAATTGTCCCTGACTGTGCTTAATAGTAAAACAAGATGGAAAGAACATTTTCTAGAACAAATTGTTCATTTGTATGCAAACTACTTGTTCCGAATTTGTCAAAAACCTCTTGCTTTTGCCTTACGCCCACGCCAGAGCAGTTCCAAAATATTAAGTTTCAGCACACTTAATTCTTATTGTTCCTGGCATGGCTTGCAGAAGAAAGGGATTCTGAGGAGATTTCAAAGCTTCTTGTGTGCAGCATAACAGTTGTTTACAGCCTTACTGAACTGTATCAGTTAGCATCCTGCCTCATAAGAACATACTTGGTACTGCTATATTTTAAATACAATTAGACTCACTTTTGGAAAATAAAAAAGGATTAACAGATGACTTAATAATTATTAATAGTCCAAATAATAAGGCCACTTCTTATTTCATTGCATTTCTTAAGCGCAAATACATTATGATGCTAAATAAGTTTATACTTGGAATTCAGGAGTTTAAAGCAACTTCTGGCCTAAATAACTGTTCAAAGACTTTTGAATGCAAACATATCAATCGAAACTGTAAGGAAGTCAAAGGCTAGTTAAATGCATAAAATTACAATTTTGAAAACAACTTAGGTAAAGGATGTTAAAAGAGGAAGCTGAAGAAGCAATAAAATATGGCTGGAATATATAGATAAAATAAGAATGTTGAAATGGTTTTCTGAGAATCTTAAGATAAAGTTGAGTTATGCCTGTTTTTGATTTTGCTGATGATGATGGTGGGAAACAAAGGAGTGCAAGTGATTAAGGCATTATTGTAATACTTTAATATTGTTATCTGGATAATTTCCTGACCACTTTCCAAGACTTAGGAAAAAAAAGTAGCTGTAAATATCTGCTTTCCAGCCACCACCTGTGACATCATATTTCTTAATAACAGAGTCCTGAAAGAGCCATAATTTTTCGAAACCTCTTCTCTAAGCAAAGCTGGATTTATTTACTTGGAAAAGAGAACAAAAAGGTTGGGCTTGGAGTATTTTTGGCATAAGTTTTTTGTTAGGAATTTCAATACATCTGGGTATCTCCAAATGTGGCACTCAAATCTTATCTTACCTATGTTTGCATGTCCTTGACTTCATGCAAGTGAGCTGGAAGTCCTCCTCTCTGACTGTTGCACAGAATCACAGCCAGCAGCTATGTGATTATATTTTCCTGGCTATTATGAATGTGCATTGAATAGAAACTTTTCTTCCATCTGATGTGTGTAAGGTGATGAAGAAACCCAGTCTTTCTGTTTTGAAGAGTGCAAGATGCCTATGAGATTGACTCTTCTCTCCAAAACCCACACAATTGCTGGAAATAAAGCAGTTGAAGTCACCCTGGAACTGGAATTGCCAAGCCTTTGTCTACCCTGTTTTTGATGAAAAGTCAATACAGAGACTGGTATTTTTCAACTTTTTTGTGACCACTTGATGTGCAGACCCTGACTTCAGAGGTAAGTGTCATGTAATGACACTTCCAGTAATGGCAGTCAGATAACTCTGCATGAGTACAGTTTTAACTATCAACAGGAAGTAGTTTAACACATCTAACAAATAGATATGACCATTGTCCTTATTCTGGCTCTCTGTAACTTTGTATTTTTATGCACCAGCATAATAAAATTTTAGTCATATTTTTCTCCGCTTGACTGCTTAAAGTGGGTGTGCATATCTGCCTGTCTGTCTCTGGGTATACATATATCAAAATAGATTTTCAAAGTGGTAATGTGAAAGATAGAAGCAAAGAGTTCAGAGATTGGCTGTAGACCTAATCATATGTCTCATATTGAAAGAGAATTACTTGGCTGAATTTGTCTCAAAGACATTTTGGCAGGTTTTCATTTGTGTTTTTTGCCAGTAACAGACATCAAAATAAGTGCAAAGATCTTTTTTCCCCTAAACTGCCAAATTAAAACATTCGCTGTCAGTTCCTTCCAGTTCACTGCTCTTTCATAGAATCATAAAGTAAACAACTATGTGAAGAAAAAAAAAAAGTCTGATAAATATTTGTGTTGGGCTTTTTTCAATCAGACCTTCATGGAGATGTTGTGTTTGAAGGGACCTTAAGAGATTGTCTAATCTACATCCCTGCTCTGGGATCAGCTACACAGAGTGTCACTGGCAGACATTTGTCTAATGTTCTTAACAAATAGTCAGCACCCTCAACCTCACTGAGCAACCTGTTAGAATACTGTTCTTCTAATAAGTTTTTCCTGTTATTTAAATTAAATACTTTTGCATTCAAATACACTGCTTATTCCTTTCCTTACCATCATGAAATATCAAGATTTTTTGATTACTCTTATAACAATTACTTATTTATTTGACTTTTTTAACACTGCTGTTCTCTCTCAGCTGTCTTATTCTGTTGATTGTGTCTGTACCTGTATCTATAACAATAGTCTTGTTGCTATAGAGTTTGATTCTGTCATCTTTACTGAATACAGATCTTTGCCAGTGCATATATATATATATATATATATTTTGCGCATATATATATATACATATATATATATATGAGAAAGAGACACTAAAGTTCTAAGGGATCAGTCTGCAATAAGTTTAACTATTTGGGAAATATATTTCAAAATTAAAGAAATTATGAAGTACATACAGAATACATTTACAGAGTTGATTTTTTTACTTTCCCCTTACTTCGTGTATGTGTGTATAATATATATATATAAAATACTGAAGTGTGGGCAAGAATAATACAAAATTATTAATGAACTAAGAATAAAAAAATTCATTTCATATCCAGAAAGAACTTCTGTGTCTTTGGGATAGTTACATTCTTCCCAGTGACCACGGCATAGACATGTGGGTCAGCTTCAGAATAATTATATCAAACATTGTCTTTATGTGTAATGCACTAAAGCATATGAAGATACAAGTACATACCCAAAAAATCAGGCACCACTTGTGCTTCTGAGCTTCTAAAACAGAAAGAGAGAAATACCATTAAAAATATGTGCTTCACTTTGGTTCAGATTTTCCAACCAATGCTTTTTGAGTAGGTTCACATTTTTTCCCAAACTGTTCACCCAACCATCATCAAAATGAGTTGTAATGAAAAGAACTGCAATATCAGAAAAAAAGGAAAAAAAAGAAAAGAAAAAAAAAAAAAGCCTTTGTAAGACCTTAAAGTTCTGAAACATTTGATCCAACACATGTTGTCCACAGGCCTTCTTAAAGAGATTTCCAAAAGGGGAAATATATCCTTCTAGTTCCAAATACAAATCTGGAAAAAAGGTCAGAAGGGGAGCAAGCACCCTCATGAAAACTAGAACATTTGGGTCATTTTCCCACAATATGATGTATTTTCAAAGTCTACCACTCATTTTCCAGCTTCTAGTTTTTCTATTCTTTGGTATTTCATAACATTTTGTCTTTCATGTCACATGTAAAAAAACAGTGTTCCATGTCTTAACAAATGAAAGAGTTGTAAGATTTCATCGTTGGTACTGCTCCATACTCATCATTTGTATAGGATTAACATGCTCAGAAGCACAGAGGTACTGAGTTACAGCTTCATCCTCCACAAAAGAGAGCACATTTTTATTCGGGGAAAAAGTAGTATCAAAGTACTTTCTAGTTCTTTGCATGCACTTGTTTAAAGAAACTTTTCCTCTCTTTCCCTTTCCCTATATGCCTCCTCTGCTCACCAACCTAAGAGAAAGTGTTGCTTTGATTAACTTGTGCCTGTAATGTTGTAAGTCTTATGTTCTCTAAAAGATCTGTTTGGCCTCAGACTTGTAAAATTTTTTTAGAACATTGTCCAGTGATCCAATCAGCACAAAATAATAATGTCCCATGAAATTCTTTTCCTTGTGTGTGTGTGTGTGTGTTTAATGTCATGGCATGAATTTACAAATCCATTCTTTCTTGATATGTATCTGTAGAGAATGAAAAGAACTTTGATAGTTAAAATGACTGCCTTGTTAAAAACCTTACTGTCTCCTCATTTGATCGTCACCTTTGAAAGCATTTTAAAATGTGACAAAGGTGAAAAAGGATCTCAGAAAGGGCCAAGCTATAGGCAGTATTTGAATACCTGGGGATCTGCCATACATCTATACTAACACATTGGCTTAATGAAAAAATGAATAGATTCCTACATATTGAGTTTTTTCACTATTTATAAATGGAAGGAAGAGTCTGAGATCATGTCATTATAACAGGATCATAAATTAAACCCATCTAAAAGTTCTTATTAAGGATGCATCCACATTTTCATTTTAGTACACTTTCTCTGGATTGTAACTCCTAAACACTCTTCATCGTGAGAATGCCTGAATTATAATTTTTGCCCATTTCAATAGGTACATCCATGTTTCCTACTGCTTGTACTTTCCCTAATAGAAGGTGGTTAATAAAGGAATAAGAGAAAAGTAGAAATTATTAGTGCTCTAGAAGGCAGATTGCAGAGGACATAGCTGAGATGTGACTCTTACTATAGTGTGTCAATTGATGATGACAAAGGGCCATCGTTTTAGAACAAAACCTTTTACCCTGTAGGGTGCTCTGCTGGATACAATATGGTCTAGATGAGTGAATGGAAGTTGATAACTGTGCCCTGCTGCTGCCCCTTTGAAAATACAGGGTAGAGAGACAGCAGTGTCCAACTTCTTCCTCCTGAGCATGGAGTACTCAGATGTGAGGGCAATGGTGAAGGTCTCAGGTCTGAGAAGGCACTGGAACCTGTGCACTTTGGATCACATCCTGACACTCATACAAACTTATGGGCGAAAATAAACTTACCTGTAAGCAGCTGAGTTACAACTTGTTGAAGAGGAAAAAAAAACAGGTTAATTGAATATGCTTCCTAAAGTCAAGAGCCCTACAGCTCGTGGCACATTTTAAAGGTTGTCTCACTGGCATGACTGAAACGAGAAAAATTACTTTGAAAACTGTACTTGCAAAGTAGAAGGCAAATATATTTACATTTATCCATGTAAATATATTGGCTGGTAGCATTTATAGAGGATCTGAAGCAGGTATGTGCAAACACTTATAATGTCAGATTCTACCTACTAGAGATCTTCCATGTTAATTTTATCAAGCTTTATACCCAGTTACAGTCATGGTTAGACACTGGCCAAATGCCAGGCACCTACAAAAGCTTCTCACTCATCCTCTCCTACTAGAGCTGGGCAGAGGAGAGAAAAATTTAAACAAAGGGTTCATGAATTAAGGACTGGGAGAAAACACTCCAAGGGCCAAACAGACTCAACTTGAGAGGTCCAAACAAAACTAACTAAATCAGAGGAAGATAATGAGAATTAAAATAAGCCCTTATTCTTCCCCCAACCCCTCCCTCCTTCCCACCAACAGTGCAGGGAGACAGGGAGTGGGGGCTCTAATTCGTCACCCAAGGTTTTCTTCTGCTGCACAGGGAAAGGACTTCTTCCCCTGTGGGAGCGTAGTGTCCCTCCCATGGAAGACTGTTCTCCGTGAACTTCTCCAGAGCGGGCCCACTCTCACCAGCAGCAGTCCTCCCAAAACTGCTGCAACATGTGCCCCTCCCACAGCCAAACAGCCCTCCCAGAACTGCTGTAGTGTGGGTCTCTCTTTCCACGGGGTGCAGTTCTCCAGGGAAAGGCTGCTCCAGTCTGGAATCAGGGCCCCCATCTCCACTGGATCTCCCACTGGATCACAGCCCCCTCCAGGCATCCCCCCACTCTGGTGTGGGCACTTCCCCCATGGGGCTCCCCATGCTGAGATTCCCCACTGGATCCCCATGGGCTGCAGGGGCACAGATGCTTCACCATGGCCATCATCATGGCCTGCAGAGGAATCCCAGCTCCGGTGCCTGGAACACCTCCTGCCCCTCCTTTTGCACTGACCTCGGTGTCTCCTTGCTGTTTTCCCTCACATGTTTTCACCTTCTCTTTGTCTCTAGCTGGGATTCAAACTGCCCCACCACCTCTGTTTTGACTTTTTCTTAAATATGTTATCACAGAGGTGTTACCAACCTCTCTAATTGGCCCAGCAGCATGTACATTTTCAGAGCCCACAGGGATTGGCTCTGACAGACATGGTGGAAGCTTCCAGCAGCTTCTCACAGAAGCCACTTCTGTGACCATCCCCCTACCAAAAAAAACAGGCCATGAAAAACTAAAACAATCACTAAGATTGAACAAATCCTAATGCGTGACCTTAAATGCAACTAGGCAAAATGTGACTATGGCTTGCTAGGCTTTACTCATAGCTCAAACAGCAAGAGTTTAAATGAACTATGAATAAAAGAAAAAAAAAGAAGAAACCGTTGAGAATATCTCATATTGTAAAATAAAAGTCCAGAATTTAAGGGACATAAACTGCTTTGATTTGGTACTATCTATTGTATTCTAAAATATTTATAGTACCCATAGACAAAAAGAGGGTGCATTTAGAATCGCACATCAGTCTTCACTTAGAAGTGCTTTATTTTGTCTAAGTCACACCCTAACATAATTGTAACATAGCATTTGAAGTTAATTATAATGTATCTAGGAAACACCCTGGATTTTATTGCAAGGCTGAATATGCCAAAGGTTTGGGTGCTTCCACTGCCAGCAGCTAGTAACACAGTAAGAAAGTCCAGCTTCCTGTAAAACAGGATAAAACAAGAATTTTTATAGACATAGTGAAAATATACATATATTCATGAGTCAGTGGAATGAGTCACAAAAACTGTGTTTTCACTTGAGAAGAAGCAACTTTAACCCATTTCACTGAGTTTTAGATGGGTCAGCCATTTTTTTTTGTTGTAACTAGTTTTACGATACTCTTTCTGCTTCTCTTTTACATACCTTGTGAATTAAGATTGCACGTTCTCAGGGTTCCTTTAGATCTGGAAAACTCACATCTGAGACAGAAAAGTGACTAGATTACCTCTTTCAGCTCAAAGAAAAATAATTTTTTTTCAGGAGGGGAAATAAAATAGTATAAAATAGGAAAATTGCTGTTCCAGAACAAACATAAAACTGGAAGTTATAAGTTAGTTAATTAGAAAAGATAGTTAATTAATTAGAAAGAATGCCCATCTTCTTTAACTGTTTCTTGAGATACTCACCAGGATGACAGTTTTCAATGAAAAGGGAATGACGTGGCTAAAATTGCAATATGCCCTGAAAATTTAGGATTGGTATTTCCAAAAAATTCTGGTGCACTCAAGAGCCTTAGTGTGATCCTCTAAAAAATGCTCAGTAAAGAACTAATTCTTCTCTTACTCTCTACCATTGGCAGTGTACCAGACTAATAGAAAAGTAACTGGATCCATAAATATGACCAGAATTCTAAGAATCACAAGAGCAGAAATATAAAGCTTAGGAAAATGCGCACCTTACCTGAAGTAACCCAATTCAATTAAAAGAAAAGCAAAACCAAAAGGAAATGCAAACACTATGATTAAATGCTTTACACTTTGTACTCTTGCACTGATTTCCCTTACCTTTTTGCAAGTACATACAAAATGTGTACAATAATCCTCGCTAGAATATGCTGAGCATAGATTTGGTGAATATCAACCACTGGAATTTTATTACTTGGGCATAAGTAATTGTTGCAGTGAAAATTTCTGATTTTTCAAAAATAAATGGTGCATGAAAACACATAAAAGCTCAGTTAATATGTCTGAACTTGCTCAAGAACATGGCCTGGCTCAACCAATGGAACTAGATTTTTATTCAGCAGAGACCTCTTAAATTCATTGCCTCACTACACAGTAAATCTGCTCTTTTAGCAGGTTTTTCTTTTAGCAGGTAGTCAATTAAGGGGGGGGACAGGTGTCCTCATGATATATATCTTTGCAGTGAAGTGAATATTCTCACAACATTTCAGTTATCTTTAAGTTTCATCACATATTATTTAAAGAGTGGTGTCCTAATTAAGTTTATGATTTCCTAGACTAACATGATTATATTTTTAAGCACGTAGATGGTGAGAGAATACTTTCATTAGCAACTCTCTTTCTTTTCACACTCTCAATGCCATATATTTAAACTAAGGCAGAAATATAACCTCTCATTTTAATTCTCACCCTTTACTCTTCCATTAACTTGTACATACACTTCCATGTGGATAAATAAAGGAACACCATAAAATCATCATTTAGAAATTTAGGGTAAGTGGTAAAGAGAACATTTAAAATGTTCATGTATTAAATTCCTGATTTTCAATGTTAGGGGAATTCCATAGCCTAAGTACCGAAAAGGACTCAGGCACATTTTTGGTGACACAACACAAACAGACTTGTAACATTTATTGGATTAATTTTTAATTCCTAAGCCTTAGAGTGATGACACTCATTGCTGTAAACAAACAGAAAAAGGACACCACATTATTTCATCAAGTGTATGCCATAGAAACCTAATTTTTAATTAAATTCCCTACAATTTAGCGTTCATAGTAACCAAATAATTGAAATATTAGATGATTCTGAAATGTAAACCTTATTTCTAATGTAGGCATTAAAATGTCATTATAAACAACCATTCTATTCTTAATTGAATTTGTAAAAATCTCCATTATTTAAAAAATAATACATCTACTAATGGGATTTGATAAGATTACTGTAACTGAACACTGTTATAAGCTCCAAATCCTAGGAACACTGTATATATTGCAGATGAATTAGCTGTTCTTAAATTAAGGAATATTACAGTCAGTAATGGTATGACATTCTTTTTTATGGCTGTGGCTTGGGTTATAATGTGACAGAAAAAAAATGTAATGTTTCCAAAATGACAGTTTTTAGATTTGTGTTGCCTGAGGTAGTTCAGCTGAACAATAAACTATAATTTGATTGATGGAAAATTGAAGTGGTTCATCTAACTTGCCAGTCTGTCTTACCCAAGGCTTTGGTTTTGCATGTATGATGATGTATCACAGTTTTAGAGATAATGTTGTTTGTATTATACATGAGATTTTTTTTACACATAAAAATGAAGACTTCATTACCCAGTAAAGATCAAAATATTCTATGGATTAGCAAGGAATCAGATTTGTTTGAGAATGGATTTGTACATCAAAATGTGCTCTCTTTGTGAAACCAAATGATAAATAACATATAGGATCAGAGTGCCTTTATTTTCATGAGCAAATCAGCCATATCACCAGTTATGAAATTATTAACTTAAAGGAAAGGTGACATATGCACCCAAGAGAAACAATCAGAGAGTGGTAGCTTTCCCTTCATCCAGAATTAATCCTGCGAAATAACAGACCAGTCAGCAGAAATCTTTTCAAAAGAGCAATAATATTTTTATAGATAAATTAATATATACTTTTGGGAGAAAAAAAAACCAGATTAATGAGAAAATAATAGAGATGCTGTTAAATACGTATTGGTGATCTTTATACAGGGTTTGGCTTTTTTTTTTTTTTTTTTTTTATTTAATGATGCAGTGTGCGCCCAGCAGCAGCTTCAGAAAAATTACTCTAAAATTTTTTTTAGCATCTGTAAGGACAATTTTAAATTGCTTAAACCAGTCAGTTACCAGCCTTTTTTTTTTCTTTAACTATTTTTCATCAAGAAGGATGTTTGTCCTCTGCTCTTCTGTCATCAAACTAGTAACACCAGGCATCTCTAAAAAGCTAGAAATAAGGCATGGCATTTAGTTTCAGCTCCTAAAGGAAGCAAGATTTGAGAAAAGGATCATAAAGTGGATAGAATGATTATCATGTCTTGTTCTGATTCCTTTATTTCCCCTTCATTTTCATTCAAAAGAAAAGGCCAGCTGTTGAGCCATTTTGAACAAGGGTCTTTCTTATTCTTTTTCTTCTTCCCTAAGTACATGGAACAACTAATATTGGCTTTCCAAGTAAACTGTAACACTCGAACTTGAAGAAACAGGCGTATTACATCTCTCTCTGCTATTTATTACCCTGCAAAACACTAAACAAAGCTATGATCAAACAAAACTGTGGTAATCCAGTCTTCTGGGAGATTTAATTGGCATACTACACTCTTTATTTTTTCTACACAATGTCCTGAATTACAGATGTTCAAGAGTTGGGCCTTAAGCAGCAGATAGAGCTTCTTATTATTACATAGAAATTCAGGGAAACTGTATGTGAAACTATTCTTGAAGTAACAGAAAATCTGTCTGTAATGAGACTTCTAAAATTACTGTAGGGAATTCTCTGTAGTGGAAGTGCTTTCTTCTTGGATCATTACATTGCCATAAGTCTTAATTTTCCAGGCATTTTATTTCTTCTCCCTCTGTGTCATGCTTTTTATCAGGGTTCAAATCTGGAAATGCCATTGTCTTTTCAAAACTGCTGCTTAAAACTGAACCATAAATTCAAGGAGATGAACAGAGATGATGTATCAACAGTAGGATTGGCCTTTCCCTATTAGAAAAAACAAAAAAAACCCCAAGCAAAACAAACAAAAACATGAAGGAAGATCGACAAACAGCTTTTTCTGTATTTTTCAAAGTAAATCAAAGACTAAAGGATAAATAAAACTGCTTTGTTTAAGGAATATGGAGAGAAATCTGATCATGGAAAGATAATAAGAATCCACTGGAGAAGACATTTTGTATCTTCTCTTCATATTACAGACAACACATCATATAATGCCTTTTATAGTTATTAGCTTTATCTTGAAACTATTTAGGTTTTTTTTTATTTTTTACTGCAAGTATCTTAAGAAGGACACCAGAGTCTTACTGCTTGGTAAAGCAGTGAGTTAGGAATGTCCTTCCGGTTTCCAGAAAAATGTAGTAACTGAAAACTTATTTCCAGTTCTTCAGCTGGGAATAATCAACATAATATTTCATCTGAACTATTTTTTCTTTCATTCTAGTATTACTAATGTTTATTGATAGGCATATTTATTTTGGAAATTCATCTGAGGGAAACAACTCATGAAGGGTTGCTAGGAGGAGTTTTAGTTGGGGACCATGAGATCAGCACTGTATTAGACACAAGAAAAGGCAAATTTACAAAGTGCAGGGTCAGAGCCAGCAATAGGGAGCTATTGGTAATAGTACACCTTGGTAATGGCTACAGCTCCTCTTGCCATCATTCAAGGATTCAATGAAACTAAAAGTACATCAAAGGAAACAAAATAGAAGAAAAACTGTTGGGATGACCTGCTTTTCCTGAAAACATCAGAAAGGGGGAAGAGAGAGTTAAACCAAAAGTAAATATTGTTCCAAGTAATAGTAGTGTGAAATTGGGCTCTGAATGTCATCAAGTTGGTGGAGGAAAAAACAAAAGAAAGCTTTAAATTGCTTGGTCACAGGAAATCTTGAATAGTCTTCTAGTTGACACAGTGGGATGAAAGCCAACTTGCTTTTAAGACACTTCAGGCACTTTACTTCTCCTAGTAACTCCATCCCAGCTTGACTCTAAAACATTACCTTCTTTGTCATCATACTTTGTTCCCATTATGTATATGCCTCTGCTATACATTTTCTGAGAGGGTTATGCACACATAAATCCTCTTTTTGTAAAGTCTCTTTATCCATAACACATCTTACTGTTAAGTTTAACACTTTTGACTTGGAAAAGCTTCAGACCTCAAGTTCTTGGGTTGACTATATTCAAGTTTTTTTAACAAAGCTTACTTTACTACTTAATTTCCATGCCAAAATAGATCCTTCTGAAATCCCAAACCTTACTGACTGTCCTACTTTAGTGTATTTTCTCTTTAATTTAAATTGAATCTAGTTTTTAATTAACTCCATGTTAATTACTTAAAGTTACTTTCACCAGAAGTACTTCTGGGGGATAGTTGATTAAGAAACATGCCAGCTAAACACATCTAGGAATACAGAGTTCCTTTGGCTATTAGTTGCATTTGCTCTCCAACATATACCTTGAGAATTAAAATTTCTCAGTGTCATAACTGTTGAGAATAGTGTTTCTCTCCATTAATTTCACAGATAACTCTATCCATAGATGAAGTCCTATCTGATTACACGAGTACAGGGGAGAGTTCTATCATTAATTATTCAAAGTGAATTTCTCCAGCCTTCCAAAAAGTGACCTTGCCACTTTTAATGTGTGTCTATTTATTTTTCTTTTTTCTTTATATTTTATCACATGCTGTGTTTTTCTTTCATTTTTCCTTTTTTGTCAGTATTTCTGGATAAGCCAAGATGTGTATTTCATACCTCTTTTCTTCTCCAGGGAACTGATCAATCCTTTTGTCCCCAAATGTCTGTTTCCTCTTCTGTGTCACTAGTTCAGGATTCTCTAATTTTCTTAGAGGTTTCTGGCAATTAAGACTTCTTCAAAAACCATTTAATCCCCCCCCCCAAAAAAAAATCTAGAAAATTAGCTAAAAAATATTAAATTGAGTCTATGGTAGCAATTCAATTGTCATGGTACCTCAGTGTCTCGCTGACATGCAGAAAATTTTATATTGGAAGGTAGCAGTATCCAAGCTTTTCAGATGCAGATAACCACGTCAGACCAAGGTCAAACTGTAATTTCTCATAGAAGGGTAAAAATATTTATTGCAGTTTTCATGTATCTTCAGTCCCTTGCCTTAATCAGAATACTTACCCACCCTCCATCTGCCTGCAAGACACAGCATAGAAATACTGTGGGACTGACTATTCAAAGAGCAATAGGGAAAGACTCTCAATATGCAATGGCCTGTCAAACTTTGTGACAGCTCACCCTTCACTTTTTCCTGGTAGTTTTTGTCACAGCCATCTGTATGCTGATTTGTTTAAACCATAGTTTGTAGAATATGCAACCAAGCATCTGATCCTTAATGTACACATCTAAATTCCTTGAGCTCTTTGAACATTAGAGAAAAGCAACCATTTGTGACTTTTTAATTGGTGTCAGTTGGCTGTATCATTGTTACTACATGACATATGTTACAAGGACTTTTCCTTCTGGAGGTAGGTGCATAGAATGTCACTTTACATTTTTTGCAAGTAGCCAGTATCTCATCAGCTTTGCATAGCACATCATTAGCAACATCACACAGTGTGACAGCATATTGTGCCCAAATACAAAATGTTGATTCCTAGCTGAAAATATATTATTTTTAGGTTGGAAAGCAGTTTCTATGTCATAATGCAGATTCCTGAATCAAAATAATCCTGTGGTTTGTCAAAAAAAATTGCAAGCTGACAGTTTCTACACAGGAATCTTTTGCATTTATTCACATCACCAACACATTGCAAACCATTCTCTCTCATTTGTTTTGACCTAAGGTCCTCTTAATCCTGTATGAGTGCTAGCAGGCTATTTCCAAGAAGCGAATATAGAAACAGATTTTTGATTTAAAGATTTCTTTTTTTCAGGTACCAAAAATCCATGTCTTCTTTCTAGTTGGTTGAAGAACATAAAAAGTTATGTTGGTTCCTATTTATATTTTAAAATTTTATAAATTTTTAAAAGACGTACAGCTACAATTCATATTATTTGTACTTTGCTATGCCCTCAGACAATGAGAATATGTGCTCTCCAATTCCTATTAATTTGAAGAATAAGAATAGATTCTTTGATTTTAAGACCAGGTGTTTCTGTTTATCCTCAGGGAAGGCATCATGTGGAATCCTGAATTCAGTGAACTTCCTGTTCAGGGATCTCTCCTGTGTTCTATACATAGAATTCTATTCTAAATATGCAGAAGATTCCTGATAATATCTCAGGTTTAAATTCAATTATCATTTTCAACACCACAGCTCATTTTCTGGTACTGGATAATTTTGAAGCAAGACACATCCTTGTAACCATTGGAAAAGTCTTTCTGAAGTACAATAAATATTCAGACTGAAAACTCTACTAGCTCAACAGACTGAATAGACTGAAAATCTTATTATAAATAAAATTACAACTGTTATCACTTGTATATAACATAAGAGAGCATGCACATATATAGACTTAAAATTTCTAGCCATAAAAACCTTATAAACCAAAATCAATTTATATAAAATTTAATTATAAGCATATCTATAACTTTACAGGACTATAATTACAGATTCTACATTTTAAAGAAAACAGCATCAAGGCAACATACCTCTCTCTGTTTTTGAAAACACAGATGAGAACTATATTAAACAAAAACTTGGGAACAGAGAAATACTGGGGGATATATGAACTGATTTTCTGTAAGAATGAAAAATACTTTTTTTTTTTTAATCTCCAGAAGTTGGTGTCCAGATAGGGTTTGTAGGAGCAGGATGGATCCTCATGATATCTCACAGCTGTAACCAATATTCTATAAGGTGGTTTTCTTGGGATATAAATGATGAAACTGACCTTACACTGACCAGAATATCAAAGATCTGATAACCTTTCTGAATGGTCTGTTAGTTAAACCGAAATTGCATTCAACAAAATTCAGAGCATCAATGGGAAAATTTGTGACCAAGTAACAGTTTCCTATTTGGACAGATCAAAAATGCTAAGAGTTTTCCTAAAGAGCAACATCCTTAATTGTTTCTGAGTGTAAAAATGCTAGTATGAAACACAAAGAAAGATGTCTCAAAGGGGCAAGAGATGACTGTAAAAATGACCTAGCAAATGACATTGTGAGACCCTCTGACTCAGTGGAAAGTTGACAAACAAGGGCCACTATTTTTATGAATCCCTTTTTCTGAAGCCAAAACACATTCTAAAAGTGCAGTCAGAAAACCTGTGAAAGTTCAGTACAATATATGGAGAAGCCAAAACACAAGGCTTGAAGTTCTTCAAATTGTACTGAAATTGAATGTACAGGATGACTTCAAGATATACTCTGGGGAAGGTTTCACACACAAAAAAAAATATTAAAAAGTACTTTTCGGGTGCCTAGTGGTAGCCTTACAAAAGAATATAAAGGGGTTATCCTGCCCTACAAATAGAAGAACCGTAAAATAAAAAATTAAAAACCCAAACAAGCAAACAAAACAAAACAAAACAAAACAAAACAAAACAAAACAAAAAACTAAAACAAAACAAAAACAAAAACAAACACAAACCAACTAAACAAACAAAAAGCCCCATATCAAGGAAAAGTCCTGGAACACTTGTTTTGATATTTCTGTTTCCACAGACTCGGTTTCTTGTCAAGTTTCTCATTCCCCAGTCTGCTACTGCTGAGGTGGCTATCCCAGGACAGCCCCCTGTGGATGTTATACCTGCCCAAGCAGCTGCTCTGGACTGGGGAAGTAGCAAGCTTGCCAAGCTGCCCTGAAGTCTGGAGGGGTTGGGCCCTTATCTGCCTGAACAAAGGATGTAATGAGGAGTCTGACACATGTTGCAAATCTCTTTAAAAGTTGAATTCAAGATTACAGTATTCAGCAAAATTATATCTCTCAAGATGACAGCTTTGCTTCCTTGCAACATCTCTAGTAGGGTCATCCTCCCCCCTCTCACATCTTTATCCACAGCCTCTCATGCTCTGCCCACTTGTTGTACTCGCAGGTCAGCTCTCCCTTAGCCTGTCAGAAACCATTATAAGGCCAGACAATGAAGCAAGATAGATCACAACCTATATACCACTTTGGGTTGTTGCTTGTGCAGCACCTGTGATGAACATGTAGGATTAAATGAGCGCTTCTCGCCCATGGACACTGATGGAACAGAAAATCAAAATTAGTCACTGGGCATTTATGTTTTGCCTGGGTTACTGGAATCACTTGCAGAGGCTGTGAATGTGGAATGTGAATCAAAGACTTATTTTTGTTGGAAAAGACCATTGTTAACTTTAAACTGTCAAGTCCACCTCTAAATCATATCCTTAAGTGGCATGTCTATAAATCTATTAAATACCCCCAGAGATGGTGACCTTACCTCTTGGCAATTTGTTCGAATATTTGACAACTCTTCTGGTGAACAAATTTTTCCTAATATCCTATCTAAACATCCCATGGAACAACTTAAGGTCACTTTCTCTCATCCTATTCCTTTTTACTTGTTAGATGAGACTGACAGCCATCTCACTACAACCCAGAAGGCACATCTCTACACTAGGAGTCTGTGAGAAATGAGAATGCTAAAGTGAGACAACGAGTAAGATCTGGCCTTAGGAATGTTTCCTGCCTGTGTCTCTTCCATCATTACCACTGCACCCTGAGAACAACTGGCCTGTCAGCCTCATTCTGTGCCTGGGAATGTCATGGGACAGATCCTTCTAGAAGCTGTGCTAAGGCACAGGGAGGACAAGGAGGTGATTTGGGACAGCCAGTATGGCAGGGCAAGTCCTGCCTGACCAAGTTAATGGCCTTCTATGATGGAGTGTCTGTATCACGGGACAAGTAATTCCAATTATCTGGACTTCTATAAAGTCTTTGACACAGTCCCCCACAACAATACCTCTGGTATCAATACAGACTTTTGGATGAACAGATTGAGAGCAGCTCTACAAGGAGGACTTGGGCGTGCTGGTGGATGGCAGGCTGGACATGACTCGGTAATGTGCTCATAGCCCAGAAAGCCAAATGTATCCTGGCTGCATACAAAACAGCGTGGGCAGCAGGGTGAGGGAGGGGATTCTGTGCTTCTGCTCTGGTCGGGTGAGATCAGTGCTGCATCCAGCTTTGGGACGTGCTGCATAGGGAGGACATGGACTTGTTGGAGAGAGTCCAAAGGAGGGGCACCAAGCCAATTAGAGAGATAATGTACCTCTCCTATGGGGAAAGTTTAAGAGAATTGGGATTGTTCAGCCTGGAAACAAGAAGGCTTGGAAGTGACCTTATTGCAGCCTTCCAGTACCTGAAGGAAGCCTGCAAAGAAATATAGAGAAGGCTTCTTATAAGGGCATGTAGAGGCATGACAAGGGGTAATGGTTTCAAAATGAGACTAGGTTTAGGTTAGATGTTACAAAAAAGTTCTTTACTGTGAGGGTGGTGAAGTATTGGAACATGATACCCACAAAAGTTCTAACTGGCCAATTTCTGGAATAGTTTAGTCCAGGTTGGATGGGGCTCTGAGCAACCAGGTCAAGTTAAGTGTCTCCCTGCCCATGGCGAAGGGGTTAGAACTAGATGATGTTTAAGGCCATTTCCAACCCAAACCATTCCATAAGATTCCTCCTTAGTGGTCTTTTCCAACCTAAATGACTCTATGATTCCATGTTCTCCAACTCTTTCCTTGAAGTGGCAATGTCTGCAGGAAGGGAGAGCCCCAGTGGCTGTGCACGGTTCTGAGAAGGCATGGTAACATCAGGGGTGTGTAGTCACCAAATGTGGGACAAGCAATGGACATACTTTATTTCACCAGAACTCTATGCTGCCATCACAAAGAATTCAGAGGTACTTTTCTTCTCTGCTTCTGAGTTGTTTAGCTTTACAATTCAAAAGGGTGTGACCCTCAATTTTTTCCTATTTCCATCTCTCTTAATTCCAGCTGAGGTCACACTGTTATCCCCAATCACTGTGGTAGCTGCTGACTGATAAACAGACCGACATATATGAAGTCAATAAGAATGAAAAGAATTCACTAGAAAAGCAGAGTTTGTTGTTCTGATATGCTGGACTGTTAGTGTTAATTATGTGTTTTTTCTTTTGGTGGTCCCATGAGGAAAATTGGAAAAGTCTTGAGAGATTATAAATAACAATCTTGTAATGGTTATCCAACATTTAAAAGGTATGAGAGAGCCTTTTGATTGTTTTCTTTTGTAAATTTATTTTTATCTTTGATGGATCATTTTCACTTTTTCTGACCTTGATGTAAAAACTAAGATTCACTTTTCTGAGTCCCTGCACCAAATAACTTTGCTGCAGCTAAGCAAACAGCTCTAAACACCATCACAGAACACCTATGAGAATTCTAAAACAGTTAAGGCATTAGGTCCAGCCCACAAGATGTAGTTACACAGTGCTTCCCTTTCACATGGCTGTTACGCCTTGGTAATTGCACCTCTGAAGAGTCAAGCCTCACCCAAGGCTTTTCTGCTGAGCTCTGCCCCAGCTTGTCTGCAGAACATTAGTGACAGAACTTGGCTGTCCTCTGACAGCACCACTGTCCTCACAACTCCCTTCATTGATACAGTCCCCTCTACCACAGAATTTTTTTTTTGCCTTCCCTCTTGAATCCATTATGAATTTCACCTTCATTTTGCACTGGGCCTACATTTAGTAAAGAAAATTCCTGTCCTTGCTAGAAACTGCTAGTCCTAAAACTGTAGAGTCTGTGCTTCTGCTATCTGTCTGGAAGCTCTATGATATAGATAATATTGTTGACCTGCCTAATGCTGTTAAATAGTCCCTCCTAGTCTGTCTACAGTTTTCTTGCCAATCTGGGATCAGAACTTTGACCTTTTGCTCCACTTCATATGTCTAAGCCTTAACTTGTCAATCATACCAGATTTTCGGCTTTTGACATGTTTCAGCAAGGTTATTATGGTGTGCTAAGGCCATAAACCCATTTAAACTCCTGTGGAAGCCCAGCACATATGGTGCTACTGACTCCTCTGATGATTCTAGCATGATTTTCTGTTTGTCCCTCACAAGATCAAGGAGCTCTCTCACCCTTCTGCAAACAGGAGCATGTAAGGCATAAACTCCATGGTCTCTTTTGAGACGCCCTGACATGCAAGCAGGGGTTTCTATAGTTACTTTTATATTTGGCTTTGTAAGTCTCAACATGACTTTGGCTGTTCAGGAAGGTCCTCACAAACTGCTCCCAATTCTCTTATCTTCACACTGCTGGTAATGATACAGGAAGATCTAGAAGCTTCAGTCCCAAAATCACTTTCAGAGTACTTTGAGGGTACTTAAAATACATTTGTGTTTTGTTTGTACATTTATTGATGAATTTTATTCTCTTACTCATCTCAAAGGACATCCCAGCAAATGACTAATTCACCTAATATTATCTATGACCAAAAACAGATTAAACAGAAAGCTGAAGAGCATACAAGTTTGTAAAGAGACCAAATAAATTTTTTTCTTGATCACTTGTTTTGCCTCTAACCTTGGAAAGTACCACATGAGGCATTTTGATACACTGTGATGTATATTAGGTGCTATTTTGTTGAATCATTTCAAAATAAAATATTTTATGCCTTCTTGAGTACAATCTGAATTACAGTCATCTGTTGGGATGGTCCTTTGAGATGAGTTAAAGAACAAAATTCATCAACAAGTGTACAAACAAACTTTAGTCGTGAAGTTTCTATACAACCCCTTTTGTAGTATTTCCTGAAGAAAGAATCTCCATTTTTAATTTTTTTTCTTTTTATTTATTTAGTTTGACCTCAAATGAAGAATAAGCCTAGTTCGTAGCCTTCAAAGACTATTTTTTGGTTGAAAGTTAATTGAAAGTTAATAAAGTAATGAATAAGGATTATGGCAGAGGAATTGTCTCAAAAAGGCCATATAAACTTAAATATTGGACTTATTTCTGTTTTGCTGATTTTGGTCATCTTCCACACAGTATTTAAAAACATATAGTACACATTTTAATAATATCTTGTAGAAAATAAGTATTGGAAAAATCCCATAAAATAAGAATATTTCTTATAAGATACATCATATGTACTTTTCACAGTTCTGTACAAATGTAACATCTCACTTGTTTTGTCTTGTATAAATTTGTGAGGGTCCCAACTCTAAATAAAAGCTATATTTCATTTTTTATGTGGTTTTTCTTTCCTATAAAATGCATTTTGTTTATATTAAGAGTTATTTCAGGCACTGTTTTGTACAGGTGTGTAGGGAGAGTCTGGCTATACTTTTAATCTTCTAATTATGTAGCTTAATTTCACATCTGAAAGTTTTACTGTGCAATAACTGAAATACATTTTTAATCTGAAGAGAAAAGGGAGATCTTATTCAGTGTGAAATCAGATTGGCATGGTAATATTTGGATTAATGAATTTTTTGTTAATTTTAGAAGACTTGCTTCTAAAGTAATTTACCGTTTCTGTGTTTGTTGTTATTGCTTTTTAATGTGACAACTGTGACATGCATTTCCACAACAGATGGATTAATATCATTTTTTTTAAAAATTACTTCACCTAGACAGGTGTTTCCTGTATATATTTGACATGAAATTAAATATTGCTCCAGATGTTCTGTTTGTAGAAAAGCCAGTTAATTTTATTAGAACATTTAATCACAAATCAACAGTATAATAGAAATGCAGTCTATGTGAAGCAGATATTTAACAGAACTTCCTAATGTGGAAGAATCTATATAAAGGAGTGAAGGACATGGTTTTGTAAGTGCATCCCATAAATGCACTGATGCAGCACACGGCGTTTTCTTAATCCAGACCTGAAGTCATGTTATTTGCTTACCTAAAAGAATTTTGGTACAAGATAGGTATTTTTAACTGAAGGATATTGATAGCTTTGAGTTTTTCTGACATATAATATCCCTAACATCAGGTTCAGTTCCAAAACAATGTATTATGAATTAAAAGAGGCTCCATATCTTTGGTTGTGGGAAGTCCTGCACTGTTTTACTGCTTGGTACCATTTTGTTAATCTAGAGTTGCATACACACACAGGTAATTGCCCTGCTTGTAATGCATGAACTGAGATCTTTATGCCAGACTTAAATATCATTACATGCCTAGATATTCTTCCATTAAGATTAGCTATAGGTTTCCCATTAATTATTACATCAGATTTATTCATCATTAATAAATTAGATCTCTGTGTTCTGTCAGGGACTTCTTGGGACTCATGAAATAGGTGAAGAAAAAGCTTTAATGTAGCCCTGGTGATTTCAGGGTAAATGTAGAAATATTCTTTTTTTTTTTTTTTTTTTTTTTTTAATTTTAAATAATAATTTATGTATATGGACTAATAACAACTTAAACCCCTGTGATGATTGATGTTTTTTGTTGGCCCGTCACCTCATTGTATAGAAGTTTGTTTTAATGAGTTTCTCTAATGAATATTTTATACTGATACTTGGATGAATGGCATATGGTAAATGCAAGGTAAATTACAGCTCTTTAAATAAATATTTTTCATAAATTATTTATTTTGTGATGCCTGTATCGGTTAGATGTCATGTCAGATGAAGACTAGAAATTATTTACTCTAATACTTATTTGAGAGTTGAAAAAGTAAAAGACTTTTAATTATTAACAAGCTTCCAATATACTCGTAATTTATGGGAAACTACAATAAATTGTGTAAGATTACAATTTTGTGGGGACAGTTTTATTTATATTATGCAAAATAGAATAATCTCTTGTGTCTTTACAAGAAATTTTATTTATTCATACAAAAAAATATTGTGCTATTCCTGTTAAAACCTATTTTGATGAATTCTGGCTTCTGAAATATTATGAGTTCTTGTCAACTGTCATTGTTTCCATTATTAATACCTGGTTGTTTTTAATGGTGCCAGAAATTAAAGTTAAAAAACAGCAAGGACATACATATTGGATTGAGTATCTTTGTTTTGTATTGCAGGCCAAAACTTTTATAAATGAAGCCGCAGAACATAGCTACTTCTATCTATAGTAATGACCCAGTTCTGGATCCCCACTGAATTATTCCCACTTTTGTTACTCTCATTGAAATTAAAGAAAGCTGAAGGAATTTTAGCATCTTTCAGAACTGAATCATTTTTTCTTTCAGATATGCTAGTGCCTATCCTATAAAAAGAAACCACAAAGGTGCAAGACAGCTGCTAGAACACCAACACAAAACTGCAACAGTGTCTAGGGACTGTAATCTTTAAATGTGCCATGTTAGAGATGAATACAAGTTATTTGTGATCACCTGAAGATGGCTGGATTTTCTCTTTAGACATAACCTACTATGCATATTCCTACTTCCTAGGAGCTAATTTCATGACTAATATAATCCACATGCCTTTTAGAATAAACAGAGCAAAAACTGTAACTAAATCACATCTGTTTTCAGGAGATTTTTTATATGTCTGTAATCTAAATTCCTACTTCATGGCATAATTCTGATGTGGAGCTTTCTATGTATACATCAGGTGTCTGCTTTGCACACTGTTCAGAATGGTGGGTGAATGCATCATCTAATCTTTAGGAAATAAAAAATTTTCAAAGTGCTAAAAGTCACTGTCTTTTTAGAACTATTTGGCGAATATTCTACGCAAAAGGTACAAAGTGGATATTGAAAGTTATACAAACTAAGTGAAAGTGTTAAGGATTCAACTATCTTAAAAGTCTTTTTCAGCCTATGCGATTCTATGGTTCTGTGTCATGTGGTAGGCCTCACATTGAGAGGAATGGCACGTGTTAAGTGTTATTCTGATGGCCATTTCAAAACTGAGATGGTTTATTATGCCTTGCAATTTTCTTCAAGGAAAGCTAGTGTTCATTTGTTAGGTACACTTCTGTTCCCTAATAACTATATTTAATATAGTGGAACATTACTGTTACATTTGGACTCCTCACATTAGGGCCATATTGGATTATAAATCATGTAGAAAATAAGAAAAAAACCTCATTTTTGGCACATTTTTAAAGTATTTGTCTTAATTTTCTTCCAGTGTTTTGCCTATGGCCCTTGTGTTTTAACAGGACTGACAAAAAAAAAAGGATGACATTTTTCTTGTCTACTTCTGACCTAAACTCCAATCCAGACAATAAAAAATATTCAGAGCACTATAATCAGAATTCTCAGCTAAGCAGAAACAAGAGGTGTGTTACTAAGTGTGTTATTCATAATTGTCTTGTTTTGTATGTATACCAACTGTGCAAAATAATGGTTGCCAACAGTAGGCCATTCTTTCAGCCGCACACTAAAACACTTATCTGAAACAGCAGCTCTCCTTTTCAACAAACCAACACTAATTAGTGACCAAGACTAACAAAAAACTCTCCTGGTGTTTTTGGAACTTGCTTTCCTCAACCCTTAAAGACTAAAATAATAATGTATACTACATTCTCTCAAAATGAATATTTGCTCATCTTTTTAAAAAAATGAAGTTTAAATATCATCTCTAATAGACATAGATGGATGCTGCAATGATATTGCTGTGAATATTTATATGTGAAAGCCTTAGAAACTATTCAGAGAGATGGTACACTCCATACATTAAGGTTGTCAACAAACTGAGGCCGCCCTTCATGTGGAAGTCACATATAAGCTGTGTTTTCTGTTTCATTTTGGTTTTTTTCACAACTATACATTCTTTTCTGA
>JAHLSL010000021.1:12791403-12843903 GCA_025920805.1 Petroica traversi | reverse complement strand
TTACAGGACCACTGATGTCTGTGTGTTTGGATATAACACTGGCAGCTTCAAAACCTGTTAACATTTCAATCAGTATTTTGTGAATTACAATAAATGTAGGTGCTGAAGTTCCTGCTTTGTAAAAATATATGTCATAGATACAGGTCCATTTGCCTCATTGCTGTACTATGAAACCCATAAGGGGAATTGCTGTTACTGAGATGGGAAAGCAGAGCTGAACATTGCGAGACATAATTTTATTATTTGAAACTGTCTCTTACCAGATCCCTACTTCAGCCCAGTATAGAACCTGTATTTAAACATTTTTCCTTCTGGGTTTTTGTGGCAGTTTCTTTTAAAAACCAAAATGCATTGAAATAGCTGCTTCTTCTTTTTGCTTTTTTTTTTTTTTTTTTTTTGCTGGTAATGCTTAGATGTTATTAATTTGCAGACCTGCATTCTTCTTAGTCTTTTGTTCTAACTCTGGTGCTTCTCAAGCATAAACTGGCTATTAAAAGGTATTTCATAATTCCATCAGAAATTTCTCCTGTAGCTTTCTCTCTTGGTGACTGCGCAAGGTGACCACCTTGCCTGCCACTCATGCCCATAATCCAGCCACATTCACCAATTCCATTTGCTTTAGATTTTTTTCCCCACTATATATTTTCAGATTAACCTCTAAAATGTTAACTCCTGTCTCCCTCAGCCCCCTCCAAAACCAAAACCAAAACCAAAACCACAACACCACACACAACACCCAACATCAACAAGAAAAAACAACGTAGAAACATTCTCCAAGCCTTAGTTTGCTTTTTTCTCAAAACCCCATGAACACAGTCTTGTTCATTGGCTTGTAAGCAAAGATGCTGGATGACATCTTAATAATATCAACCCCTCCCTTCTATATCTCAATTAAATATTAGCTGTTATTGGTCTCAAAAATTCTTTCTCCGAACTACCCTTTTCCTACCTGACTTCTTCTATTCCATAATGAGAGATTGACTTCTATGTCCCACTTGCCCATGGTATTTATTGCCTGTTTGTTACATTTTTCTGCTATCTACTCTTCCACCTATTCCCACTACCTGGGAGATGCTTCACCTAGCCATGAGTAAATGCCTCTAAATGCCTTTGAAAATTGTCTTTCAAAATTTTCAGCGCTACAAACAGAAATGTTTACAACAGACTGCAAGTATTCTAAGGTCATAGTCTGCTGACAAATTCTGTTCCCCACCCCTCCTTCTTTTATTTATCTACTATGTTTTTTTATAAGACCCTTGAGTGAAGGAGAGGGCATTGTTTTTCTATATGTTTGTATAATACTCAGCAAAACAGTGTCCTGGTCTATGATCTCAGCTGCCAGGGACTCTGGTAATGCAAATAATATATATAAGTGGAGCACATGCTCCTTGGGCATAGACCACATGTGAGGTAAATAGGATTACATCCTGCAGGTTAAAACTAGCCTACTATGGTAATACAAAAATGTATACCAGCCACATGACCCAAGGGGATCTTCTTGACTGCCTCTTGATAACGCAGGCTGCAGAGCGGTTGTCTGACCAAAGGAGAACTAAGCCGTTCTTGAATTTCACACCTTAAAACATCAATGCTACTGAGGCAGGAGAAATTTCCCGTTAAATGATTCACAGACTTAATCCCTTTGATATTCGATTGGCTGACCACAACTTAGCACAGCATGCTGCTGGAGTACATCTTTAGCTCTGACTCACAGAAAGATCTCATTCCCACTGGAATTCTGATGCAGAGACTGGGATTAAAACCAGAACTCACAGGGATGGGAGGAAGGTACAAGACAGCGACTGGCAAGATCTGGTTTATTAACTCCCATCTCTGACATACTTTAGAAATTTTTCTTTATCTTAGTCTTGGAAAAACTATTTAATTCCTTTAAGTTTTAATTCCTCATCTGTGAGCTCTCTTAATGAGCCTTTACTGTTTGTCAAGCTGTGAGCTATTCAAAAAGTAGGAGTTACAGAGCTCTTAATACTTTTCTGTGCAAATATCAAAATGTATATGTTAGGGATATAAGCAGAGCAGAGAAAAAGGAATTAAATTCTTCTGAACACAAAAAGCAATTTAAGGGGAACAGAAATTTTTCTTACAAGGAAGAAAGAAAGAAGAATTTAAAAAATAAAAAAAAATAAAAATAAAAATAAAAATAAAAATAATAATTAAAAATAAAAATAAAAATTAAAAATAAAAATAAAAATAAAAATATAAAAAAGCAGAAAAAATACTAAGAAAAAGAAGAATAAAATCGAAAAAACAGAATATAGCATTTACAGCGTACCTGTAGGCACTTACAACACTGTCCACAGTGAGAAAGACAATATTTCTGATGTATTGCTAAGGAATATTAAATGAATTCTACAAAACCAAATTCTACAAAAAAAAACTTCAGAGGAAATACTCCAAATTTTCTTCCTTTTCTAACACTTTCATTATTCCTGCTTCAGCATTCAAAAAAATCAAGGTTGTCTTACTGGCCACCATTAAGCTGCTACAGCAATATAGATTACTGGCAAATCCAGATACTTAAAAATCACCTCTGAAAACATGGCTGAACTCCCCAAACTTTCCTGTGGCCACAGACAAACCAACCTGACTGTCAACAGAGAAAGCCAAAGAAATCCAGCACTTGATAAGAGCAAGGAACACTATCATGTTTCACACTGTCTACACTGCTAAATCCCTGTCAGATCCCTTTCCTGACTTTGACATTGTCAAAGACAGAGTCCCAGATGTGGTGCCACTCAGCCCACACGCTGGTGCTCCCAGGCACAAAGTGTGCAGTGCAGACAAGGTGGTGAGGGAGCTGCTTCTAACTGCATTGCAATTGCCTGATCTGTTCCCATCCTTGGGAAGTACAAGTTTACAGGGCTTCCAGCAAGCTGAGACTGATGCCTGCTGCAACCAGGAGCAGAGGCAGGGAAGAGTCCTTGTAAAGTTGGGCTATGGTCTCACAAAGTAAGTTGTAATTAACTGCAGAGCTTCCAGACAAGGCAGAAACCCAAAAAGAAGTGCATGTCTTGGGAAGCAAGCAGCAGGCAGTTCACATGAGGGGTGGTGTCACCTGCCTTCTCCCAGAGCACTCAGCTGGGAGGTCATGCTGCGGGTTGCTCCTTGCATTGGCACCACTAAATTCTGCCTATCAACTGATAATTGTTTTTTGGTTTTTTTGGTTTCGCTGGTTTTTTGGATGGTTTTCCTTCTCCTGTCCATTTCCTCATTGTGTTGCACTGACCCCAAGTACTCAGCTAAGGGGCTCTGGTGCCTCCCAGCAGTAGTCTTTGGTGTCTGACTAGGGGTAGCAAGGTCCAAAGGTATCATGCTTCTCAGATCCATGATACCTCACAGCTAAAACTGAGGCACATGAGTGATCCAGACCAGCTCATTTTCCAGGCTCAAAGGCAAAGTGTCTTTTCCAAGTAATGCATTCAAAGTTCATATAGCTTCTGTTAACATAATGGAACAGTTTGAAAACACTGACTGAGTAAATATCTGTGCCTGTATAATTAATCATTTTATCTACAATGTGACAAGCAATGAACAGATTCACAACAGTCATTCTTTAATACCATTTCTGTCAGAGATACCACAAATTTTGCCATCACTGTGGAATATTCCTGCAATCTTGTCAAATTGTATCTTACAGCCTGTGTTATTTTTAACATTAATATTGGGACAGTAGACCAGTTTTTGTCATTCTTCATCTAAAGGCACCAAAGATAATTATTAAAATATATCTATATGTGAAGATAAAATCTTATATTGCACAACCCTGTGATGGGCCATATAAACTGGATGAAAATGCTTCCAATACATATTACACTGTTCCCCCTTTGTGTACAGATAAAGGTATTTTTCAAACCATATTGGTTTTAGATGGTTAAAGAAAGACAAAGAGGCAATATCACACAGGCAGTGGCAATAGAAATGGAAATCTGCCTCTGTTTTACACTCATTTCAGCTGATCTCAGCAGCTTTGATCATTGCAATCCAAGGGTGGCATACATACATTTTACATTTCTTCTGGGGAAAGTGCCTCTGAACCATGCCTTTTGTGTTGCTCATGAGAAGAGGAACAGCCAAGAGAGAAAGCACCTGAGTCTCCTTTGTGGGTACAACCTGAGCTTCTTTAGCTATTTCACCTCTTGAAAGGTAAATAAATTGAAAAAGAACCCTGCTACATTTCATAATAAGCCAATCATGTTCACAGAATCACAGAATCTGGAACTGATAAAGTTAGAAGAGATCACAGTGGGTCATCTGGTCCATCCTCCCTGCTCAAGCAAGGTCATTCCAGAGCACATGCCACAGGATTGTGTCCAGATGGTTCTTGAATATCTCCATGGAGGGAGACTTCACAACCTCTGTGGGCAATCTGTCCCAGTGCTCAGTCACCTGCATAGGAAAATTTCTTCCTCACATTCAGGTGAGGAATGACCTTCCTGTACATCAGTTTCTGCCCATTGTTTCTGGTCCTATTGCTCAGCACCACCAAGAAACACCTGATGCCATCCACTTGTCATACTCCATTCAGGTATTTATAGACATAGATGAGGTCCTTCTCAGCTGAACTTCCTCAGCCTGCCCTTGTAATGGAGGAGCTCCAGTCCCCCAATCACCTTTTTCATTCTCCTCTCTCCAGGATCTTCATGTGTCTCTTGTACTGAGGAGCCCAGAATTTTGCTTCCTTGGTCTTATGACTGCTTTGGCCTTATTAAACAAACTCATCTTGCCTCAATTCATGTACATAAGCCACATATCATAATTTTGAATGTCTGAAGACATAGACACTGAACCACTGTCATGCAATTAATTGTGGCTTGGGTCAGAATGGTGCAAAATCACCAAATCAGTCAAACAAATGATATTAAATGAAGTGAGCTGATTGAAAGGAAAAGAAATCAAAATACACTTATAAAGAATAAGATAAGGGCAAGGACAAACAAAATGTTTTAGAAATGTTGTTATGGTCATTTATTCAGATGTCCAGAAGCATCCTGAAAAGGATGTCACATATGGTGATATACACTAGGACCAAAAAATCCCATAAGACAGATGTGAATACTCTGATAGACACTGCAATGAAAGAAAGCTCAAAAGCATGTCCAGAAAAATTAAGTAATAAATCTGGTGAAAAGAAGAAGCCGTGGAAAGGGCATCATTTCAGCTCTGTTGCTACTGCCTAGGTGATGGAGGAAAATTTAAAACAAACAAAAACAACCTGGAAAAACAAGAGTATTTAGGACTGAATAGCAGATGTCCTTCTGTGAATGAGTGAGGTACATTGAACCACAACTGTAGTCTTTGTGTGTGGTGTACAGAGCAGACATCAAATGTACATGATTTAGACTGCATCAGATGACAGTGTTCCTGCTTTCTTTTCCCTACATTTTCAAGTAGCTCAGTCTGAACTGTGTGATTAAAGTTTGATTAAAAATATATACTGAGTTACATAAAAATATGTACCAGTAGTCTGGTAGTCATTGGTCACAAATATACAACAATTGGTTGGTTGCAATACATCTATAGCTACTAGAATTATAAGTTGAATTCTTGCAAAGATGCACTCTGGACTTTCCAGCAAATATGTTCTTTATGAAGAATTATCAATGTCCTCCATTCTTTTCCAAACCCAAGGTTTCCTCTCAGCCTATTTCCATAGGAAGATACTTCTCTCTGCTAAGCTGAGAAGATTCAATGCAGGACACTCAGTGGCAACTCCTTGTCCATGGGATGCACTAAAGTAGCATTTCCAATGGTGAATGAGCTATCAAGAGCTCTTAAAAGGAGAATATAGTATCTCCTTTCACTGAACAAGGAAAGAAAAGATGTAGGTATTATGTATTTCAACCATGCATTCTGTGTCTCTGTTCCAAATATGGACTTGTATAGTCATATCAGATAAATCAAAAATCCGCATTTCTTTCATGTGATAAGACTTGGAAAATGTGTTACTAGTCACCTAAAAAGACAAGTTTATGTACAATATCTTGAAAAACTGTTTGACAACAGAAGGTCGGATGTGACATATATTTGACATCCTAAAACCTCAAACTAGTAAAACTTTGAGGTCAAGCAAAGGTAAAATCAGAATAACCCTCTTCAGATTTTTATCGTGTATGATAGAACCACAAATAAACTTTAAGTTCCAGCTTCTAACATGTCTGAACTTGACTGAAAGCTAAAGAGAAAGCTTATCTATTGATTTTCACATGTAAGCTAAATGGTAAAATAACCTTGACTCATTAAAGATGTCAGTGTTGTAGATGATTTGGATATCTTTGCCATTTGAAAGTAACATATGGATAATTTACTCAAGTTGAGTTTTTCTTAAGTAATTTGCAGTGCTGCACAGCTTCAGATTTTTCACCTTCATGGTTACCAAGAATACTTTAGTATGAATCAAAATATTCAACAGTGGAAAGAAAAGCTAGTCTATGTATTGAATCTGTACAAGGAGTAATATTTCTTTTTACACTTACAAGTTTTACAGTGGATTGCTTATTGAGATTTTGCCAGTGCATGCACAAAAAAAAATGTTATAAATAGGAATATGTGATTGAAAATTGCAAATTATTTTGCAAATAATAGGTCCATTGTAAAATACCCAGAATGCCTCATGAAACAGTGTCAGTGCTTGCCCATTGTTGTATAAATATTACCTATCTAGCCTGTCATCTCAAGTCTGTGAGACAACCAAGATTTTATTTCTAATTGGTTTTTTTATTACTATCAAATAAAAAAAGCTCTGTTCATAAAAAATTATTAGGGCTGTTTCACTAGAAATTTTGTGGTCTGGGATTGCACCTTTTCCTAGGTAAAGTTGCCATCTCTTTCCTTACTGAGAAAGAATTATCTTTCTCAACGTTTGGCAGAATTATTTCAGCTATGTCTCTTGATATCTTTGGCTTCTAAATGGATACAAGAATAAGCCAAAGATGAAAAAAAATTATTCACACTGCATGGGATAATGTAAGAGTAGGTGTCATGCTAAAGAAAGTTTTCTTATAGGAAAAAATATGTGTTCAGACGTACTTCAAAGGTGACCTTGATATTCATACTCTACATAAGTAAACTTTGTATCTATTTACAATTTTCAAAGGATAAAAATCCTCATCCTAAGGCTTTAGGGCAGCTTATTCACCTAAGCAGATAATCTGTGATGCCCTAAGTATGAATATGATACTGAGTGGATGGGCTTGTGCATTTTTAAAATCACAAGCAGAGTATGATGCCTATGCAATACTTTCTTTATATCTAGAATATTTGTAATTTCTGACAAGCTCCTTTTGAGATCCTCAATCTGAATTTCTAGCCTTTCTAGCCTTTTTAGAGCCAGATCATGTCACCCCATTCCTGAGATGTATTTTTAAATGGTGTGTCATGAGCACAGCCATGATATTTGAACCAGAGCATGATTCAAAATCAGAGTGCTGTTAACTTGCATGCAAGTGCTTTGCAGTCTCTTCAGATTTTCTCTTGCATGTTTGTATCAGAAATACAATATGAATGAACTGAGGATGGATTTCAAAACAATCAGATGTAAATTAATTACTCTTGGTTCTGAAATCCCTAGAAGTCTGTGTGCAGAATTTGGCTAAGAAAGGCAGAAGTGCCTAGAAAAGGAGGGAAAGGCAGAAGGATGCTGGGTGAGTGTTCCTTAGGGCTCTAAAGTTATAAAAGAAATTTGTATTTCCAGGGACATATATGATTAGAGAGTTTGGATTTGAAAGCCATCGGTGAAACTGAAGGAACATTTAAAGTAGAATTTGGGTGTGTGCTCCTGCCAGTGTTTGAGTAATTGGGAGCACTACACAACTAGAAATGAACATTTGCTGCAAATTGTGGTGCTTCTAATTAAGTCAGACAGTGGTTACAGACCTGTGTCCAGAACAGTTTTTCTTTGCTTGAATTATGTTGGATCTCTCCTAGGAACTCACTATTAAGTTATCATTTTGCTAAAGAACACTCAGCAGAGTTTTAAGATTCCCCTCCAAATACAAAAGAGAATACTTGGTCCAGAATCCAGCACTGGTCTGAATCAGTTTAGAGCTCTGCAAGGGGATTTTTGCCCCCAAAAGAATCACATCAAGGACAGTCTACAAAAGGAAAAGTCAACCTGTCTAAAAAGGAAAACAATGAAAATAGCTTTATTTGGTAAAAACAAAAAACTTCAAGGCTTGTTTTCTCATGAATTTCCACTGAAGAAAAGCAAAAGGTAGTGTCTGTAACTCAAGTTAGGAGAAAAGTTGACTGAGTATTGACAGACACCACAAAAACTGGTTTAAAAGGTTGATGTTTTGAGGAGATATACTGTTCTTAGAACAAACATTACTGCAGAATGATACAAACTACACTAGGGAAATCAGCTAGAAGAGCGAGTGCTCTCTGAATATGTGGCAGCTTTGAAGAAGTTGGCAGGAGTATCTTTTTGGGACAGTCATAGATCAGGCATTGTGGGACAGGAATGTTTATGACATATGAAACTGTCATCTGTGAAAGCTTGCAACCTGTGCACAGACACCCATACAAACACAAGTACCTTAGCTTAGAACTAAGAGCTTAGAAAAGAATAGTCATATAAAATTTCATTGTAGCAGTAGGGATTTTATTTTTGAAGTGACAAACAAAATACACAGGTATTTTGAAAGAAAGTCTTTTTTTCCACTAAGTACCCATCTAAAGAAAGTGAGGGAGTAGCCCCCAAATCAAATTGTAGATGGAAGATGTATTTCTACTTTAAAACAATGTTATGAGACAGAGTTTGCTGAAAAAAATCTGCCTTCAGCAGAGATGGTGATGAAGTTGTTGGTCTTCCTTCCTATGGATAAGTTCTTCCTGAGAAGATGACCAGAGTAAAACAGGTGAGGAACAGAGATCATAATGTAAGAGGGACACCAGGGTGATATGTAAGCAGAAAAGTACTCCTCTCTGTCTGGTGGGATACAGTTTAAAAGGAAGAATGGATGAAATCTTTTGAATATTAAACTGATTGCAAGTGTTCAATGAAATAAATACAATGCTTTAGCATAATTTAAAACTAACACATAATAGCTCACCGCCAAGAAGAAACGGTTTAGTCAGATGAATTTTCCTTTTGATCTCAAGTAGAAGGCTTCCAAAATTAGAGACCACTGCTGATATGAAACGCGCATGGCCAGGAATTTATCTTGATATCCTATATGTAATAAATCCAAACTCACAGATATTGCTATTGAGTATTTATTAACAAATTAAGATAATAATGCAAAGGAAGAAACATGAAGTGGGTTAATAAACTAGTTAGGATTTTCATTTGAATTGGCAATTAAAGCTAAGCATTAAACCAATTTTGCAAGGACAGATTGTAGCAGAAAACACAAGGTAGCACTTTACATCAGAGATTTGTTTGAGCAGATATTACTCAAAATCCCAAAGCCTTTGATATTTATGGATTTAAGTTGTGCCTGCTACAAAGTTTTGATGGTGTTGGAGATGGTGTCTGACAAAACACCTGTTTGAACCAGGAAGCAGCATCAGGAGTTCCATAAGCATTCACTCACAGGAAAAACAGTCCCTTTAGAATGTAATTTCATGCAGCTAATTTTGAAACTGTGTTTCTAAATATAACAAAGAGAATGTTTCATCAAAGATAGATAAGAGAGTATCAGGTATCTGAAGGCAAACCTCCACCTGCAATGAGCAGGGAGCTGGATTCAATGATCCTTATAGGACTGCTCCAGTTCAAGATATTCCATGACAAAATTATCTTTTTTGATAAATAAAGTGAATTTCTGACTTCAAAAATTTCAAAAAGCAAACACAGCAGTATTGGTGACTGCTATAACTGCTGTTACATTAAAGCAACTGATTTTCCCAAATTTGCAAGTATTAACAAGTAAAAATTTCTCAAGGATATCCTGATATATATCAGTGAAATTAGAATTTAAGAAAAAAATGTCATATTGGACTTCTTGGCTTGAAATTGCTATAGACATGACAACAGAACAAATAACAGTATATGATGAAAGGAAAAATGGGAAAGCAAATGAAAGTAGATAAAACCTACAAGTTAAAACCTCTATGAGACCTAAAGGAAAGCCAGAGGATATTTCAATTAAATACCAATTTCCCATAGAATTAAAAAAGTAAGAATACTTTAAAAATCTTATTGGTAACATCTGTAGGCTCACTACTAGGTTTGTTTGATCACATACTGATGTATAAAGACAGGAATGTTCAGCAGATATATCAGTTATTTATTTGAAACAAAACAGAGAGATGTACTACCTGTCCCATGTGATGCTGTTGTAATTGGAACTTTAGCCCCTGTGGCAAAGGTTTTTTAACATTTTTAAGTTAACTGGCCAAGTTATCTCACACTCAGGAACTACCTAGTATCTTTCTAAACCATAAATGTTAACCATAACAGGGCAAATTCCAAGTAACTCAAAGACTGTAAGTGATTTCCAAATATTTCAAAGGGTTCAGAAGTTTAAGCAGAGAGTTACTAATGGGACAGAATGGTGCTAAATTTAACTAAAAATCCATTACTCACAAAGTAGCTAGAAATTTAATTATAAGAGGAAAAAATATAGTCAATGCCAAATTATTCTCCAAAAGACAGGAAATGTCATCAAGTTGTATGGAGTTTTTTGCTTGAGCCTTTTAATAGAATTAAAGACTTCAGCTATAAAAACATTCTGCAGGTAACAGGGACTTCTTCCAACCAACTGACTTATTACTAAAAGATATTATGGTTAATAACAGGTGGAGCCCTATGTGGTTAATAGGTCATGCAAATTTGGTTTATAGACAGATGACTGAAACTAGTTGGTTTTGCTAGTAAACAATAAAGGGACTTTTTCAGTCAGACCCAGAACTTCAAACCTAG
Source organism: Petroica traversi (assembly GCA_025920805.1). Classification (NCBI taxonomy): domain Eukaryota; kingdom Metazoa; phylum Chordata; class Aves; order Passeriformes; family Petroicidae; genus Petroica; species Petroica traversi. The sequence continues at coordinate 12,833,018 of JAHLSL010000021.1, read as the reverse complement.
ATCTAGTGTTAGCTGACCTCTTAATCAAAAACGCAGATGTCAGTATCACATCTTTCAGATGAGCAGATATTGGTGGGGTAGCAAATGATGAGCACATCTCACTTTCACAGAGGCATTTGAATGTTAAAATGGGTAGGGCTTGACTTTTCAATACAGCACTATGAAACATAATATATTTGAGAGTGGGGCAAAAAAGGACTCTGGTTAGAGAACTGAATAATTCTAGGCATCAGTAGCTTGGAGTTGAAACACAATACTGAGTCAGTCAGAGACAACTGCTGATCCTGCTCTTTCTGCAGGACATGCATCCGTGGCTCACAATTTCTTTTGGTATGAAAATAAAACCAATACCAGGTAGCAGTGTGGAACTCAATTTCACTTTGTACCATAGCACATAAAAAGGGTGAGTAGGATATATATCCATCCATACTTCAGCAAGGACACAGAAAACCAGAAAGAGAGAAAGATTAAGATAATCTAAAAAGGGCTTTGGGGAAAGAAATTACAGGTTTTAGAATCCAAGGATTTAAGGTTCCTCAGTTACTTATTTTGTAAATTAAATTGAGAGGGGCAATCCAACATCAAAACACATGGTAGATTTTCCTTTGGAGTCTTGAAGGTAAGATCATACATCCTCTTCAGAAATGTGCACCTAGAAGGCTAGGAGTACCGATGACTGACTCTGCGACAGGTGCCTCTCTGCAATGACTGGATTCTGTAGGTCCTTATTTAAGGACCTTATTAGATAGCTTATTAGATATGCAACCCACAATGAGACGGTAATTTTAACCAGACCTACCCCTAGCTTTCAGTAAGGCATGGTTAAGGCATTAAGGCTTTCGCTTTCCCCAAAGGCACATCTGGGCTGTTGCTGTCTTCCTACAACATCTGATTTTTCAACAGCCCCATTCAGGAATTTCTGACTAAGCATTAGGCTCCTTTTCACATATCTGGCTAATCAAACTTACAGACAGAGCTCCCTGTGTAAATCCTAACTCATGATTCTTAGAGCAGAATCCTTGGGCTTTCCAGCCCCATATGTCTCACACAGCTAACAGCTTCCACAGGCCCACGCAATTTTGCTTTATATGTAATGTTAGATCCCTAGGATCAGTGAAGGATTTCTAGTGTAACAATTTGGATTATGGACTGCATAAAGGATTCCTTTCATGAGAGCGGTGTTTCCTGATAAAATTCTGTCCTTTTTCATCCTTACCCTATTTCTCTGTTTCTCTACTTCACAGTCTGCTTTCAGCTGCTGCATTGGAAAAAGGATATCACTGGAATCACACAGCAGTTCTAATTGTGTTTGAAGAAAAGTGCAAGTTGATGGACTGCAATAAAATGTTGTGATATCTTGACTATACTGGGGGGCTGATCTCAAGAGGTTTCAGTTATAATGTACCTGGTGACTGAGAATGGCTTGGGTTATGGTGCAGAGATGTCATGATGCTAGGCAGAATTTCGGTGTTAACATTTGGGGGATGGAGGGAGTGTATTAGCTCCCTGCTGGATTTTGTCTTTGTTTTTGTCTTGGAACTTTTTTTGAGAGCAACACGTGTGTCACTTATATCATTATTACCCCATGCTTTTCAATACACACATTCTCACTCTAATGGTGGTTTTTTAAGGGTGTGAAACGTATGAATATATTTATATATGAAGGTATTTTGCAGTTAAAATTACCATTTCTTGAATTTGGAGGAAGATACTCTGTGGGGACAAAAAGCATTCCAGCCTGATCTAGTTCTATTTTCTCTTCTGCAAAACTTCATGTCTGTCTGATGCTATTTGCTGGAAGACAGGTTGAAAATTTGGCAGTGCTTCTTTGTGAATCAAAATGTTAATATTTACACCTTTTAAAAAATCTCTCCAAATAAATAAAAAGCCACACGGTATAATATAACTTTTAATTTGATGACGAAACAAGCTCAACTACTGCATTCTTTTGGTTTGGCTTGGCTTTTATTATATCATGTTGCTTTACATTTAATATTTTACTTGGTTAGTGCTAAGCTCTCTTGAGAAATGTTGGCACCCTGGCTTTCTTTCTATTTCTGCTTTATTTTCCACTAAAATATCACATGCTTTGAAAATTAATTTGGAGGAAAAATAGCATTTGTTACAGTAATATGTTTCATCATTGTATAGGATATCCTCTGTATCACTCCATCTATTCTGGGTGCTACTGCAATTAATGCAATCACTTTTTAACCTGGCATTTCATAGCAATAATGCTGGCCTTTATGCAGCCTGTCTCCTGTTTTCTATTGTATAAAACTTTTCACTGTGGATCTCAGCATGGTTTCGAAAGTGCATCTGTCCTATTCTTTATTTTATCACACAACCTTGAAATAAGAAGTTAATTTCTATCACAAACTTGACCTTTAATGCTGTTGAGCCTTATCTTTTCTCATACTTTTTCTTTAACCTTCTAAGATACAAAAGACATCTTAAACCCATACAGAGCATTAAATCCTAAATATTTTTTAAGCAGCTATGATCTACTTGCCACATTAGAGTTGTAAATTAAGGTCTCATGTGTTGCAGGAACCAGCCTTCCATATCACAGTTTTCTCCCCTGAATGAGGCAAGAGTCAGTCAGTAAATATATGTGGTCAACCTCAGATTTGCCTCACTGGGAGTTCACATGTATTTTTAACTGCCTTCAATTGTTAATGTATTCCTCAAATGAGATGCATCACCTTGAAGAATGACTTTTTGCCCTCTGGGAATACGCCAAACAAGTATTTCATTCACTATGATAATCAGTTCTACCTCCAGCAACATATGAAACCCAAATTTAATAGGCACTAGTGATTAGGTTTTAAGACACAGAGTCATCACTGTCCACTGTAACAATAATAATAATAATAATACAAGGGGAAAAAAAAAAAGAGGAGAAAAAATGCACTCTATTTGCTTTTAGGAATCATTAATAAAATCAATCTAACTACCAACATTTGGGGAATATGCTTAATAAATATAATGTGTCTTGTCATTAAAGAAAAAAATGATGGCAGCATTTTTTATTAATTTTGAAATTTTCTTGAGCATAAATAAAAGCTACTATTTAAGTTGTGTAACCCTGGAAGCAAAAAAAGACAAAAAACAAAAAAAAAAACCAAAAAAAATCCTAAAAAAAAAACAATAAAAAGGAAGGGGGAATTGTGTATCATATTCTTTAAAAGCTTGTAATTATAAAATTTATAATGAAAGGAAGAATTTGGGAGAGAAAATGAGAAAATTGAGCTCCCTGAACAGTTTTCAGTGTTAAAATTACCCAAGATCTTCCTGGACTTTAACTTTTATAGAAAGCAGAAAGGATAGTTATATGGCACTACAGAAAATAAAAAATCAGCCTTTAAATCAGCAGCTTAGGTTGTGGACAGTAAATGATACAGTGGTTCCACTTTCTTGGAACTGAGAAGCAGAAGAAAATGAAGAAAGATGCCAGTGACAGGGTGAGGATGATGAAAGCAGGCTAGCATTATGAATGATATGTTAAGTGATTGGCTCAGATGGAATCATGGGATTGCTGCCTTTTGCAGATGCTGATTTTCATCTATATTGTTTGCCTCTTTCTCAGAAAGGCCTAACATATGCAGAATGTGTGTGCATGCGCATGAGCAATATAGAACAAATACAGATATATATTTATATGATAAGTTATATATTCGTGTATGTTCAGAAGCCACCTTATCCCTTTTAATGTCCTTACACCTGATCCATTTAGCTAATCAGGATAGCTTACTTTGACATAAACCAATAAACAGTGTCTTACATGAATTAATATCCTCCTGCTTTCTTTATTCATGAAAGTATAACATTTCTTTTTTCATTTGTCTACCCCACTGAAAGGGAAAATGTTTTGTTTGGTTTGTTTTGTTTTCTTTTTTTTTTTACTAATTGCTAATTCTGAAAGGTGTCTTCTGATCTGCTAAACTGCATAAATACAAGAAATAGTATTTCTACTTAATAACAACGTGTTGTCTAATAGGAAGACATACTGAGGTCCTGTTACATTTTCTTTGATGTGCTTTAAGCTGCATACCGTGCATTCTCTGCTTTCAAACTAACAGGCATTACCAGTATCATTCAGTCTTCTGGCTTCTTTGTGTGGACAAACAGAAAGATAAAATGATGCTTAGCATTGATGGGATATATCAGAAACACATGCATGCAATTAAATGTAATACTAATTTTGAAGGGTTGTTTTACTAAGATTACCTTCAGCAATATTTTTGGCGTCACAAACAATCCTTAACTCCAAGCTTCATCTCTGAACATTAACTCTTTAGTGCCTCATTTATTTCTTTTTAGCCCTATATTTTTTGAATATCCTTGCTTTGCAGTTGAAACAATTTGAATTTTAAAGAGTCAAGGGGGTAGAGGGTAGGGGGTCACACACTAGCATATAAAATAACACCTTAAATTATTTTTCTATTAAATTCTGATGTGAGAAAAAGTAAAATCTTCCCATTTATCAAATATATTGGGTTTTTTAGCTGTGCAGTTTAGGTACCAAATCATTTATTACAAAAATACCTAGCAACTTAAGAGGTGTATACAAAGGTGTCTAGATATCTAAATACTAATCAGGATGTACTCATTTTCATCTGAATATCTTGTTGGAGATTATTCATTTTATGAATACTTATGATGGCCATGATAATATTTAGGGTATTATTTCTGGGAAAAAAAAAATGCCAGAGAACTATTCAGTTTAAAGTTTCTTAGTTTAAGACTCTATTCTAGAACAGGTCAGTGGCATTTATGTAACTAATTTCTTGCTGTAATCCTGTCACTTCACTGAATATTTACCAATTGCTTGTGGGGAAAAATAATGAATTCCTTTTTTCAGAGCAATAAATATTGATAATTAAACTAATGAAGTATTATTATTTTTTCTAGGCTGGACATAGAATTGACCCAGGTGCTCATTATTAAAACTTTTTAATATATTTTTGCAGAATGAGAAAATGAACATCAGTGAACCGATATAATTAGCATGCCTTCTAAATAGATGATATAGTTATATACTTGTTAGTATTAGGAGATCCTACAAATTTCATTTATCAAGATACAGCCCAGCAGGCATTTTCTAGTGAAAAGGGCGCCTGTGAATCCCCAGTATACCACTCAGATCACCCCCTGAGGGGAAACGCAACTTGCATTCAAATCAAACGTTTTCCTATCAAATGCTCCACTAATGGCTTTCCTATGAGACCCAAGCCTCTCAGTCACCTACTACCTATTTAGACATGTCAAAACAGAATTCGTTGTTTATTTGTATTTCATTGAAGTGAGTCTGTTTTCTCATATTGAATTTGTATCCAAACCCCAGGTTGTCAATACTACTTAGTTAGATCTGCTGTTTGTTGTGTTTTTCTCTGCATGCGATCCAGGGGAAAAATTAGTGTCACTCATGCCAGTATCAAACCTCCTATAAATCCTTAAGAACTGTATTAAATAATTTTATAAAGTAACTAGCATATATATTGAGGGATATTGGAAACACTTCTCACATTGTAAGCTGTTTTATCAGACGCAGTGATGACTTTGCTATGCTAAGATTTGCCCAGAAAAAAGCCAGGAAAATAACCAACGTAAGGAGAAAAAAAAAAAAGGGGGGGGGGGGGGGAAGCCATTGTTTTCAGTATTTCTCTAAATTACAGTAAGTTTAATTGCCTCATTTCAATATAGCTCAACTAGTCAGCAAACATACGTGACTGCAGTGATTTTTAGTGAAAATTATTTAAATTAATTCTGTTAGCAGCCTCTAAGTTAGTTTACTTGTGCTTAAGCCTAAATCTTTGCATTAAACATTCCATAAAAACAAGAACTAAGTGTTATGTTTGATATGCACTTCAAAAGCCTAAAAGGCCAAAGAAAGCCCTTCCTTAATTATTGAAGAAGTGTCTGTAAAGGAAACATGAGCAAATAGCATTCATGCTTTCATCCCCAGTAACCTTTTATTGTCCTTTTCTTCAGATGGCCAAGTCAGTATATTTAATAAAGGGAGCAGCAACCATCAAAGAAGGCAGGGGTCTAATAAATGGTCCTGATTAAAGGCCCTGACAGGGTATGAACTTTGCATAAATTTTCCTATGGTGTCAGGCTAGGATCCTGATTGAAAACCCATTAACATAATCACACATTTAGAGGAAATGCTGTAATGTATCAAAAACATTTCCCTTAGTGTAATAATTTTAAGGACATTAAAATGCAAATGATAATAAGGAGCTATGTTTTAGTGATGTTCTGAAAGCCTGATTATTCAAATATTTAGTATGAAATATGGAAGCTCCTTTAACTAATGCATCTACATGATTTCAAAGATTTAATCTATATTTGTACTTGAAAGACTTTTATACCACTACTGCATATTTCCTGTTAATTTAGACTTGCAAAATTCAGCAAGAAATTTGGTTTAAATGATAGTGCTAAGTGCTAAGACCTTTTAGCCTGGAAAAAAAAAAAAAAAAGTCTGTGTTGAAACCAGCACGCAAACCATGCTCTCTAATTGTAGAAGTCCACATTTAGGCATTGTTTGGCTTATAAAAATAGCTTGCAGAATTTGAATCGTACTTTTCTCTGTTTCTATTAAAATATATGCTTAAAACAGATGGGCCGTTCAATCTCAGAAATGATATTCTTTAATGCTAATTTTTAACAATAAAAGAAACACTATCCTCCCACACACAAATAGCCATAATTATGTAAAGAATGACTGCTTCAGACTGATGACTTTCAATATGCTTGAGTCTAGCATACTGGTATAAGAGGCCAGAAAGGTCAACAGTAATTCATAACTGCTATAAAATTGTGTAGCATCCTAGGGCTTCTGGAGGATGCTGACATTATCATGCTTCTTCTGCTGGTTTGTATATGTAAATTTGTGATAGGAAGTGCACTGCTTTGCCATATCGCATGCAGAGCATCAATCAGGCAGTAGAATACATCAGAGTATTTTCATTATGCCTAGTTATTTACTGCATCAGAAGAAATTACCCTGGCAAGCCAAGCGGCCTTCTCTGGATAGCATGATATGACCAACCAGGTTTCAGCTCAGAAGTCTTGTAAACATTACAGGATTAATCTCACAATCACAATCATCAATCTTTCCTAGTCCTGCCTGGGTGCAACTGCGGAGATTGGTAACCAGGCAATGTAGATTTAAATTTAACCCTGAACATCAAGAGCTATATGTCAGATCTGTGCACCATATTACAAACACCTATATTTTTACTCCAGCTTTAGTACAAAATGATGAAAACATAAAATTTTTGCACTTCAAATTCATGCCTAATTTTTCATTCCCATTTTTGATGCATTACGGGGAAATAAGAAATATTCTGAAAAAGATACATTTCATAATACCGGAATCTAATGCTAGAATGATGCACTGTGATGCCTAGATCTAATGTATGTATTAGAGACAACTGACACTGCAGTAAAATGTGGAGAAGTAATACAGGTTCAGGACCAGACTTGGGCTCCCTGGCACTAAGCCATTAGAGGTTAGGGTACTGTAGGGGTAATGTACTTAGCCTCTAACAAATGGAGCATTAAATACATCACGCTGACTCATAGGTAGCACTGGCACCAGTTTCTGAAATGACTGCTTGCTTGCCCTCTTGCCAAAGGAGGGAATGATTCTGGCAAATCTAGGTGCTCTGTGTAAAAATGAGAAGCTGGGAAGGGACAGCAGCCTATATGAACATTTCATCATTGTGTGTTTAACTATCTGCTGTATACAACCTAGTCTACAGATATAATGCAGAAAATAACATGTATTCTTTTTCTTTTTTTATTATTTTCGAAAGTCACATGAAAATAGCAGTAATAGGGATCGTTTTTCAGTAGTCAAGAAACAATAAATATATAATGAGCGGATCATGTATAGAGACTGTGTGTCTGTTTAATTTGAACTCTGATCTTTATTTTTATTCTTGTTCAAAATACTTTTTTGCTGCCTGCATCCTAAACATTTTTCTCCCTTTCTATCTCTCTGTCTCTGATTCTCTCTCTCTCTTGCACTCTGTCTCTTTGTCTTTCTCTTTCTCTCTCTTTCTCACATATATAGTTGTTCTGTTTTATAGAATGCCTATAAAAATTGTTAATAAGCTTGGGCTTACTTTTATGATTTACAGAAATATTAATTTCCATGGGTTTCTGCCTTTCTCTTTATTTAATCAGAACTGCAGGCACTTTACTGCTGTATATGAATGCATTCCCTCTGTAATAGGTTACTGTTTAGCAAGAGAGCGAGCTTCTGCCTACTAAATAATTCCTGTATAATATGCAGTGATCATACTCATTTGGACTCCAATGATGAAAACTCTGCAATACAGTGCTTAGCTGATGCACAGATGTGAAACCACTGATTTCAGAGATGCTTCCTGATTTATGCCAGCTGAATGTCTCATTTAAAGCGCGCTTTCCTTCTACAGATGTGGAGACTGAACAGTTAAATGCGGAGAGGATGGGTGTACTGCAGTGCTTACTCCATTATTTCTGTCCACAATCCTCCTCCCCCAAATTGATCTTTTATCTCTTTGACCATTTTTAAATAACTAATAGCCTGATATACTTTTGTGACTATATCTAGTCACATGCTGTTCCCTTCACAGGCCCAGTTAAACCCACAATACGTAAGCCTTCCAGTGCAGATAAGACAAATGTGTACCACCTCACATAGATGAGCTTGGTGCACGTGGGGGTGTGAGGGGTACGAGAATTACCTGTTTGCAGACAGGAATCACAAAGCTCTTTAGGAGGCAAAAGGCACATTAATACAATGAGCTGGCAATACGATTCCCAGTTCTTTGTGGCTTGTAACCATAGTGAGATTAGGCATCTCTTTGACCACAGGCTTGTAGAAATGTCTTGGGTAAGCAGGTAGAGATGAGAATAGTATAAAAAAAATTGCCTGGCCTAGCCCCTTAGTGTAGGATATGCTTCTGCCTCTCATGCCTAGAACAACTGCAGTCTCTGGGTAGCCAGAGTACAGCCCTTTGGGCCCAGCTGTGCCATGGCAAATGTAATCTCCTATCCCTCTACTGGAGCATGGCTAGGCTGGCAGTACCAGAGGTGGTGAGTGGGTACACAGCTCTGCATGCACAAATGGAAGCCCAAGACTACTGATTCTGAGCACCGATGGAGATTACAAACTTAAACCATGGCCTGCATATAATGAAACAATGGTACCTTCACTCTCCTTTAAAAGACTCTGCTTCATTCTCTCTTTCCATCATTCAAAAATCCCATTAAAAGGAGATATTAATCTTCTTCTTCAGTGCTAGAAGACAGTGTTTTTTATTTTCTCTGCTTTTAATATTAACTGATGACACAGAATTAGAAGCTGACTTATTGTAAACTATCCCAGAACAAAAAACAGGCTGAAAATTCCACCCTTTGCTAAGGCTGAATCCAAATCATGGCATAAGGCAGGTTACTAGACTTTAAACTTGAAGGAAGTTTGCCCTAGAGAGTGTTGCAATACACGTCAGCTTATTAATTTAGAGACCTATTAGTGACAGGCCACAAACCCACTCATAAATTTATAAAGAGTACTGAGAACAGAACTGTTCAATTCCAGAAATTGCTCATCTGTTTGGTGAATTATGAAATATAATTTTTGATCCTCTTGTACTAGATACACCTAGGAAATTCTGAGCTGGCAATATGGGCCAGGCATATTTTTCTAAGCCACTGAATGACATTGCAGTGCGTGCTATCTTATGTGGACCTGCAGCTCTAGAAGAGGCAAAGGAAACACTCCCTCTGGAGTCCCCCTAACATGCCTGAGCATTTCTAGCAGCTGCTGCCCCTGCAGAAAAATACCAATAAATGATGCCTAGTGTTAGGAGCTGAGAGCATTAGTGCACTGACAAGGATATCACCCAAAACCTGAAGGACTCTTAGAAAGTAAGGAGATCTCATAAGTAAAACATATTTCCATGTCTTCTTCCAGTCTTATAATTCCCAGCATAGTGGCAAAGCCACTGGCACACTCTGTGAATGTTATCAGCTGTGGCTGCAGGAGTTACTGTTCCACCTGTAAGCAACAGCTGTGTAAGAGGGAGCTTTCCAAAACTAAATGGTTTAGCTACTGATGATGCTACCTTCATGGATCCCATTAAAAAGGATATATGAGTTCACTTCAGCCATTCACAGTTTTGCAAGGCTTAAATTCTGCTTGTCTATACAAGAATTAGTATGCAGTAAGCACAAGCGTGAATTAATAGAGCACTAACTACAGCACCTCACAGGACTGGGCTCTTTCTTTATATGCTGTTCTGATAAGTTCTTTAAGGAAAGTACTCTGTCTTCATTCCTGTCTAAATAGGTGCCTTTTTGTATGGATATTCCTAGTATGCATTGTTTGGTGGTACACACTTCACTTTCTGCCTGTGCATTGTAGCCAGACTATCATAAATTCACGTTAATGCTTACCTCCTCCATCTAGACAACCACAACCTAATGGAGGCAGAGTCTACAGCAGGACCTGAAACACATTCCTTTATACACAAGCCTGAGGCTATCTCCCCAGCTATTGCCCCAGCTAATCTCAAACTCAGTGAAGTTAGCATGATGTTGAGGGAGCAATGATTCTTAAACAGTAATGAAAAGCAAGAAAAATCCTTTAAAAAGGGGCATCAGTCTTCATGACTTACTCCTAATTAATGAAATATAGGACTCAGTACTTATCTTTTCAACAAAAGCATCCTATACTCTTTTAAAAGCCTGCCCAAAATTATTCTTAGCTTTGGTCCTCTGAACTCTTCCTAATAGTTTTGGTTTTTTCTTATCGCTTGCATCAAACAGAATCTAACTCCAACATTCTTTCACCACCAAGGAGTAAATTAGGTTGCTTTAGTAATCCAGCCGAAGCTGTTTTATTGTACCTATCACTGTAGTCTGTATGAGCTCAGCATCTCCCAAGACCAGGTTCTTTGTTTATATGCCACTTAGGTTATAAGGTCTTAGAGGAAAATACTGTGTTTTCTTCCCTGCCTTAATAGCCTAGCTTACTGTTTGCCTTACACAAAAAAACCTGTAATAGTATTAGGATGAATTTCAAAAATATGTTTTCCATTTTACCTATTCTCAGCTTTACAATATTGGAGTCACTTAATGTGGCAGTATTAGCTGCACTTTGGGATTGTCCGTCTGTAGGGGGAAAAAAATTAAGACCTTCACCATTTTGGGCAGAAGCTAGAAGTGTGTATGCATTCTGCTTCACATAAATCTGTCAGCAGTCCCAGAGCTAGTGCCAGAAAGTAGATGGAGCACTCCACCCCACTAACAACCAGGTTTGTGGTAATGACAGACTAGCAAATATTTTATGATTCCACTGGAGCCTTATCCCTGAATCTCTGTTTGTGAAACTGAGATGTAGAGTAGCACGGAGAAAGCCACATCTCTTGATGAGACAGAAAGTGCCTGGTAATTTGTGTAAAGATTCCACCACAGAATATCTTTAATGGTCACTTCAGACTAGAAACCACTGCTTATGAATGTGTCCATGCTTAGCAGCTCTGACAGAGCTGAGCAGACCTAGAATAAAAGTAGGCAGATCATCATGAAGCCAGCCAGTGGACAAGCCTACCATACTGTTATAATGCAATAGAATTAATAGGTTTTTTGCCCTCAAAGTCCTTTACTTTAAACACAAGCAATTTAGGACAGGAAAAGCTCAAATTCAGAGAACACTGATCCCGGTGAAAAATTTACAGTTTAGAATCTTTTTGCATTCTTTGTCTTTTCTTAACATTAGAACTTTACTTCTATATGCTCAGGAAACAGATTAACTTGAAAAATTAAAAATACAATGAAACAATTTTGATTCATAATAATTATTTATGCTGGTATTTAGACATAGGAACGAGGATTTATTTTGATCAGCATTTTCCTCAAAACATTACTTGGAAAAGACCAAAATAAGCTCTTACTGCAGCAGCAAATATGCACCACACACTTTTAGAACTAGCTGCAATGTGAATCCTGCAACGAGGCAGTTCCTAGATTTGCTCAAAATATACATGACTTTTTGCTGCAACAAAATACTTGTAAAAATACTAAATTCAGGTTCTAACTCCTGACAACTGATATTCTTACTATCCTTTCCTCATTACTTTTCCCCTTCTTTCCTTGTTTTAAAGAAAGCATTTGGTAGGTCAGCTTTCAGTGACCAAAATAAAGTTTTGTCTCCATCCCAACTCATCTCTCTCTTTCCTTTTGTTCCTTTTCAGCCTATCTCATGAGTATCCTCAGATAAGCTTCTTGGGCAGGAAGTTTTATATGTCACTTATTCTATTAACACATGTAATATGTCTGTAACTCTCACACTCAAAAGTAAATTATGGATGTCTACAAAAAGCTTCTGTCCATATCTGCACTTAAGGTGACAGGTTTTGGAGGCATATATGTTTTCCCCGTTTTTTCCTTCTCGCTTTACTCCTTCCTTTTACTTCTTGTCATTCCTCCTTAAGCTGCACTATTATTGGAAGATTTGCTTGTGAGATGATTGGATTCACACTACATCTTGAATTCTGTTAAATTTTCCTTCCAGGGGCAGGAGCCTAATGCATGAAACACTTCTGAGTATTTGAACATAGGTTGCATACACTTCAGCATTTTCAAAAAGCAAAGTTGCATGGTGGATCTTGGCTAAAAGCCAGTATCTAAAATATCCTTAAATATAAGGACCAGGAAGTTGATTTGTATCTCGATAATGAATGCAGAAATCCATTAGAGTGTGCAGATTTCCATTATGATCTCTTGGCAGGTTTTCCTGCTTAAGAGGTGGGCTGCTGAGTGTTGCACAAGATGAAACTTCTGTGGAGCCCTCAGCCCTAAGTTAGGAACATGGAGATGATAAAAGCATGAATCACAGTTTCCAGATCTTCCTCTGACAGCAATAGGCACAGCCTCTTGGGGAAGTGGGAGCGCAACCATTTCTTACCACAATTATCTCTGTAGTCAGGGCTATCAATGAATCTAATACAGCCTCAAGATTGTTCTACATTATCAGTTAGTGGGGGCATATCCTCTTTTGAAGGTACAGTCAACATTACTGATTGCTCCTTTCAGTGTTTTGCATTAACTTACTTTTCCCTTTAGGAAGTTGTTTTAAAAGTTTTAAGTGTCTTGTTCAGCTATGAATGGCCTTCTAGCTCATCAGATCCTTGTATCAATTTAAACTTTTCTCAGAATTTTATGTCCCTTCTTTTGGGAGATGACATTGGTAGTAGAGGCTAAGATGGGGGTGATGTAGCTGGTAAAAGTTCAGCAAAATTGGGTATTGCAATTATCTCCAGGGATCTCTGAAAAGAAGGAGTAAGATTAATCCATGCATGGCTCAATATAGGTAACCTATAGATTGACAACTATCTTACAATCAGCTGAGATATAAGTCTACTTAGAAATGGTTCTACAACACCTTGGGTATTTCGTCACCCAGTCAATGGAGGTCACCCATCACCAACATCCAAACAACCTGCGTTTTCTGCTCCTGTATGTAGCCTGATGATGATGTCTCTGCTATGTTGGTATAAGCCATATCTTTGCACGAAAATGTTCTCATTGACCAGTCAAGAAAAGGATTTTAGAGAGTATTTGACAGCAGGTGAGATCATTTTGGTCAAGTGTTTAGTGTCCTGAAAGATCTATTGCACATTATGATGGTTGGGAGATTACTTTCTGTGAACCAGCACTTATGTTTCCGGTCATTAAAGTAGCCAGTTGCACTTTGCTAGCTTTTACTAGCTATTAGGGTCAAGAATTTGTTCAATAAATCATAATAACATATGTAAAGACATTTTTTAAAGCTCTGAAAGAATACAGCACATTATTGCCCATGCCTATGCAGACTCCACCTTTTTTGAATATTTGAATTGTACTCCTGCATTGCTCAAAATAAAGTCCTGGGTACTCTACACATTAAGAAAGAGGCCTGATATTTTTTTTTCCATTTTTATAGACTGAGGCATGTAAGATACATTGTTGAGCTCACTGTGCTTGCACAGAAACCAGATATTTGTTTTTGTAATTGAGACCATGCATGTGTATAGTCATATACCAAGAGAAAGAAGAAGCAATTTATGCCTAGCTTTTCCAGCCTCATGAAGGAAGGAACCCTTGAATTGGTTTTATTCCCTTTGGCCCAGTGCATTTAGAAATGAAAGATTGTGCTGGCCACAAGACAGTAAAGAATCTTCTATGCTCATGTGGTGTTATGCTGTGGTTTTTTCACATTTTTTAAGAAAAAAATTACATGAAAGGCATGGCATGACCCATTTGTCCATCTAAATGGCATTAAAATTTGGAAAGGAATAAAAAATATCATCCTATGGAATACATAGGTTGCTGTATATGATTATTACATGTGCAAACACTGTGTGTGTGTGTTTCCATATTATGTTTGAGTATAGACCTTATTCCTCCTTTCTAGCCACAGCAACCACGATTAGTATGAAAAGGTTAAGGCACATGCTTCCTTTTGTCACTCCCTGCACATTTATTTGTATATGCATTTATTTAAGTATGTACACACTGCAGAAGTGAAGAATTTTCATTAGTTATCGGTAAAATGCTGTTCATCCTTCTCTTTGAAACGGATGACTACAAAGATGAACAGGAGTAGGTGAACTTGATATACACTGAGGTTCTTTGTGCTGCTGTCTGCCTTAAAAAACTTCATGAATTTTTAGGTTAAAATACAATAGAAAAATCTTCAAGAGGTGGCATTTTTATGAAACACGTTTTGAGGAAGGGAACCTAAATTAATGGCTCTGGCTCTTCTCTGTTTCTGCTCTTGAATAATTAACATTTATTTGATTGAAGCAATATCTGATGTTATTTGATTGCTTCCCTTTAACAAGGTCTGCAGGAAATACATCTATACAATATGTATGTATGTATGTATATGTTTCTGTCTTTGGCATGGTCCTGCTTTTAATATTTTTCTTAACTCCTAGGTTTAAAATATCAAAGGTTTATAATTTCTCAGATGATATGCTGTAAATGTATTGATGATTTTAGTCTCTGTTAGTTGGGATTTTCCCTTTAAATCCATACATTATAATTTGATTGCTTGAGCTCTGACTTTCTTCTTCTGTTATATTTGTTGCCACCCCAAAATTTCTTACCTGCCAGGACCACTGTGGAGAGGCTGGAGCTTAGGTGTGCTGTTGATGCTCCTTGCAGACATGAAAAGAATAAAAAAAATAATCAGAGGAACTATTTCAGCCTGGAGATTTAAATCTTAGTCTCAGAGAAGACTGTTTTAGGGTGGTGGGTGGATTGTTTCTTTTTTCTTTTTTTTTTTTTATTTTAATCAATATTTTACTGTATTTTTTTCTTTTTTTTTCTTTTTTTTCTTTTTTTTTTTTTTCTTTTTCCTTTTTTTCATTTTTCCCTCAGGGCTGGAACCATGCATTCATACAGCACTTCACACAGTGGGACCTTGATCCTGTCCAGGACCTCTGAGTGCCACCATTATACAAATAATAATAAAATGAAGCAGAACAAAACAGGAGCTCTATGGGCTAATTTTTAATGCTCCTATCTCTTCTTCATCAAAATTAAACCAATTGAAAGATATTGAGCAAGGGATTTCTTCTATTTTATTTTCACTGATTGTACATTTTCATAACATGCACATCATTAAATGAGTGGATGACTTATTTTCAAAAAGAAATGATAACACTGGATTCACTTGGTTTTACTAGGCAGGCTGCTAAGTATACATTGTTTGGTGGCATCCTATTCTCCTGGACTAATAGTAATTTTTAAAGGGATTTAATGCTATGATACAACACTTTCTTTTTAATTGTTATTATTGTATTATTTTAACAATTTTAGTCTGTTAAACAAATCCACAAAAAAAATGCTTAATACCACAGAAACAGATTGAGCTAAGTTTATGAAATTTACAGATTACCTAAAATGCTAGGAGTTAATTACAGTCTGCTTTCCCTGGCATGTCAGCTTGATTAAATTTGGAGTTCCAAGATGAATTGGCCCAAATTCATTAGTGTTCCCCGGGTGCATATGTTGGTCAAGGTCAAGCGAAGCACATTGACTGTAGTGTTAGTCAGGAGGGGGAAGGGTTTCTAGGGAAGGTGGACTCTTAAAAGGTCTGGGGTTGCAGCAAGAAACTTTGATACTTTTTAACTTAATAAATCTTGACAGCCTAATCATGGCTAAGCCTTTGCAGTGTTATTGGTACAGATGGCAAAGCTAGACATATTTAAAGAGATCTCAGCAGCTAGTGGCAGGAGAGCATTGAATCCAAATGCACTGTTGGGCTCTCAGAGAAAGTGCAAGAAGGGAGGATAAAAAGCTACACAGCATTTCCATCTCTTGACATCTCCAACAGCCTCAGATACAAAATATGATAAGGCTCCTGCTGAGCTAATAAGCCCAACAAATGTCTGTGTCCATGAAGTAGATGAAGTGGGATCAAGTAGTTGGGGGCTGCTGTATGAAAATAAGCCAGCACCCAGGGTATAATGGCACTGTAGAAAGCTGCAAGGTCAGGCTGATGACAGAAACACTGGATAAGTAGAGACCCCATCAGTAATACAGGTTTGCTTGCTGGATCTGAGCCACATAACTATTAAAAAAACCACAACAAACCAACCCCAATGTTTCAGAAAACTTCTCTTGTTTAGTAAATAGAAGGACAGTGTTTGGTTTGTTGTATAAAAACTGCAATTGTTTCCTACTTATTGCCACACAGATTGTAGATTAATAGTTTCTCTGCAAAATATGATGTCAAAACAGACCTGAAAAGAACATTTGACTGCAAACTAAAAGAGATTTTTAAAGAAAAAAAAAGTAATACCAGATGAACAACAGATTTTTTTCAATATTGCACTGTTTTTCTCTTAAATGTCATGTACCTCAAATATATCTCTATTCCTCTCACTCTTAAATAATGCTCTGTGAGTTCCAACAAAATAATTTAAGATGAAATTAGGCTGGATATGCAAGAGTGATAAATGCAAGTCCTTTCATTTGCAAAAACAAAAAAGAAGAAATACCTATCTTGCTGAAATAGCATTAAAATAATTAGGCAGTGCTCTGGAACAGGTCAAGCTGTTGCATTAATTCTCAAAGCATCATATTCCCTCAGTGCTACTTGTAAAGGTGTGTTTGAAAGGTACAGAACCTTCTAAATACCATATGCTTTTGTTTGTTGTATTTTGGAGATAACATTAAAAAATCTGACAGCATGTCACGAAGGTCATACCTATAATTACATTTAACTATGTGATGTTTTAAATTTATACAAACATAATTATTTCTAAATTCTAGTGTGCTGTACATGTTCTACTGAAGCCACAACAAGCCAGATCTGGTCCTGTGAGTAACAACAGCATTAGGAAAATAAATCAGTAGTGATAGATGATGAATATTTATGATTGTTTCTCTCCTACCATTTTAATCATTTACAGATATTTTCACTTTCCATCCAGGGGAAGCACAACCGAACGCCGTGCCTCCCCTGGAGTCCTAGGGAGGATGCATAATAAGGCGGCGAGCAGGGAGCTCGTCGGGCCGTGTGTCACAGCCCGCATTGGGATGCAGAGCCGCTCGGCAGCAGCCCCGGGAGCTGCCGTGCCTCGGGCAGCCCCGGTGTCTCCTGGAGCTCTGTGCCGGCCCTGCACGAGTGCATCGGCCGCTCCAGCCTTTGAGGCTGCCGTGAGTTGCTCCTGCAGGAGCCGCGCCGCTGGGCCGAGGGGACGGCGCGGTGACCGGGCCCCGACCGGGCCTGCTTCCCCTCAGGAGGGGCTCTGTGGCTGAGGCCCGGGCGGCCTGAGCAAGGGCTGCAGTTCTCTTTGATGTTCTGAGATGGTGCAAACCGGAGGGGCCCGTCTCCCCGCCCCGAGAGGTTTTATTTGGATTGGGTTTGTAGGTGGCTGCCACTCACTTTAACAGCTCGTCTCTCCCTCCCCTCCCTTTCCTTCCATCTTGAATCCACATGACAGTATTTTTTCAGCCCTGCCAAGCATCCCGGTCTATATATTCCGATTTATCACACAAACATCTCTGCGCCTTTTCACTGTACAACTCCTTCCAATCAGCAAAGAGCCCAGAAGCAATAATATATTTAAAGTACCGTGCCAGAGCATTTTCATTGCCTGATGGCTGAGGAGAGGAGGAAGTCTGAGCGCTGGGGAGCTGAGGAGTAGGAAGAGACATATGAATCTCCTCTGTATTGCACCCAGATCATGATGCACAAACAGGGCACTAGAAATGAAATAGCACATAATGCCTGGCATCAGAAGACAGACTTAGCTCCACCCCAGGTATTCACCCTAAAAGAGCATTGTAAGCATCTAGCTCTGCCTTATATGGGTCAGAAAACACACTGGCTTCGTGTCCTTCTCGCTGCTCTCTCAGTGCACTTAAATCTGTAAGAATCAGCCAGAAGTGAAGGGGGTGAAAAACTGTATGTAAACAAGTGGCACTACTAAGGACTACATTCAGGGCTGGCCTTTCAGGTTGAGAGTCATATAGAACTTAATAAAAATACCAGTTATCAAATACCAATTACTAAGCTCTGCCAGTTTATGTTTCCTGAAAAGCAGACTCATTTCACCTTTTGAGCCAAACCAGACAATGGAATGCAGTGGACAGCACTATTAAAACTAATGTGTGAGATGTATGATCCCTGATTGGCTGTATTGGGTTATCTGGTCCATCACAAAACTGTTCAAGTCACAGGTTCTAGCTTAGCAGCAAATTCTGAAAAAGGCAGAAAACAAAAACTGAAAGACATGGGCTAGATTGTGAGACAATTCCTGTTTGGTTGAAAATGTTGTTGCTAGTGCAGCCTAGTTACTTAAACCTGCCTGGATTTTTGCTACTACCAGTGGCTGTAAGTTGTAATGGATCTATATATCACACTGAAAAGCCATGGCTGCTATTTCAGTCATGCTCACCGTACTTCCTGAAGCAAGTATTCATGAAGATTTTCACCAACTCTTTTCAGCCATTGAATCTCAAGATAGATAATTTCAGGTAGATGATCTCATTCCAGCCTCAGTGCATCTCTTAAAGATTCAAAGAGCTGAACTATATCAATTCAGACAGCATCACACAGTTTTATCACAACTCAGAACTGAGCCACTTTGTCTCAGTGATACGTTAGCTTTTTTTCAATAAAGGACAGATGATCATGAGGAACCGAAAAGATGTGTTAAGAAAAGTTCTTAATTCATTACTTTTATAGAAATTGTGTTTTTAATGGGGGAGGGAAAGCCCCCTTCATTCCTGTATTTTATTAGTATTTGGAGAAAAAAAAAAAAAGTGAGACAGTTGACTTCAATATATACCCAGTAGCTGTGGTTTCTCACCTGTGTCACAGTAGAGATTTTTAATGGAGAGAGAATAATTTTAGGAATGATATGTGGTCTGCTGTGACAGGGGATGTCAATGGTTATTCTACCCATGTAGTATGTGCTTGGGGTACAAGGAGAACTGTATTTGGAAAAATGACCTGGAGATACTTAGTTTTTAAAAAAGGAAAAGGCATATTTAGCAGCTGACACTGACACCTAAGGAACAGTAAGATTTTAGGAAAAAAATCAGGACAAGTGTGCCCCCATTTTATAGAACTCTCATAAAACTTGTTAAAGTATATATACAACTGTCCATTAATAAGATTGTATCCTTACATAACTAGCATTATTTGGTATATTTTTCTGTAAATAATTTGTCACTTACCTTCCTTCACCTTTAAAGCAGCAGTGACACAAGTTGTAAAGTTACTCCTTTACTTTTTGAGAATATTCCTGAATTATTTTAACACGATTCTGAAGAGACTCCTAGGAGTCACACTACTCACTGTTGTACTTTAATTTGCCTAATCTTTTCATGCTGCAGAGAATGAAGAAAGATGATCATTTAGGAAGATGAAAACAATCTCCATCTCTTGTGCTAAAAAATTAAGGGTCAGTAGATCTGAAATCCCAGGATGGGCAGCATCCTCAGTGCAATCACTTGCCAAAGGTGGTCTGTTTATGAGTGCAGTGTGACACCTGAGAATGGCATCACTGTGCAACAAGTGCAACAAAGAAGTGCAAACAACTGTCCCAAGTACTGGCAAGTGCCTTAAAAAGAGTAAAAATGCAGTGAGCATTTTTCCCCGATGGCAGTTCATTACAATATTTCCAGATAGGACAAAAATCTTTAAGTCAAATTTTCTAATGGAATGTCTCTTTTGAAGAACATAGATGCCTCTTGCATACATGCAGTGTGATAAGGCATTTTAAAAAAATGTGGCTAGTTCCAGATTTAAAAAATCAGTACTACACTAAAAGCATAACTAAAAGGGTCTGAAAAACAACTAATATACATTCCATTTAGGATTATTTATTTGAATAACTGTAGAAAGGGATGAGTGTAAATGAAAACATAAGATTTTGCTATCATTTCACGTACTTCATCAAGTTTTTATTTTTAAAGTACATAGATTTTTTTAAATTAGAGATAAAAAATAACACAGAATAGATTCTATTACAAAATTATTTTCACATATTTAAAATATTAATTTCATAAGTATAATTAATATAGTTGTATATATCTTTAACTACCGATATATATGTAACTCTCTAATATATAAATTGCAGGAAGTATTTTGACTGGATATTTAATTTTTTTTCCATTGCATCACAGTAAATATTTCCAGTCTTTCCCTTTATTTTTTTTTTTCTCATGGCAAGAAGTCTGTCTCACACTGAACAAAGGAAATGATAGATGTGAGCCTCTATGATTGCTGAGAAGGCAGACACAGTAATGACACTCAGAAAATTCTCTTCAGTTCAGAAATCATATCTAGTACATTAGAAGCATTCAGGTTTCCAGACCACTATGTGCAAAATTCTGGTTTTTTCCTAGGATCTTGGTTTGTTGTTAAAGTAAATTAAGTAAAACACATCAAATGAGGCTCTCTAAAATGTATACCATACAGGATAATTGAATTTCTATCTTTTTTTCTTTAATTATTTTAAATTTTTTTGTTTTGAGATCGAAGAGACACATAGAGTATCAAAGAAAAATTGTCTTTGTTACTAATGCAGTATGTAGAAGGCAATACATACTATCACCTGAATGCCCAAGAAATACAGGATTTGAAAGTTAATTGACTTCCTGACGCCAGAGATTGGATTTGTCCCAAACTTTTCATAAATACAGAGTCTTTTATACGGATATATGTGTGAGTCTGTATGTCTGTGACTTAATTCTGACTTTCCTTCACCTGCAGCTCACAGGAAAGCCACTCTGAATCAGTCGTGACAAAAATATGGCAGGGGAGATAGCTGGCAGTGAAAAACAGAAATTCTTGAAAAGTGAGGAGCACTCTTTATGTTTTTGCTTTAGCTGTGCATAGATATCTCTGGTGCCAGACAAAATTTGAAATGAAGATGAAAAATGTGACTTAAATAATTTCTCTTTACATTGCCAAGAAAGAAAGGGACAGTGCTTTTGTATACCAAAATCCACCAAATATCCATTTATCTGTCCACTGAAATTCAAAATTTGCCAAAGACATGGAAAAAATTTTAATCAATCCTTGCTAGAAAAGTGGATTTTAAGTTTATGACACTGGGACTGTGATCATCATTGTCATTGAATAGTAATCAGCCACAGTAGGTAGCAGGAACTATGTCCCAGGATCTTACTTCCTCAAAGTCACTGTTCCAGCCAGTACATATTTTTATGTTCAGTCACACCTTTTTCTTAAATAGCTTTGCTGGTTGTATTCATCTGCAGTGGGTAGAAACATTACTTTTTAAAGAATCTTACTTACCGTATAACCATAAATACTCTACAATTTCTTAAACAATGTCCAGAACTTATTTTATTAATTATTTTTTCTGTTAAGGTTTTTTTTTTGTTTAGGGTTATGGTATTTTGTAATATTTACTAATGTGCTAACTGTCAAGTATTTTGTGCTTCTGTCTAAATCAATACAAAGACCATGCTGACTTCAGTCAAAACAATTTTGAAATTTAGAAAAAAAAATCTTTATCCTTTAGTTGATATTCATTACTTCAGAGAATCACAGAAGGGTTTGGGTAGAATGGACCTTAGAGACCAACTTGTTTCCAACTCCCCTGGCATGTGCAGGGGCTTCTTCCACTAAACCAGGTTGCTCAGAGCATAATCCATCCTGGCTTTGAACACTTGCAGGGATGGGCATCCACAGCTTCTCTGGACAACCTGTTCCAGTGCCTCACCACCCTCACAGTATAGAATTTCTATATCTAATTAATATCTAATCTAAATTAAATTATTGTTCCTTGTCTTGTCTCCACATTGCCTTGCCAAAAATCCCTCTTTGGCTCTATTGTAGCCCTCTTTAGGTATTAGAAAGTGCTATAAGGTCTTCCTATGTACTCTTATCTTCAGGGTGAATAGCCCCAATTCTCTTAGTCTGTCTTCATCTGAGAAGTGCTCCAGCCCTCTGGTCATTTTCACGGCCCTCCTCTGGATTTACTCCAAAAGGTCCATGTGCTCTGGTGCTGAGGACTCCAAAGCTGGAGGCAGCACTCCAGTTGAGTCTCATGAGAGCAGAGCAGAAGGGCAGAATCACTTCCCTTGACCTACTGGTCATGCTGCTTTTGATGCAGACCAAGGTATGGATGCCTTTCTGGATTGCAAGCACACACTACTGAACATTATTTGTTCCAAATAATCATGTAATTTGATCCTTCCCTGAAAATAAAAATATTATAGCTATTTTTTCCATCTCTCAGCCTTTTAGTTAGGCAGTATAACACATTTTCTACATATCATGGTAAGTCTATTTCCAGAAGTTTGGAAGTGCTTTTATTTCTGGTTTTCTCTCCAGGTTTTTGTAAAGAAAAATAGAGCAGAATAAAATATGTCATTTAAGCAAATAAAATAAAATATCTTTAAGGAAATAAAAATATTAAAATTTAAAAATTTTAGATGCTATTATCCAGCAGGGCTGATTCAACCTGTGGAAATTTTATTGACATATTTTTTCAATAGAAAAAAAAATCAGCCATACTGTTACTTGTGAATTATTTGGATTGTTTCTGGCCTTTTGTATACAAGGTTTTAACTGGTGATCAACAGTTTCCTCAACTATAATCATGAAAGACGTCTAAAATCTTGACAATAGTCATCGGTCTAACTGAAGTCTAGCACATCGCCACTAGCTACAAATGGTTGCAACCAGATACTCTCTACTGTGACTCACACTTTAATTAATGCTGCACAGAAACCTTATTCTTTTCTGCATGTCAACATGCTCGCCAGAATTTTCATTTCAATTTTTATTGTTAGTTTAATTTTCATGTTCATTTGAATTAAAGGGAAAACATTTGGTTTTCATAGCAGTGTATGCAAATGTTTTGAATCACTGGGATTTGACCTTCTGTAGTTTACAAGCTGTGTTGGCAAAGCCTGGCTTTTTTTTCAGCTGCAGCAACTGATATATTGCGTTGTCTGTGGTTACTTGTTCCTGACTCTGAAGCCAATGAGGTTTTTTGGGAGCCTTTGTCCAAGCTGTTGTAAAGCTATTTTGAGGGTATAGCAGCTCTCTCATCTGACAAGCTCAACTACTCCTTGCATTGAAGCTGTTAATGTCTTTAAAAAAATCTTGCCGTGCTGTTTGATGTATTTCTACACTCCTGGTACAGCTTAATACATGTGCTAACAGCTACTCTAAATTATTTTCCAAATATACAACACTTGCTACATATCTAGATTGCCTATTGTTACTTAGTTTTGGATATGTATCTATAGTAGCCTACTATTTACAGGGACAAGGAAAATTATCTACTGGCAACCTTGTGACTAGGCATTTCACAGCTAGAGCTAAGAGGTCTAGCTGGTATAAAAGCACTCTTCAGGGTAAAGTTGATGAATTGTAGTAATCCTGACTGGTGTCAGGACAAAGGATTCTCTCTAATTGAGCATGGCTGAAGAATCAGTAAGGGGCAGTATTAGTTAACTGGCCTAAAATGAAACTTTCAATAGGCCATCCCTCCCTCTCACACAGAAAATGAATTGGAGCATTAAAGCCACCCCCCTACATCATCTCTTATCAAAGACCTCCATCTCTTGCTCATATACAATATAGCCTGCTCCAGAGGCTCTGGTGCCAACACCGCTGTTTTCTCCACGACATTGTGCTATGCAAAATTAGCAGCTCTTGGTAAATGGAAACAACTTTGATAGCAATGTATCTTTACCTCTTTGAGCCACTGCAAATGCATATCAGTAATACACAACCTTCTGGGATTGCTGAAGAGCATGAGACATCTGCGTTATTTTTATGTATACCAACTCTGGCCCTGAGCTTCATGGAGCTTATCCTGCCTGGATGGGTAGTTCCAAGAAAAGTTTTGGGGAATGTTTGAAGAAGGCAAACAGTGCTGAAGAAAATTAATTATTAGACAATTTACAAAGAAGCATTGTTGAAACAATAGAGAACCTGGAAACTCTGCCTGTATTCCCCATACCTGGCTATTAAGAGAAGTCAGACAAGCTTAACAATGTTTTATCTTCCCAACCCAATCTGAGATCAAAGGGGACAGTAATCTAATAAAGTCTCTTAAAAAATGGTGTAAGTATCAGCAGCTGAAGAAAACACATGCATTTGGTTCCACAAAGGCTGGCAATAACCCTCACCTATGAATTAAGCGTGTCAGCTGAGTGGAACTTGTCAACAGTAAAATAAATATGGTTAAACAGTGAGGGCATATGGCTCTTCCTACTTCATCCCCTTGCTATGCTTGTTATGCTGCTTTGAGCAAATAAATAATGCTTTGTTATAAATAGGCTGTTATGGATCACTTAAGGCTAACTAGAAGAGTATCTTGAACACCAAAAAGCAAAAAAGTATTTCTGTTTGTCCTGCATGCAGGAGAATAAAATCTATGGTTTCCTTCAGGAATATTACACTGACATTTTGAACTAGAAGTCCTGGCGCTCTTTGCTGTAGTTTGGATATAAAATAATAGGCATGGTTCAAGTCCTGAGCAGGTGTATCTCCAAATTACATGGTGTTTGCTTGAAAACCAGCTTCAGACAATGATTGTTTCAGAGGTGTGACAAACCATTTTATTCTATCTCCTGAAAGTCCTTTTCTTTAATATGAATAGCTAAAGATTAAACTAAAATTTAAAGAGTTGTCTTGTTGAAAAGTTGTTCTTAAAGGACAGGCATATGAAACCTGGTATCCTGAAGAAGAGGTCCTTCAATATCAGCAAGTAAATTCATGGAAAAACAAGACTTTTGGTCACTTTGACTTCCTGATATGCTTTCTTCAGCCACAGCATGCTTGCTAACATCTGGTCAACAGAGATCTCTGGGAACATAACATAAAAATTAACTTACATCGTATGAGAAGCAATAGGAGGGAAGTATTACTTTTAAAGTTTGGTCTTCAGAGCTAGTTGTTTGAATTGTTATAAAGGACTGATAGGGTTAAATAGTCATAGCCATTTTTAATAATTTCTCTATTTACAAGTACAGACATAACTGACTGGGCAGAACAAAGCACTGCATGCATGTAACACCTAAGTGTAAGGTTGTCAATGAGAACTGGCATGCCAGTATGATGCAGACAAATTTCTTTGTTCTCAGAAGAGGGAAACTATCATGGACCTGCAAAGCTTGCCCATAAAAACACATTCTAAGTCAGCATCTGAACATACAAGTAGAAGGCAAGACTTTTTTTCTGGTGAAGAAAGCAACTGGGGCTACTGTGGTGATATAGGACTCACGGGGACTGGCATACAGAACTCAGATGCTAAAATTAGGATTTCTAATGGAAAATGGTGTAAAAAATATAAGACATATCTTTATGTTCACAGGAATATTCACACCCCTTCTAAGTGGCCTAGGTGTAAAGACATAGTGAGTCTAGCTCCAATTCTCCCTTCCTGTCTACCACCAAATTTTAAATGGATTATACAGTGGGATAGCTATAGCAAAAAAAAAAAAAAAAAAAAGGTAACCATTATACTATTCAAACTTGAGAAGTGAAGCCTGTGTTCAAGTTCTTGCCTCAAATCAAACAAGATATAAGCCTGAAGCCCAGATAAGTGACCATGCAGTATGTGGTTTGCATGAATTGCTTTTGATAGGCAGTAAATTGATGCAGCATTTAGCTTCAACTATACTATATATAAACTATATAAATCATAAACTATACTATAGTATATAGTATATAAACTATATATATGATTACTCCACTTGCCTAGTTATTTTGCTACTAGTATAGCTAGTCCAGTTTGGTATGGATTTTCTTTGGGGTTTTGATTTTGAGGCTTTGTGTGTGTGTTGCTTAATTTTAAGCAAAGGATCTACACTTATTCCACCTTATGCCACCGCTGTAGTACTGGAACTTGATGGGAACATGAAGGAAGTGTGTTTCACCTTGAAGATGAAGATTTTAGAATTCTAAACTTTTTCTTGTACAAGAACGTCAAAGAGTTTTGTTTTTTTCTCCATTTGTTGTTTCTTCTTCAATTGATGATTTTTCTTTGCTTTTATTTCCAGTAAATTGAAGCAACTTACAGGTTCATCCAATCAAAATTTTGAAAATGTTCACTTTTATTTTGTATTCAAAATTCAAATAAAACTTCTGGAACTTATTCTTTACTTAACTGGATTCTTTATTCTTCCCTTACCACTGCTACCCATTAATAATGTCCTGATTGTATGGCAAAAAGTCATCACAGAAGAGAGGAAATCAAGGCTTTGCCTGTCTTACCCTTGGTGTTTCTCTGTTCTTTTTTTGGTAATAAAGCTTTCCTAAAATCAGCCTGTAGGGGACAAGTTAACTTAGGTGAAGCTGAGGTCATCGGATCTGCTTTTTGAAGTTATAATATTGCAAAATGTTTGACATTGAAAGGGAGCTCTAGAGGTCGTTGTTCCAATCCCTCTTTTCATTCAGGGCAACCTGGAGCTGGTTGCCAAGAACCATATCCATACTACTTTTCAATATCTCCAAGGATGAAGACTCCACAACCTCCCTGAGAACCTGTGCCAGTGAGTAACCCTCACTGTGAAAAAAATGTTTCCTGATGTCAAGAGGAAAACTCCTGTCTGTTCCCGTTTCCTCTGGTCCTGCCACTGGACACCACTGAGAAGAGGAGGCTGCCTGTCTTCTTTGACATTGCTTTCAGGTATTTATATACATTAGTGGGATCCTCCTGAGCTTTCTCTTCTCTAGACAGAACAGAAACGGCTCTCTCAGCCTTTCCTTATCAGAGAGATGCTTCAGTCCCTTCATCATCTTTGTGGCCCTTTGCAGGAGCATTGGGTAGTAGAGTGACTTCATTGCAAGGCCCCTCAATAATCTTTGAAAAGTCATGACAATGAGGAGAAGTGTCCAAGGACTGGACAGGAGATGTCACTTCTGAATAAAAAGAAGGACGTAGGCAGCTACAAGCTCATGTGAACTTCACCTCAGTCCCTGGAAAGGTGATGGAGTAGCTAACTCAGAAAACCATTTCCAGGCACATGAAAAACAAGATAAATCCTAGATCACTAGACTGGGGATAATTTTCACGTTGACAGAGCTAAACAGAGTTTTCTGTTTGCAAGAGAAAGCCTAATTTTAATAAGAGAAGGACGATTAGAAATCTGGATCCTAAGTTTGGAGGCCTACAACTTCATCTAGGCAACCATAGAGAGGCATTACTTCCTTATTAGGTGAGCTTTTTTGAGACCGTTTTCCTTAGGTTCTCCAAGCCGTATCTAGCCAAGGGGAGTGTGAAAGACTTCTGCTTTGTCCCTGGTTCTTGAAACTCTTCGTGTGGCAGTCTTGGGAGTTGGTCATATGCATTCAGCTTCTGCTCTTCAATGCCCAGTTCAAAGGGAGATTTTTAGTGCTTATCCCTATGTAAGAGTGATAATGGCAGCTGTACTACTCCATAACTGACCAAAGAATCTGTTTCATACATCACCTGAGTTGAAGGGATTAGTGCCATCTCAGATGACTTTTGATTTCAAAAGATGGAGCCAAGAGTCCCTGCAAGGTGCAGTTCTCCTCAACAACATCTGGGTTTAGAGATTTGGATGAATCACATACTTGGGAAGCTGAGTTGCAGACCAGACTGGTGCTCTGGATAATGAAGTCAGGGACTGGCTGTGAAGAATTTTGTGACAAGGTTTTATACTAGAAATGTAGAGGCAATTGGTATGTACCAGATGCTCAGTTTGAGAGCCTTATGGCAGTTAATTACAGCATGAGAATTTAGGCTTCAAAAAAACCAAGCTACTTAGTACTTGGAAAACATTCAAATGATGTGGCTATTAGCCTCTTCTAGGGATTAAACCTACTACACTGATTTTCAGTGTCAGAGAAATCACAATTACTATGACTTTGTATTCTTGTACACATTCCTGTAGGAAGCATCATATGGTATATAATTAAATATAATTACTATATGAAACTTTAAGCAAGAAAGTAGGCATTTCTGGTTATTCTATCAAAAAAAAAAAGCATACTACTTAACTGCAAAATAAGAAGGACAGAGATAAACAATCAAAGTTATCATGGGTATAGAAATGCTTCTCTACACTGAAAACTACTAATAGGTCAAGGCACTGCATTATGAGAAAGACTAATGATTAGGAAAATAAATAATTTCGGAAAAAAGGAAAAAAGAAAAGAAAAGAAAAGAAGAACAGGAGAAAAGAAAGAAAAGAAAGAAAATATTAAAATATTAAAAAATAGTTAAGGGAGCAACTGATATATGTCCACAAAATCTCTAATTATCTTGGAGAATGCACATAGGGAAGTATTGATCGCCTGTACTTTCCTATGCAAGCATGTGGGCTACCACATGAAAAAAGCAGCTGGAAAGTTCAAAATAAACAAGAGGTTTATACAACATATAGCTAAGCTGTGGAACTCATTGCCATATACTGTGGATGTTTAAAAAATGTCATGTGTTCCAGTTTATTGAGAAAAAACATAAATACAAAAGAATCTCATTCAAGAAGTCTGAATTACAGCTAAAGGCCAGATGAATATGGGAAACAGTATTACACGCTTGCCTGGCTCTTATCCTCTCCCCCTGACATCTGGTACAGGACGTTGTGAGAGACACAATATGAGACTAGTTAGACCTTTGGTTTGAACCATTATGGCTGTTCTTATTTTCCTATGATTTTAAACTATATGTTATTCCAGAAATTCCCAGGCTGCAATAGTAACTCCAGCTCTAGTCTAAGCGATTACACAGGTGGTACTTCAGTGGACAGTAGTATGGGAACAATGGTATAGCAGTGTCAAATTTGGGCTGGGAACAACTGCACTGGGATCATCAAGCCCAGAAGCTTGTAATATACCACTAGGAATCAGTTGCCTGCTATGCATTTAATCTCTGCTTTGGATTATAAATTAAACTGGAATTTAAATAAAAGTCGTGGCCAGAGGCCTTAAACCATGCTGATAGATGTCACTTTTTTTGTTTTTTAGTTTTTTTTTTTTAAGCTATAAGGCACAGGGTAGAAGGGTTGTGTTATTTCTGATTGAACTCAGAATTATTTTCAAACTCCCTTTCTAAAACTATTCAAGTTTCATTTGTGGCTTGGCTCTTCCATAAACTCTTTGTTCATTACATTTCTAGTTGCTTCTGT
Organism: Petroica traversi; assembly: GCA_025920805.1. Lineage (NCBI taxonomy): Eukaryota > Metazoa > Chordata > Aves > Passeriformes > Petroicidae > Petroica > Petroica traversi. Next base: position 12,803,363 of record JAHLSL010000021.1, on the reverse strand, counting down.
TGAAAACAGAGATGCTTTCAAGTGAAATGTTTTAAGGAGGGTTAGAAAATGTTCTGGAAAGAATTTAAAAAGTGCTGCATATTCCCTTGATTTATATCCTGTGTCTTACATGTAAAAGTGAAAAAATAATACTTTTAATTGTATCATTTAAAAAGCAACCTTTTTTTTTTTTCAGGTTATGTTCCTAACTTTATACTATGAGGAGTGCTGACCTCATCTAATCTGGAAATTAGTGTCAATGTTCAACCTAGATTAATTATTTAGAAAAAATACAAACTGACATTTAGAAAAAGATAGATGAAATAGAATTCTTGTTAAGCACAGCAATAAGAAATGGAGCATAGGATGGTAAAGTAATTGCCATTAGATACAGAATAAAGAGAGAGTGATCAAATAAATCAAACCATGATTTAGATTTTCAAAATTTACTAGCTTTTTAAAACTGTGTTATCTATTAATACAGTGTACTATTATGAGTTTAAATCAATGAGCACTTTTTTGAGAAATATACAGCAAATGGCTATGTTAATAAAAGGAAATCAAGCTACATTAATGCAGGTTATTTTAATGGTGAAAGATTTATAAACACTTTTTTCTTGGTACATGTTTAATTTTCCTGGTACATGTTTAAATAGATTTTCTATTCTTTGACTAGTAAAATGTTTAAGACTGACAAAATAGTCATAGTCTACAACCTACATAGGAAAAGGCTTTGATTACAGTAAAATTACACAAAAATGTGTCATTAAAAGGCATTGGACAGACATAAAACCTAACCTTTTGAGCTGAAGAATACTTAATATTCTCTTCATGATCATGCACGGAGAAATTCTTTGCTATGGAATAGCTATTTTCCTGTTAAGCAGGCTATTTCATCAATGATTTATTCCTGAGATGTAATAGGTCATTTAAAATGGTGGTTTAAAAGTTAGGCCTTTTTTGTTTAATTTTCTCACAGGCAGTTGGTAATTATCATGGTCCTGCAGTTTCTCTGGAATGCTGTGGAGGGTCAAATGCCAATGGAACCCTGCTTTATAGGGTAATTAAGACAGTAGACATGGTTATTAAATACATCGTGCTAAACTAAACTGGAATGCTGTGAAATAAAATCCAAAATCATAAATAAAACGTCGGTATTCTAGCAAAAAGAAGAGAAAAAGGAAGCGTTCTACAATCATATTTGCAGTAAACAGCTCTGGCTGAATTGTGTTTGAAATTCTGCTGTTTAAGTATCCTGAGACATGCTGGATGTTCCAGGAATAATTTAAAACTAGAAAGAGAAGCAAATGTGCTTTAAATGTGTTTTGTGTGCAGAAATCTAGTACAGTAATCAAAATTCAGCCTCATAGTGCTCAGTGTATCTAAAGAATGTTAAAAAAAAAAAACCTCCACAATGAATAGAACCTTCTGTATTCATAATTACCATGCAGCATGTGCTGGAAAATATGTACTAAAACAGGATGATGAATGTAAGTTTAATGTGAATAGCAAAAGAAGTTTTGAGAGTCCTGCAGAAAAGACCATGGGGTGACAGCCTTTTTTTTAAGATATCACTAGGTGTAGTAGTATAGCTTTTTTCTTTCTGTCTATCTGAACGTTTTGTGTTTGCAATATCCTTTAGGCCACATACAGAGGCAGGACTGTATGCCTTATGTGCAGGAAAGGGGGGCAGAATTTAAAGGCTTGATCAACACAGGTTATACTAACAGAGTGAAAGGTGAAATACAGTAACTTATAAGAGATTGTGCTTCCCAAGAATGTAAACTTGTCTTTATGCTTTTTCCATACTGAAAAGATAGATAATACAATTTCTTCCCAGAAAAACTAAGATGAGCATACAAAAGTGGTGTTAAATTCACTTTGGAAAATGAGTCTAGAATAAAACAATGTCCTTAAAATGCAGAATGAGATTTGTACAAGTGATTCAAAATTATATTGGCTTTATTTAAAGTCTGGATGTTTATATAGGCAAGTTTATTGGTAAATTCATTGCATCACTAGAAAAGGAAAAAGAATTATGTCCACCCCCTCCTTAAGAAAAAAAGAAAAAAGAAACTAAATATTTCCAATTCTAGCTGTAAAACTGGAAGCCAGAATGTGCAGTTGACAGGCACAGAGCCAGCTGACTTTAAATCACTAGCCTTTCCATCAGATCAGTCTTCCTACTTCCACATGGAACACATTTTAAGTTAACAATGTGTAGTTTGGCAAAGGAATTGTTTTTCTTTGGCATAGAGTAGTTGTCTCATTTCTTTTAAAAAAAGTATTTTCTGCCTGCTTATATATACAGTATGTGTGTCGACATTCTTTTGAACTTTAAAAACAGTTGTTACATCAAAAAAACTTTACTTAGACAATTACATTCTGTCTATTTTTTAAAATATATATGCAGATATAAGCAAAGTGAATTGATATTTAATTCATCTGTTTGCAGGCTGGTGAAATTTACCCACTTTTCAGCCTTTACTTAAATATGTATGTAAATGCCCATAAAAATGTTGATTAAGCTGCTTTACCACAGACACTCAGAAAACAGGCTTCCTTCCTTAAGACAGTAATTTAAGTAGGTCTCAGTTGATATCAGAGTATTTATGGTGTGGGTATAGACTCTAAGACAAACTAAGATTAAATCTGATCATTTTGCTCTTACTCCAAAACCTGGCCATTTCAACCAGATGTATTTATAGCATGAAAAAGCAGTAGAATGGAATGCTACTCATTCAGACATTTGCAGTTGATTTATTCATTCCCGGTTGCTTCCACTGAAAACTCAGAAAAGCAGAAATGCAAATTTTCAGACATTGGTTCCACATGAAATGGGACAGACCACTGCACCAGCTACTGTTGTGAGACCAGATAGAGCTACTGCTGCCTACACATAAAGAGAGCCATTAAGGAGAAGTTGTTTATTTCTGCTTCTGCAGAAATCATAAACACCAGCCATGAGCCTGACAGCACAAGCTGTGCTGCAGTAAATTCTAGTACTTTGCCGGCCATTCTAAGCTGCCCAGTAAAAGTTACTGTAGCTAAATCCCATATACATTTCATGAAATAATCCTGCCCAGAAGATGGTATCATATTCACGCACAGCAGGGTGTGCAAATGCCTATAAATCATAATGTAGAATCTGAAATATCTATAAAAAAAATCTGTGCAAATTTAACCATGACCCTTTGCCAGACAATAGGCCTTCATATGCTTTGCAGCTTAGCAGACACCAAGGAATTTTGTTTGGAAGTGATAGCTACTGTCTATGTAATATTTAGGACCTATTCATGGAGCATCTGGCAGAAAATAAAAGGGTTTCCTCCTCTAACATATGCTAAAGAAGGATGTGGTCCTGTGCCTGCTCCTCCTCTTCTGACTTTTTGCAAATAGCACAACATAAGAGACAGTTGTTTCTGGCTGCCCTGCTGCCTGTCATGGCTGTCAAGTGAAATCCCATGAATTATTGCTCTTCCAGATGTAAGAGATTTCCAGGCTGCCTTAAACTGCCTGTGGTTTGTGGTACTGGAGAGGAGAGAAACGAGATTAAACTTCATCTCATCAGTGCAATCTGAAAAGATCACACAGAGGACTAATAATCACAGCTTTTTCATTCCAGAGCTGGACCCGAGAGCTCTGTGTTTTTGTTTCAGGGCTATGTCATATTAAGCTTGTTGGAAGACATTGATTAAGGTCAAACAATGTTTGAAGATCAAAAATAAAAATTTTAACTCTATGTTGCTGCATACATTTTGCATTCTTCAGAAAGTGTCATGCATTACTTTAGCCAGCTGAAACAGAAGAGACTATGAAAGGAGTTCTCTAATTCTGAGATGTCAGCACTTCTTAGCATAAACTTATGAAAGATAAAAAAGAAAATTTTGACCTAAAATTATTAATCTCATGTCATAGAGTATCCCTTATAAATTCAGAGGAAACCATAACAAAAAAAAAAACAACCCGTCTTGTCATTTTGGTTTCTCCATAAATGTCTGTCTTTGTGATTTTTCAAAATTTGGCATTTTGCCCTTTCTTTTTTTTATAACCTTTTTATGATTTGTTTGTGCCAGCCACATTGGCTTCTGAGCATTTGAGGTTATTCTGAATGTTTTCTATCAGCAAAGAATACTTATTCATACACCGACTAATTATACAGTTTTCAGAATGCCTAGCTGTAATCTTGCATAGGTTAAGAAATAACATCAGACTCAAATGATAGGTATAAATTTAAATACAGGCTTTCATTATTGTTTTGTTACTATATTCCAAAATTGTTCTGCTATTGTGTTATCCACTCCAACCATTTACCTTTAATTTCCAAGTGAGTTTTTTCAGTTCTCTGAGATGTATACCTACGTATGCATGAATGCAGACACACATAGCAATGTAATGCACATAGTTACTTGCAACCTATGCTTTAAATAATAGCTGTAAAACAAAATTGCATAATGCTTTAAAACCTAAATATTGTCAAATGATTACTGTCATGACTACATTTTTTATGAAATCAAGACGAGCAGAGAGACCCCTGACATTTCACTGCAGCCCTATTAATAATCAAAATATTAATTACAGATAAGGAAAATATGTTGTCCCAAGAACACCTGGAAATAATTGACAAATGTATGCGACTTAGATCAGAATGTAATTGCCCTGATTCGACCTATGTAGCTTTTTTAAAAACTGACGTAGCTTGTTTAATAATGGTGTTGGCTACCAGATGTAAAACCTCCCAGGCCAGCTTCCTTTTCCATTCAAGCTCAGGCATATCACAAAGGCTCTCTAATATGAGGCAATACCAGTAAAACAGTGATGAAAACCATAGGTACGAATATCTGCAAGTGGCTCACATGAAAGCATTTACTGCTTTTCATGCACATGTATTAAACCATAGTGGAAAGGAGCCTTTCACTCAAAATGCATTAATTATTTGACACTGGTTTTCCTCAGATTTTTTTTTTCTTTTTTTTGCTATGGGATGCAAGTGAAAGATTACAGCTGAAAAAATGATCATCATACTTGAGGTAGGCTCACAGAATCTTTTCTTATGTTCTGTGTGAAGTTGTCTTGAACTGAAACCTCTGCTCCTTAAGGATTAAGGGATTGAAAAGCAAAGACTGAAGCTGCTGTAATTTAAACCCAGTCATTCTCTAGCACAAAGGTGCAAAATGGACTGAGTCAATCTGCTTCTTTGCTAGTTCACCTAAGAAATAATTTTACCTTTTGAAAATTTTGTATTATTAACATTCCAAAGATGTCACTATCTTTAAAGGAAATTTATTCTCTTGATTTTTAAACATGAGATCAGAGCCATGAGACATGGAATAGGGAAACATAGTTTCAAATTGCAATTTACAGCATTTCTGAAAAATTCCACCTCTGTGATGTATAGATAAATCATAAAGATAAAATTAATCAATGAATGCTACTAAGGTGGGTTTTCTTTTGTATAAAAATATCTTGTCTACAGAAATTCGTGCAGAGCAATTTTGTACTGTTATTTTAAAAAAGGTTTTATATTGCTAAAGAGTCATAAAAAGTATCAGATGAAACAAACTTCGTTCCAAGGACTGCAACAGAAGAGGCAGCATTATGTTATATTGCAGATAATTAATACATTCACTAGACAGAAAAAATCCAGTTAATTACTGGGTGCATGTTAACTGATTGCAGGTTCTGAGTTTCAGTAACGAAATTAACTGAATTCACATTTCAGGTTGTTCATTTCTTTTTAAAGTTTGTCACAAAGACTCAGTACATAATTCTAATCAAAACAAATCAAAACGTCGTTTTAAAAATTATTCCCAGTGGAAAAGCACCATATCCATAGTAGAAAACAGAGACCCAGCACTGTGGTTTGGGCACCACTGTGCCATGCAAGGGACCTGTCTTTGATTACTGGGTCTAATGCTCTGCTTGTTGATGAGCGCTCCCCTCTGTGACACTGGGCTTGTGAGAAGAGAGCAGCTCTGCAGCTTTGGGGAGCACAGCCCCTCAGAGCCACTTGCTTGGAAGCTGCTCTAGTTCAGGCAGAAGTGGGCTCCCCCAACCCTCCCACAGTGGGCTGCTGTGGAGGCTTATGTAGGGGGAAATAAGGGAGTTGTACTTCTTTGGAAGTTTGGAAAAGTTTTTTTTTTTCCCCTGGGGGAAAATACATAAACATATCCTCTTGTGATATGTGTCAAAATTTATTACCTATAGGAGCAAGCATAGCTCGTAGAATTAGTTGTATCAACTTTGGACTACATTGCATAGTTTCCATTTTGGTGAGGAAAAGTCACATAACTGATTACATATTTGTGTTTGTAAATCATCTCCTATCACTGATTTAAAATTGTGACCCACCGTTTATCCATACACTTGATGTGAAGCTAGCAACCAACAATAATTCGAGCTTGCCAGCACTTCCCATTTATAACTTCAAAACCTAACCTGGAGGACCACCCTCTCAAGAGACAGAAGCAATTCATTTTCCATATTCAGTGTGCTTCTCTTGAGAGAAAAAAACTGCCAGTCATGCCAAATTGTGTTGAATGATACAAGGGGAAGCTAGTTTTATCACATGGGCAGCTGACACAAAACTCTTCCACTTATCTTAGGTTGGATGGGGACTGAGTTCAGAGATGAAAGGTCAGTTCTTTATCCACTAAGCCCTCTAGATATTCCAAAATCCCCAGTACATTACAAATTTGAACAGTTTAAGCTCTCTTAAATAAAAGAATCTCCTCTCGAGGTAAAGTATACAGTGTATATAGATACAGTTCAGGAGAAACATGTGAAAGGTCAGAGATGTGACCTTATAACGCCAATAGTTTTATTTATTGACAAGAAGTCCAGTTTAAAGGGCTTAATGAAAAAGCAAGACAAGAATCGAGGAATCTGTTAAACTGCGTAAATTTGACTGCCTAAATAAACTGTACCATGTGCCTCAGAAATTGCAACTGCCATGAATGTTTTCTGGGGCTTATTAGCAGAGGAAGAAGCTTCAGAAATGAGCAGCACTCTGGTTACACTGACAACCCTCAAGCTCAATACTCGATTTCCCTAATATGATGTAAGGCAATTGAAGTTTTTTTTTTATTTTCCTTGATATTTTCTTTCATGTCATTTAATTTTTCTGTTATGCCAAGTAAGAAAAAAAAAGATTGAATCAATATACACCTTTTACTTAGCGCTCTTACTAAAATCAGTAAAGATAAACAAGACAGAATGGTACCAATAAAGTTTTTCTAATTATTATTTTATTTTTTAAAATATTTTACTACTCATATTTGTTCAAGAACATACCAGAGAATTCCAGTTAGTATATACATTGTCAGAATATTTGTATTCTGACATAAATTATTTTCTCTCTGTAATAAGTGATTTTCTGATACAACAATAGTGCAGTCAGAAATACTCATGACTATGTATATAGATAATATAACTAATACATTCATATCAATAAAAATTATATTGATAATGTTCATATGAATAGATTTTTCAATGGTCCTGAGCACCACCAGATTCTCTTGAAACTATTGAATGTTGTAGCTCAGATATTTAGTATATAAAGCTATTTAGATCTTTAAAATGTTTTTCCTCTTCATTATGTGCAATCTAAGAGTTCTGAAATTAAAAATAGAATTCAAAAAATTGTTTCCTGAAGTACTTTGGCCTTTTACAATGCTATTTACAGCCTATACCATTTTGTTTAGGTGAATCAATTATCTGCATCCTCAAGTGCAGGTTTTATGTTCATGGACTTTAGGATTTTGTCATTTCAGTAATAAGGTCTGATATTCTAGTTCAATTTTACAGCTTCTCCTCTGAAAAGACAACAGCCTTTTGTGATGTAGTTTAGAGACTTCATTGTGAATGGGCATCAAGACACAAATTGGGAACAGAGAGAGGAGAAACAAAGCTGATTTAAAGATTGCCTTGAACTGATAGAGCTCTGGCCCAAGGACTCTGCATTCTTATTTAAAATGCCTTGACATTAATACTGATCATTTCTTCTCTAGTGCCTTTTATGACTTTTTCTTTTTTTCTTTACAATGAGAACAAGATAAATTGGGAGCATCTATAATGACAGAAACTGGATAGGACAACATAACAAAATGTGCTAGTACTACTTCTGGTAATATTTTCGTCTTATTCCTGTTTCTTTTCTTACTAGTGTGCTAAAATGCCTTTGCAAATTGAGATTGATAATTTTTTAATATAAATACTAAATAATACTACACCTTTAAAAATGCTTTGCTTATGAAACTTTATAACCTAATTAATTCAGCAAGATCTCTTGTCAATATTTCAGACTACCTTCAGCATGACACCGTCACTCTGTTTGATCTTTCATGCCACAAAATATGCTATTTGTATTTGTATCTTACAGACATTTTTAATGATCTCTGAGGTTAGACAAACTATTGATGAAAGATTTCTTGATCAAAACAGATACTTGGTTTTATCCTTAGATAACTGTGCAATCTTTACCAGCTTACTCACCAGCTTCAGTCTGAGGGTGAAGCTTGTTCATGACACTACCTGTAACAACTTCACATTCGCAGGGTTTTTTTCCTGTATTTTAAACATCAGTGCTTAGCCTCATTACAAGTGAAGCAGATGAACACTGAATCATCAGTTCTTTCACACCTGCGACAAAACATTAACTAGACTCTCCTTTGAAGGAAATATAGAATTTCTTGATAGATGTATCTCATTTCTTCATTGTTTAAATTATCTCATTGGAAAGAAATTTCATGCACAAAGAATATGTGCACATGCAATGAGCTAAATTATGAGCAAATTCTCTGGTGTCATTCTGGCTTATTTTTGAGAAGAGCTGGAATGTCCCTCAGTTAATCTGCATTATATTGTGCAGACTAGTTTTTATGTAGTCTCATCACTGTGGTGAAATGACTGTTTATCAAAGGTCAGTTACAGTACTCAGAGCCCGACAATAGACTGAAAGGTAGGAGAAGATGAGTAATTTGGAACCTTAATAAAGAAATTTTGCTTTATTTGTGCCTAACCTTGAAAAACACTCGCAGATTTGAACTATTATGCAGCATGCAGCAGTAAACTTCTCAAGGGCCTTTTGTCTGCACACCTCACTGCTGCCAGAGGCTCTTTGTCTGCTCTTAGTAAGTGCAGTAATACAGGATGGGTGTTTATTGTATTTATTGACAAGTGCCTTTTGTTTTCTTTGCTTTTTTTTTATTTTCTTCCCTCCCTGATCTTGATGAACATTCTAGCCTCCCTAGTTTCCTTTCTTTCATTTCATTACAATAAGCATTTTGAGGCCTCTTCCAGAGATGTCAAAGAAAGGAACTGTTTTTCTTCCTGAGCTTCTGGACAGATAATTTTTACCTACCGTCTGCAGCACAAGTGTCTGAAGCACACATTAAAAAATAAATGGCTCTTCTCCATTTCCACATATGGTAAATGTGTTCTCCTGATACTGCCTTGCCTTGTCAGATTAGCGAGTATATAGTTCTTGAATTTTGCAAATTGAACCTGGTAAATGTTCAGATAAAATGAGGAAAGGTTTAAAGGTTTTGTTTTGGGGTCTCCTTTCTTTTAAAATGTTGGAGAAGGTTTTGATGTTATGGCATCAGGAAGAGTTGTATAAGATTGTTATCAAGATAGTTTTAACCTCAAGAACTAAGTTTTTACATACTTGAGCACCCACAATACTAAATTTTTAGCTTCTACGAAAACACAGCGTCAAGTTCACAAGCTGATTTCTGAAAATTCAGAATGTGTTATAATTCCAGGGTGTTCTTTTATTTCTTTCTTTTTTTCCCCCAATCTCTAAATTGAGATAAATCCTGAGCTGACAAGTGTTCAGGTAAATTTTGGAATAGACTTGATATCTTGGCCAAATGATAAAAAAACAACCAAACAAACAAATAAAAAAACAAAAACATTGTTGAAAAATATTATCTATTTAAATCCCATTGTGCCTAACGGCAGTTCAATACCTAAACCTTTTCCTTATGTTGAAAGGCTTCCCTATTTTACATGAACTCACAAATGGAACTTAGGTAAGTATTGTATGAATTCTGCTTTTAACAAAAGCCCATGGTTTGCTCATGCTTTTTCTTTGAACAATATATATTAAAATATCAGAAGTTCAGATATGTTTTACTTAAGTAATCTGTGTCCTGATATTCTGCATCATAATATAGAGGTGAACTGGAAAGAAGATGTGTACACTGCCATGGAAGTTGTGAGAACATGTTGTACTAGTACCTTAGCTGTCACTCCAGACAGTCAAATGAAGTAAGTCAATGGATCTATGGTACAGAGGTCAGAGTGGCAGTATTTCTGAAGAATTCAGAGAAGCTGTCTGGAGACTGCTAGTATGTGAGATGGAGGAAGAAAGAGAAAGATGAGCAATGAATTCCCTAAAGCTATTCTCCTGAATGTGATCCATAATAAATTTTAAATGTGTGTCATAGTGGGGTAGAGGGGTCAGATTTACTAATAATTTGCATTAACATTTGTAATATCTATTTTTTATGAGCATGATTGCTTTTAAAGTTTTGCAAGTTTATATTCTTCCCCAGTAAATTTGGATTTTTTACTGGCTATGTCATTCTCTATTATTATTTACTTTATCTGCATCTTTTATATATGAAATGAAGAGGCTGCTATATCCTTCTTACTCTTTTCTTTGCCTGACTGCTTAACAGACAGAAACTGCTGTAATCTGTCACAGCATCAACCACTGAATGGGGGAGCGGATGTTTTCCCCACAGAACCTAGACAATAACTCTGGACAGGAGGAAAATGGACTAACACAAGGATCTGATGAGAGAGTGCCTTTCCTCCAATGACCCAGCTGGCTCGCTCATGACAAAGCTTTTACAGGACATAACATAAATGAAATAAGAAGAATGAAAGCATTAAACAATGTAGCCAAGGAGAGAGGAGAAAGAGGAACTTAAAGGGAGGCAGAGCCTATCTCAGAAGAGGCAAAAGGCAATATTGCCTGTGTGATTGTTCCAGCCTTCACAAAGGGGATTGTTTGCCTAGCTGGGAGCCGCCGGAAAGGATTAGCAGTTTTTCAGGGCAGACACCCCCACAATCCCACCTCGGGGTATCTCAGGTGTGAAGTGGGGGCTTGGGGAGAGGGCAATGGTGCAGGCTCAATTGGCCAGTAGTGCCCTTGGCTGACATCGTAGTTTATTTGTGAGCTTATTAAGCCTGGCCAGTCCTTTGGGGACACTCTTGGCAAAGGTCACAAAAGACAAGATTTTGCATAATGAATGCATTAAAATCTTTTTGTTAGTGCATGGGGAGCAAGAGGATAATGGCAATGAAGCTTTGGAATACAGCAAAGGAGGTAAAAGAAAATTAGTCCCTGAGGTAGCAAATATGATCACCATGTGGACTTGAGTTTCTATTTTAGCAAGTAAGCCCTGAGAGAAAAAAAGTGCTTGGAAACATGCTGCCTTTTATTTAGATCCATAGCTACTGCACTGAAGGAGTATGCCACAAAGGACAAACATGCCACTCCTCTCTATGATAAGTCATTTATATGAAAAGATCCCAGACAGTGAATAGGAAAGAATGAAGAATGCTGTGCACATTTTGAAAATCTCAAAGAATTGGATAGGGAGGGAAATAATAATAAAAAAAAAGTCTGCCATATCAGCATGTAGGCTATAAATTGTACTTAGTTATCATAAATTCATGCTCAAAATAAACTTCACATTATCAGATTTTGACTTTATTAAAGACCCAAATTGGGTGGCAAGGATAAGCAAGTTTAGGTACACATGTGAAGATGGCAGGGTCTCACAACTCAATAACCTGGTGATTCAAAAGACTCAGGGCTGATGAAAGACAGAAACACCAGCTATTGGGGTCAGTTCAAGGGTGCTATAAAGAGAACCAAATCCCACTGAAAATAGATAAAGTATTACTCTCGTTGCTAAGTGTCCTGGGTTAGCCATATGGCCTGTTTGTATCCCCAATCGTCCCCT
>JAHLSL010000021.1:12753109-12791393 GCA_025920805.1 Petroica traversi | reverse complement strand
AGACCTCCCAGAGGTTTCCTCCAAAATATTTGCCCTAAACCAGGACACTAAGGTACCTTAATCTGATGAAAGCTAAGTTGTGTGAATTTTTTTAAGGGTTTATCATTCTCTGCACTGGTCCTACATTACAAATATGCAATCTTAAACAACAAGAAGAAAGTTAGAAGAGGATTTAGGAATATAGTCCATTTGAGCACATCAGTGCTGTCTTCAGGCAAGTTTGGGCAGGAGGAAAAATCAGTGAACAACTACATCAATTTGCTGGGATGTCTTTCAATCAGTCTATCAAGTTCTGTAACGTTTCTGATAAGGGCAGACTTTTAACCAGCCAAATATAGAAACTGCTGGGTTTTATTCATCCGTAGATCATTTAGAAAAACATCTATTTGCAATTTTTCAGGTATATCTTTACAATGCACTAATTTTAAAGTCTGTGAGCACTTGCAAAGGTCCACTAATGATAATTTTGTGTCCTCAGAATTTATTTGCTAGCCTGTTTTGGAGTTTTTGTTTCTCTAGAAAATGTGAGTGCTAAATGATATATCTCACCTTGCCTCTTTTTGTGCCTCTTTTACTCAGTGCTTTTATCTCAGCAGGTGATGCCACTGGTAACCAGCTTCTACCTTCCAACAAGAAGTTCATCAGCGTCACTGGGTTACTTATTCCTGGTGATTTTGCATTGATTACAGGATTCAGGATGATACTGGTAAAGTGAAAAATTCAACTTTAAATGCCCAGTCTTTCAGCAATCTTTGTGGTATTTTGAAATTTTCTTTTATTAAGATGCCTCAAGGATCATTATGTTATTCCAAGCACATTCTTTAGTGGTATAGACTAGCAATTAAAACAATTAAGATTTGAAGCTTATGTGTTTGCAGATAATTAGGTGAAAGTCACATCTAATTTTAACTCTCAGAATATGCCAAAATTAATCATATTATTCTAGTCCCATTTGTATTTCAAAACCTTCTTTGGACCTAATATCCTAAAATGAATGAGTGTTTTTATATAGTATCCACACGTGCACCATTTGGAAGAGAAGGAAAAGATGGCATGCTGTGCAATGTGTTGTGCATGAGTTTCCAAAGCATCAACTGAGATAACCCACGCAGCTATTCTCCTTCTTCTGCTGCAAAAAAAAAAGAAAAAAAGGGGGATTAGAACCATAGAAAAGTGGCTTGAGAAGTGGTTTACTTAGTTCAGGTTTTTTGGGGGGTTGGTTTTTTTTTCCCCCTTAATTTCTTGTTCAACATTCCAATTTTTCTAAATTTATCTCATAAATGGAGAAATACGTGGACTATCTTCACAGGTATGACAAGATACCATCTAAATTTCTGTTTGAATAAATATTGTAGAAATGCTTAGCACACTATAGAAAGATTTTCAACTGACAGATGAGGTAAATACATTGCTCTACAACCTGGACAACCACCTGTATTTTATTCTCTCCCAATGAGAACTCGGAATTCCTGTCACTGTAACTAGAACACTTTTCACATCTGGTTTCAGACCACTGATAACACATTACAAGTTCATCAGAGCACAATGCAGATGAATGCAAAACTTATTAAATGAATGCTCTCAAAAAGGAGTTAGTCAGTGGTAAATCATCATCAAATGGAAGTGATCCTAGGAGGCTCCTCAGGGATCAACATTAGACTCAGCATTATTCAACATTTTCACCCATGAGTTAAAACATAAACATAAATCATTCTTAGAAAATTTGTGGGTGGCAGAAACATTGGAGAATCAGTAAATAATAATGAGGACAACACAGCCGTAAACTGCATTCTGAATTACTGGTAAAATGAGATCATTCAAAAAATAATAAAAAAGCCAGTCCGTGTTGCAAAACGATCCAGGCCAGCCCAGCAGGATAGGTATCTTTGTTCTGAAATACATTGACTGAGGAAGTTCTAAGTATCATAGTGAGGAGGTAACCACAGGCATAATGCTGAAAAACAGCAATTGTAATGCTATAAATAACCAAGTGAGAAACAGGATATAAAATGTGCATATCTTTATTTGGTAATAATGAAACAAATAAGCAAATACTTTTACCCTTTCTGTTTAAAGAGTTTAAAGAGTTTTGGTTTGTTGGGTTTTCTTTAAATATGGAGATGTTGTAAAAAAGAGACAGAAAACTATTCAGCATTGGATGAAATGCCCACCGGGAGACACTGTAAGTGCTTGACTTATTTAGTCTATCAAAAAGAAGATTGAGCAATGACTTGACTGGGAGGTAACTGTGAAAATGTAAATACTCTCACAGTGTGAAAACACAGAGTACTAAATTTAAACAGGCAAAGAAAGGGACAACAAGAACTAAAGGCTGGAAGCTGAGCTAAGCCACATGTTAACCATGAGTGGTTAACCGCTGGAACAAGTTATAAAACGGTATGATCACTTCCCTGTCCTTTAATGTCTACAGATCAAGATGGATTCTCTTGCTAGAAGCTGTGCTTTACCCAAACACAAGTTATTGGCCTCAGAACAGACCAATGGGATAAAATGTGAAGACTCGTGGTGGAAAAACCTCATGACAATACAATGACCTCTCCTGGTGCTAACCGCTATGGGAAAAAATACACAAATAATAATCTCATTGTGCTTATCTCAAATGCCATTTATTGTGTTTATGACCATTCTTATACTGCTTCTGTCTGAAGTGGTCTAAATCTTCACGTTTAAATAACCACTGTAGTAAAATGTCTTTCACAAATGTGTTCTAGAGAAGATTTATTAGAGTGAAAGGGGGAATATTATGAAAATTATTATTAAAATTAAAATGGTGTTCATAGCAATCTTGTCATAATGTGTGAAGAGTTAAGGTAACAGTACTTAGTCCATTGTCAGAGCAAGCAGGTTCATATCAGAGCTAGTTTTGTTTAAACAAAATCTCAGCCTAGCTTTATATTTTCTAGTCATTTCTATCAGTAAATGGGTCACCTCCCTCTAACACAGCTGTGACAGGCTCAATAGTGTGGTTTCAAGGTATCATCTTTTCAGATGACAGAGTAAACACACTCATTTGCTATTCCAGGATGAATGAAAAGGATTGTGGATCATCCTCCATAGATAATCAGAACTCTCTTTCTGTCTGGGATTGGAAAAAAACATTAACTCCAAATCACAGAAATATAAAATGTCTTGATGCATGTGAAGAGAGCATCATCTAAATTTCAATTTGAACAAATGTTGCAGATATACTTGACATATTGTAGAAAGGCTTTCAGCTGATGGGTTAGGTGCATGTACTGCTTTACAACCTGGGCAACTGCTGATGCATTGTGGAGTTGTTGGATTGAAGGATTAGGCAAAAGAGTAGGGCTATTCTGCCAGATATAAAGAATCTTTAAGCCACTGGTAAATTAGCAGAAAGGGGGAAGGCAATGGCATCAGTGTATGATACGTGTTTTCTCTAAGAGATAAGAGAATACAAGTAATCAGGTACAGACATGTGATTCTTCATAAATATTGTGAAGAGCAAGAAAAGGGTTTTTTTCCCCCTTATAATGAATTAAACACAGGGCATGGCTTTCTTGCAGAGGCTGCTCAAATTTGACAATATTGACTCAGAAGTTATTGGTGTTAGAGCTGCCTTTCAATTAGTGAAGTAGTTTCAAAACTGCCCAAACCCCACCCAGGATTTGACCTAATTTTGTGGCTTATTGTAGGTTAAAATTACAACATTTTTGACCTATAGTACATAATTTTTAAAACAATTCTTTCTAATGTGGTATAAAATTATATCCACCAAGACTACAGGGGCAAGAATTTTTAAAATACTGAACAAAAGAGGAGGAGACATGGAGGAAAATGTATTGTATTCACCAGATTGGAAATACAATTATCTAGGACTGCACAGTCTCTGTTAAAAAATATATATTATTCAATGTGTTTAACTTGCCCTCAAATGCTGATTCCACTCAGTTTCCAAGATGTCTGCACTTGGGTAGAAACGAATCATTGTCACTGCATCTCCAGGCTGAAACGTGGGCCTAGATATCTCTTGTCCTTGCTTTCTTTGGTCAGGAGATATCTCTGTTGAGAGACCCTTGGACAGTAAAAGAAAATTCCTAACCTTTAAGCTATTGGTGACTGACATCCCCCTGAGTTTCACTTAGCTAAGATATCCCTGTCTCTTTCTAACCAATATGATGGAAAAATAAGGAACAATAAATAACCTGGCCTCTACATCATGGATTTTCTTTTAAAAAATGTGAAGAATGTTGTTTGAGAACTTAAAGATTTTGTGACACTCTGTTCCTCCTTGAATCCTTCCCTCAGTGATTCGGATATCACAAACACATCAGCTGAGTGAGCTCCTTCAGTGTTGCTTTCTCCTGTGAGTTTTTCAAACCTGGGTCACTCCATTTTCCGGCATGGATTTTATGAACTTTCAGGTTACCCACGTTTAAGAAAGTGGTTCTACAGTTATTTTGGGGGTCATAGAAGGGGAAAGGACAGCAAACCAGATTCAACCTCTGGGAGTCTACCTTCCTCTTATATAAAATTCACCACAACATCAGATGCATGGAGACGCCACTGCTTTTGGGGTCATGGTATTAGCCAAATCAGTGAAATTTCCTTAGATATCAAAATTAACCTAAAAATTTTCTCATACATAAGAAGCAACAATCAGTGAAAAGGCTTAATCTTTGTGAATGGTAGCTATCAATCGATACATTTCTTTGGGGCCACAAATATCACTTCTGATAATCTGTTTTACTGCTATAAAGGAAGGGAGCTGTTATCTGTGCAGTGGAGGAGTCTCAGTTGTTAAATATAGGGAATGAAGTTTTCTTGCCAGATGACAGCATATGCCACTTTCTTTGTGATAGAAACTTATTCCCAGTTAGAGTTGTCAATTTAGTAGATGCTGAATTGGTGCCATGATCAAGATGAATGCTTGTTTGTTAATAAAACCTTATGTTGGGTAAGCAAAGCAGTGGCCTTTACCTCAGGCACTTCATTAATTGAACAACCAACTGATAATGAACTGTTACATCACTATTGTTTAAATAATGATGTTATACTGAGGGAATATAAAGCAGCATTGTTTGGATGTAGGAATATACTTGGGCCCAAAAATACCTTAGGAGTTATGTGCTATGTGAAAAGATCTTTTTATTTGAAAACTGATATTTTAGGGATACTTATATTTTCAGATTCTATACTTCTCATTGAAGGTTTTTCAATATATTTTATAGTTATATATTCATATTTTGTCTTCTCCATTCCAACAATCCAAACAATTTGTGTGGTAGGCAGGCCTGGCTTGACTGAATTGCCTTCCCTAGGTCACACTTTCACATCTCGTTTAGAATTCTTCCTCTACCACTCTAATGTGAGACGAGTCTAATCTCTGTTAACTTCAGTTAAATAAGGTAACAAGCACAAGAATTTTAACATTGAAAAAGTGGCTTGAACAAGAGACCAATATGACTTTTGTTGAAAGGAAGTCTATCAATTTGGAGAATTGCTGGTGCAGTTCCTCAGGGAATTGTCTTAGGATAAGTGTTTGATCTCTTCATTAATGGCTTTGATACAAATACTGGAGCGTGCTAATGAAATTTTTTAGATGACAAAAACTTTGGCAGAGTTGCTCATACTGAGAAGAACTGGAATTTCATACAGGAAGAATTAGATGACCTTGACGACTGTAGTAATGGAAGCAAGATGAAATTTAATAGTACAAAGTGTAAGGTCATGCACTCAGGGACTAATAACGAGAATTTCTGCTATAAGCTGGGAGCTCATCAGTTGGAAATGGTACAGGAGGAGAAAGACTTGCATTTAATCAGTCAATCACATGATGATTATCACTACCAGGGTGAAGCTGCCATGAGAAAGGGAAGTGTAATCCTAGGATGTGCTGATTTCTAGTACTGGTAGAGAGCAACACTTCCACAAGGTCTTGGCAAGACTGACTCTGGCAATTCCAATTCCAAGGCAGTTCATTCAAACCAGAAGTACTTCAGAGAAAGAGAAAATAGATGTTGAGAACTTCAGGCAACACTTTAATTTCTTTTGCTGAGGAAACCCATCATACTCCAATGAAGGGTTTCAGTGAACAACAGTGGTTCAGTGGGAGTTCTTCATGCTAACAGACATTTCAGCTGGTGTCCTGCAGTGTACAACTGTTTCAGCCAGTGGAAAAGCACATCAGTAAGCACATAAATAACAGTTTAGGGTAACTGATTTGTATAGGTATTGAGAAGAAGACAGCAGTGATGATAAAATATTAACTTTTTCATAAACCCCTGTAGCTTCAAGTAAATGCTTTCAATTCAAATTTCTGAAGAAATCAAGTACAAGATAATAAGAAAAATTCTCTATTTTCCTCTTCATAGTTGTGTAAGGACAACTATGGGTGATCCTATGTAAAGGACAACAATTTCAAAGTGCACAGCAACCACAAAATTAAATTTTACACCAAGGCTGTAATGAGAATATCCTACAACTCCCTAGTTTTCTAACTGCATGAATGAATGAAGCGGAGATTTCTTTGAAAATCCTTTGCCTAATGGACTCTGTTAGACTCACATTAAGAGGCAGGAAAACAGTGACATATTCGTACTATGACTTTAGGCATGTTCAAACAATCTAATCTATTTAAATCAGGTGTACTTCCTCACTTCTGTCTTTAAAAAACAAACAGCCTGACAGTTTCATGTCTTGGATGCACAAAGTATTTAATTGCATGAGAAAAGATCAGGATTTGGAAATCACACAGAATTCTTGTTTCTCGAATGGTGATGCCAAAAATTAACTATTCAAACTAGTGGAATTCTGCTTTTTCAATACAATTATTAATGTTTATGATTATACAAATAGAAAGGTTTGAAAAGGTGAGTAAGCCAACAAAATGGAAAATAAATGTAAAAGATGAGAACTGAAAGGCCCTATTTTGAGGGTAAAAGAGTCCAGTTTGACATCCTTTGTTTGTAGATGGTAGATGAGAAGATCTGAAACACCACGTGTGTAGAGACACATTTTCAGATCTGAGACACGTGTTTAAAAAAACATTTTCAAGCAGACACTTTTTTTTAAAATCGTCAAATGTTAGACTACAGATATACCTCCAGTGTAGAAAGATATCTTTGTAATAGATTTATGAGAAAATATGAAGTATGGCAAAATATGTAGAAAAGGACATGGTATCAGGATTTCAAAGAGCCCATGGGAAATGTGCAGTGGTCCACTTAACACCATTTTTCTTCTTGAAGTGAAAAAATAGCATAAACTTCCTAGTGTTATTTTTAAGCAGTTGTTGTGTTTTTCTGATTAATAATAACACACTTAGTCCTGAATTGCTTAGGATGTTTCTTTTTTTTATTATATATGTTAACTTTTTTCTTTTATTTTTAGGGAAATATACTTGTAAGAGAATAGAATAATTTCATTCTCTGTCACCTCTGTTATCCTTTATTTTCTGCTACTTCTGCACTGTGTATTTCTAGACTAGGAGAAAGGAAATTTATATATAGCAAGCAATTAAGACCTAGAATTTTCAAGCTGTCATGGTAGGTTATGGAAGAAATTGTATCTTATCAGTATATAACATCATTTCTCTGTAGTCCCACTGCCTATAATCCACTGCAAAAAGTAAATAAAATCCTTAAGCAATTCTTTCTCTCCTTTAGTTTGCCACCTCACGGTTTCGGAATGCAGAGGCAGGATTATAGTAGTTGGTATATAAATACGAGCATCCATTCCTACAGTTTACTTTTAACTTTTAGCAAGGGAGAAATTATTGTTGTCTCTATATGAGGTAAGTTTCTGAGAGCTTGTAGGACTATGAGAACTATCTCAGGGGCTCCACATTTAAGAAAAACATAGTGACTTCTGAAAGAAGCAGGCAGTACCGTCTTTTCGAAAGACTTGGCTGCCTGACGTAAAAAAAATTGACTTGGAAAATGGCAAAATTAGTATGATGGAGTTGTTATACATCTCAGAGCATAAACTTGTGGAGAATATGATGGATTACAGATGCTACTGAATGCATAGGACAAAATAAAAGTGTGAGCATCCATGTGGCAACAAGAACAGTGGGTACCAGAAGATATTAGGATTCCTAACCTAATATCTTATGGTTCTTAACCATAGCAGGAAGAAAGAAATATCACTCTGGGTAGTGGTTTATATAGACAAAACTGTGTTAGTAAGCACTGCAAAAATAGACAAGCATAAGGCACAATGAATTGAGGATGAAAAATGGGTCCTCAAAACAAGGTAGGCACCTAAATAGAGAGACTACATAGAACTGTAAGATAGACTGTAAAGGGTTAAGGCAACTCAGTAGATCAGTGTCTCTCATGTTGGAGCTGGATAGGATAGTCATTCATGGCAGAACAAGCAAAAATGGCACAAATTTCTATTTGTGCATATGGGAAACTGGATTGTTACCTCTGAAAGGGAAAATCAAAAAACCAGACAATGACAAAAAAACCCACCCGACCATTCTCAGTCAAACAACTTCCCAGCCCCACACTAAGAGTGAAACCAGTCAAGCTGTCAGAAACTACAAAAACTTGCAGAAACTACAAGAAAGAGAGGAATTTTTTACAAGCGCATGTACTGATAGGACAAGGCATAATGGCTTTAAACTGAAGGAGAGTAGGTTTAGACTGCATATAGAGAAGAAATTCCTTACTGTGAGGGTGGCGAGATACTGGAACAGATTTCTCAGAGAAGCTGTGAACACCCAATCCCTGGAAGTGTTCAAGGTGAGGTTGAATGGTGCTTGGAGAAACCAGGATTAGCAAAAAGTGTGCCTGCCTATGGCAGGGATTTGAACTAGATGACCCTTAAGGTCCCTTTCCGTTCTATGATTCTATGATGAAATCAGCCAGGTGGGAGCCCTGTATGTCACCACTGACAAAAGTGACTACAGAAGTTGGCTTAAAATTTGCTGAGTTTGTTTATACCAAAGTAAATGAAGTAAACAGTAGTGTTGAGAGAAGCGAAAGTTAAGAAACAGTCCACCAAGATTTGTAAAGAAGAGGAAGACTTTGGCCAAAAAAAAAAAAAAGGACAGCATACACAGGTAAACTCCTGACAAAAAGAAGTGCAAAAAACAGACAAAAAGAAAAAAATGAAGGAAGCTTCTGAAGTGTAAAGTGGGATGCTCAGATTTTTTTCAGTGGTGTGAGTTGACAAAGAGAGCATAAATGAAACAGAACGCTCAGAGCACAGACTGGGGTGCAAAACAATTTAAAAAGACAATTTTAAGAAATTCTAAAATTCACAGAAGAGGGGAGGGGAATATGAAAATTTATACACAAACACACACATACATATATATATATATGTGCATATTTATATATATGTATTTATATCAGTACCACCTAATTCTGTGGACAGAGATGCCTATGTTCTGTGTTGACAGAGGTTCAGTACGTTCCCATCCTGGTTGTTAACAGACACAATAAAATCATCTTTAAAAGCAGTAGAAGTTTTAGTGACTGCAACCAGAAGCTCTAATCTCACTCTGACTTTTCTAAGTGAAAGATGAAAGTCATGCAATTTAAAATTTTAATTTAGTTGTAGTAATTGCTTTGAGAAGTTTTTAATAGTTGTTGAGATTTTATATGTGCCTGTGGAACCAATGGATATATTACCAATAGTGTAAAAAAAAAGTCAAAATAAATGAATCTTTTACAAAAATGTGTTGATAAAGTGAAGTCATCAATTGAAAAAAAATTATTTCTCTTACTTTTCAGTGGTTTACTAAGCCACTATGTTAATTTTTTGACATTGTATAATAAATTCCATTCTACAGTTTTTGTCATAGTCTGAGAACCTGCAACACTCAAGACCAGATCATACTATATAACCTGTTTAAATGTCTTTTAGCAAAAGTGAAAAGCAAAGCCACTGGATTTGATTTATATGAAGATAGCTGTGATGCATTGGTTAGAATAGAATTCCAAATTTTAAAAAGCTTATTCTTTCCCTCATTCTGTGTGACATGACTTTAACTAAGACATGTAAATACGCTTTTTTAATTGATATGGGATGCAATTCAGAATTTGCCTACTGGCAAATTTTCAACGAGAAAAAAAGAGGCATTTGAAATGCTTCTTAAATATATGTTAAAATAAATGCATTACTGTCCCAGAATTGTTTTTATTTCCAAATAGGAATTATGATGCTTACTTTGTCTTTGTAACTGTAGCGCTGATGTGCTATAAATACAGAGAACAATATGCAACTTCTCAAAATTAATAATTTTCACCAATCTCCTTTTAAAAGAATAGAGCTTACTTGTTCAAGAACAAGTCCTAGACATTAACTTGATCTATATTGTTACAAGTTACAATTTAGAAAATATTGTCTCTGTACTAAGAGAATTCAGCAAAGTATTACAATGACGAACTTATTGGCAGCATTGGTTTGCATTTAATCAAAGAGTACACTTGTCATCTGGAAAAGAAGAAATTTCTATACAGTATTTAAAAACGTCTCAGTAGTTGAAATTACAGATATTTTAAATCTATTAACATTTTACTAAGTTTGACCTAATAAAAGTAACATTTTTAAGTATCCTGCTTTTATTTTTTATATATGTTAACAAGCATTATGGAGGTTGCTGTGATAACTTGTCAGTTTTTCCTTAATGGTCATATAAAGCTTTCATTAATGGACAGCATGAATTAGACCTTCCCGTGGGCAACTTGAACTCAAGTACAGATTTTTATTAAGGTTTTTTTAATTGAATGAACATTTTTTAAAGAAGAATAGTTGTTTTTCTTCACGTTCTTTACCGCATTTAGCTTCTCTGATCCTGAGGTGTTACTTAAGGGCATAATTAGTAAACATTTGGGGCTAATGCAAAAATATTAGAGTTTCAAAGCCATGATTATACCTTCCTTTTTAACTAAGCTCTATTTTGTTTTCGTGGCCATTAAGACTGTAAGAGATATTTCAATTTTAAATTTTTTCAGAAACACGATGATTACAATGAAATCATACATTTTTGGATTAAAAATTCAAGGCATGTTAGTACAAAACCCAAAATTTTCTCTATGACTCATGAATAAAATTGTGTTTGACTTTGTCGTTATGATGGTCGTGAATTTCTTTGAAAAATTTCTCAAGCTGATGAGTAAATTCTCTGTTTCTGCTTTCAGGAATGATACCTTATGCCAATGTCCTCTCTGATCATTGCAAACCCAGTCTATAGCACAGAGAAGCATAGGAACAAAAAAAATGTCAGGAGAAATGGTATCTAACAAATGAACCACCCAAGCTATCTCCTTCATATTTCCAGATAATTTCAAGAATAGCAGAGTCAAGTCCATTCTTCTATGCAGTTGCATCTCAAAGCAGAGAACCCACTCAATGAAGATATCATTGAAATTATTGCTAGTAATAACAGAAAATATTTCTGGTATGCTTTGTAGTCAAAGTAATATGAAAACATCTTCTCAGAACTGCCAATAAACCAACATGTACATGCTGTTTACAGTATTGAAGAAACAAAGGTGAAGTTGAAATAGCCAAGGTTATATTTCAAAGAGTGATGGAGACAGTGGAACTTCATACCAGTTGATCCCACATTCAGTGTATTAAACTATGAGAGTCTAAAACTATTGCCAAATGGTGTAAGGAGTGATAGATTTTCCTGAGTAAAAAATAAACAAAGTAATTTAGTTCAGCAAGGTCTGTATTGTTGATCTGTTAAATTAGAAAAAAAAAACTGGCTACTAAGAAAAAGCTGCCATTTTATGAAACAATTTTTATGGCCGGGACACATCTCCCCTCTGATTTACTGTAGATTGCATCTAATTGTGTAGAAGTTCCTGCTGAAGTTTCTGTTGAATACCATAGCTTTCAATTCCTGCAATAAAACACAGAATATTGTTCTTATGCACTACTGGGAGAGAGCTGGGACACTGCTGTTCTTTCTGCTATTCCACTAGCATCAAACTCTGAGAAAATTGTTTCAATGGAAGTCAAAGAGTCCCTCTTTATCTACCTACTTTCTTTTTTTTGCCATGTGAGTGGACTGAATTTGCGTAGATAATACCTCAAAGGTCTTTTGAGTGACTTGAATGACACTCTGGGAGCAAATATTTTTATCAGACTGTTATAGCCTATATGCACCATTTGTTACACTTCTTATAAGGACAGTCCATGGCTTGGCACTGGTGGACCTTAATCCTTATCAGCTACTTTACATTCATTGACGTGTTGTTTGAGCAAAAAGGAAGTCACTGAATTTAAATTTCCCAAGCATCAATACTCTGGTCCTTATTCCTTACTGGAAAAAAAAATTACTTTTTCATCTTATCTTGTAGCATGAATTTAAAATATATAAAACCTTATTTCCTCTTACTTCTAAAAAGACATCTGTCCTGAGGAGTATCCAACTAGAGGGCTTTCCTAGAGATCAGTGATACATAAGGAAATTCAAAATTTCACAAGAATTAACTATGAGTGCTGTGCAGAGGCAACCTGGCTTGAAGTGGAAGAACAAAAAGAAGGAAGAGGAAGAAGGGAGGGAATTGGGATGTTCTACAAATTCAGAGAGAATTTAGAAAATCCTGAGAACCTCTATGTGCCACTTAGACACTCAGAACATCCATTATTCCACTTTATTTTCTTCATTGTCCTCATGCTAATACAGCTTCCTATTAAGTCAGTGGACTTCTAAATATTCACACACACACACACACACACACACACACACACACACACACACACACATATATATGTAATTCAAAGGTAAATGATAGTATTTGTTTTCAATTGCTTGGGTATAACATCATCAATATTGCTTATAGCATTATGTTTTGAGAGTTGTCCAATCAGCTTCTACCTAGTCTTACTGTAGCTTATTCAACCTTTCCTTGAAATCTCATTTTAAAATAATGTTTATATTAATGGTCTAGTAATAGGCTATCATTTAAATTAAGTGTAAATAATTAAAAAGAAAGATGAAGCCTAAACTATTGTTTTGAAAAATGTTTCATTTATTGCATTCCTTGTGGCTATTTAAGTTAGCAATTATAAAGTCACAGAGTAAATTTCAAGGATAGTAGTCTGTTTTATCATTCTTATGAAAACCCTACCAAAATTTGTAAATTAAACTTTCCCTGGGATTTTTGACTTCTGATGCTAAAGATTTTACAGATGTTTCTTCAAAACTCTATAATATAATAAATGTATGAAATGTTTGAGTGATATATGGTCATTGTGCCTCTATCATTTTGTTTAGGGACTCAGAAACTAGATGCAGACTCTTCAGTACACTAAGGTAACCACTCAGTATGCAGAGTCACATGATTCCCATTAATTTTAATGGGAGTTACATGGATAAATCTGTGTGCTGAAATTCTTGGGAAGTCAATGTCAATAGAATTTACTCTTCCCAACTTTTCTCTCTGAAGTTTTGTGTCTGGCTACCTGCACCTCTGTAAAGATCCTGGAGGAAGGAGAGGATGAAGTAGTATAAAGTGATTAAACACCAAGTTTAGTGTTCTATGATGTGTGTTCCAAGGTAGGAAACAGGTAATCAATATCAAATGGAAGCAAATCTAGTTTTGATATGATAGAGTCCTGAAAGTATCCTTTTAAAGCATAATTATATTTATCATAGTGTTGTACACATAATACACATTTTTAGTTGTGTAAAAATATCTATTCATATTGAAGTCGACATTTCATTGAAGTATTTCAAATTTACTATTATTATTATTATTATTATTATTATTATTATTTCTAAAATAAACAACAAAAAATACCTAGAGGAGGTGCTTAGAGTTTAGCTTAAATTGTCATTAAAATGTAGTTGCTGGATTTCTGAGAATTTAAAACTGAAATGAATTGAATCCGAATCAATTTGATATGCCTAAAAATGGGAGAGAAGATAAAAAAAAGACAAATGCTTAGGAGCATAATTAGGACATATGAAAAAGTTAGGATATATGAAAAGAAACAGTTAAGTGCTTAGCTTTGGAATCAGTTCCTGTCACCATTACATCTACAGAAGTGGAACTAAACATGGCCATGAATAAAAGTGGCATACAGTACAAAAAAAAATCAAAATAATTTTATAATCTTACTCAGGTCTCAGCCTATTGACACTGAATATGCTTTGAAAGTAGTTCATCACTGCCAAATATACCATCCAAGTGCAGATTTTTGGCAGGATTATATGCAGCTTGTATTTATTAGATAGGCAGTTATTTGAGTTGATTAGCTACAAACATTCCATGAAAAAGAAATAATTGCTCATTCACTATAAATACATGTAGTTTTCTTCACCACTTGCTGACTCAGCTTCACTTGTGGTCTGAGGGATGCAGTCATATGGGCTTTTCATATTCTTGTTTGAATTTTCAACATTGGGAGGAGTAAGAGCAACAATCTGTTGTAGTTTGGCCTTGCTCTGTTGCCCTGCTCCTGAGGACAGAGGCTGGAGAATCCCTCTGCTGTGTACTCACCAGCAGACTCTTTTGGAGAATTAGGAAAGGAGGAGACAGCAATGATACCCGATACACTAAATACACACACAGCTGGCAAACAACTCAGTGACTGGTGCCAAATCATGTAAGAAAATCTGCCCCGAAACCAGGACTTAGGAGAGGCTGGGGAGTGGGCTGGCTTCTCCACTCTCTCCTCCCAAGCAACCCATGAAAACTGAGCTCATCAGAGCCTTTTCCTGATTTTTTCATTCAGCAGAACTGAATGTGAACTTGTGGAGAGCTCTTTGAAGGCTGGGCATCTCCAAGAAGCAAAAATTACAACTGACATAACTTTTTACTGGTGCAGTTAAAAGATCATGGTGCTGAATTTCATACTAACATTGGGACCATAACTGTTTTACTGGTTTCTTTTTCAGCTTACTAATATTCCCAGGTAGTGTTCTGATCTGGAGTATAGTTAGAACATGGTCATGGCCTGGAAGTAACGAGAAAGAAATAGAAAATTACTTGGCCCCCAGCACGTAGCTAATGAGTCCATCCTTCCAAAAATGTTTCTCTTTACAGGGGAAAATTTGGTTTTATTATTGCCCCTTTTGATTCTTCAGGATGCATTGGAAAGGCTCCTATTTCAACTCTGGCTGGCCTTCATGCTTCTTAAAAGTAATAATTACAGATTTTTCCTCCTTTGAATACCACCTGAGTGTGAAAAGCTTGAAACACACATTGTTTTCTTGAGATCCTATCTGGTTTTTTAACACAAAAGCCTAGAGTAACACAACTTCACATGAAAGGTTATTGAAAACAAGAGACAGAGACCTGGGGAGACAAGAACTATGAACCCGGAGAAAATACCAGTTACATAGATTTAGAGGGATGGGCACTGTCACAGTACCAACCACAGTGAAAGAATTAATGCAATTCACATTTGAAGAAAGAATATACTCAAAAATAAAATTACACATATAATGGATTGCATCAGACATATAGGAGAAAACCAAACTTATCAAAATCTAGAGCCATTTAATGCCATGTGAAAAATATGGTTTGGTATGAAGTTTGTCCTTTTTGTGTCCCAAAACCTCATAGCTACTTAGAAATCTATCTTCATTTCTGTATTTTCAGATAAATCCTTTCAGATAAATATTTAATAAAACAGAATTTATTGTAATTAACGGATTAAAATATGCAAAATTATTTGAAGAGGATTTCACAGAATAAGATTAAATAATAGCAAGTGTCAATGCATATCATCCACACACGTACTTAATTCAGGATCTGTTGAAGGAAAGGAGTACGTAGGGAACAAAACAAGTGCCCTTAATATTTAACACTACATTCACTCTCAGAAGAATACTTGGAAAATAATAGAAGCAACCATTAACAAAAGTAAAGTTTTGCAAGTAGTAGGAGCTCTGAAAATGTGTATAGATACATTTCATAGTAAAGTTTTGGAAGATGGTGCATAACTTGTAGGAAACATACAGAAGCAACATATATAGAAAGGAAAAAAAAAAGATACAAGCAGCCGAGTGCCAGCAAAAAAAAAAAAAAACTGCAAAAATTAAAAGAGGGGGAGATTAAAAGAGAGAATAGGATTTAATCTCTGTTCAGGCATCACAGAATAATCTGACCTGAACAAACGTGATTGGATTTTTAACAGACATCTTAGCAGAAAGTTTATCTGCCGGTTACTCCTTTCACTTTCACTGCCTAGTGTAAACTGCTGCATCCCTCCTCTCCAGTGACACACAGCAACAACTGGTGAATGTTTATGCACAGGCAGTCAAATACCATAACTGGGATTGTTAAAATGGAAAAAAAGCTTATATGACAGTTGATATGGTATCCAGCTACTGCACAAGCAAGTCATTAGCACTGTGTTTTAACAAAATGAGAATGTAATTAGGTGCCTTTGATTCTAAAGCAGAATGAGTTGCACATTTCTGGCTGCTTTTCCCAAAGCATGACATCAGAGTAATCAGCCATAGACTGTCATTCTTTGTTCACCCCACATTTTTGCTCCATTAGTAACTCACAACTAGTCCCTCAGCAAGACGAGATTCTCAGCCATCAGTGAGCAATAAATATCTCTGCCAGGGCTGATAAGATTTCTCAGACACATACAGTACTTTTTGGTTTGTTCCTGTTTTTCAATTTCTCAAGCTGTCTCTGTGTTGAAGTCAGGTCTGGATCACTGCTGAATTGTGGTCGCTTTGCCTCAGTAGGAATTAACAGTGTTCCTTTGTACCAGCTGTCTTGAGTGGAATAGGACCATCAGAACAGCTTGCTTTCTCTCCACAATATGGGCACACTGTCCAGAGCATCCCATCAACCCCAAGTCCCACCTGTTGCAGACAAATAGGGGAACCCTCTTTCCTACACTGGGCTGGGCCACTGCAGCCTGGCTGAAGAACTGGGAAATCCTATAGTCCTGAACTTTAGTTTAGTTACCTGTACTCCTTCTCTTGGGATCTGAGCACAGTCTTGTTGGCCCATTGACTTCACCAAAAACTCTGCTTAAAATAATTGTAGAATTGGGTCCAGAATCTGGAACTAGACATCTCAAAATGGCGATTGATGACTACATTCACCAGCTATTCCCCAAAATATGTGGTATTACTAGAGGACGTCACAAATGATGTGTGAAATGAGACACCTTTGCAGATTGGCAGTGCACAAAGAGGATAAAGAGAATGACATGTAATTATTACTGTGCTATTAGCTCTGATATTCAACTTACACAAAGACAGAAAAGTCCAATAAATCCAAAAGCTTTAGATTTGCTTTAAAAAGAATAAACTTATTGGAAATTTCTTTCTAATAAATTTCATCAGAACTTTCTTCTGGAAGGGAGAAGAGTCCAAAGGAAAAAAGGGAGACATTTTAATTGGTTGACTCATTTTAAAGTTTACTCCCTCCTTTTTCTTTACTTGGAAAAATGCAAATGCCTTTCAGTCACATTAACCTTAAAAACTGGGTGGTGAGAAGGAGGAAGGCTATGACAATACTAAAGTCTTGGGAGGATTCTAGATGTACCTCTGTCTATCCACATAATAGATGCAGTGCTGTTGCTTTTACAGTGAGCAATGAAAGCAAGGTACGTCTGCCAAAAGGTGAATTAAGAATTAGTTAAGAATATTCATTTAATTTTATGAATTTGGGCTTTGTGGCAAATTATATAGCATAATCTGAGAGACAAGCTGTTAGCAAAACCTCTTAAATATGACTGAAGAAAGTGTGTGCACCAGTGCCATCAGTCCTGTAAGCTTCTCAGAGATGGTTTCAATAAATTCAGAAAGCCCTTACACATTTTGATATAGATGTCAGGCAAGTCAGAATCCCTTCAGTTCTGAAAGACGAACAGTACTATTTATATATGAAATGTTTTGAAATGAAGTTACATGTGCAGAGAAAATTGAAGAATATTAATCCTGAGTGTTTTGTCTGCTATGCGGTAAACAGATTTTTTTTCACCTGTCCATGGGATGCTTTTCTTCTTTTTGTTTAATCAATAAATGAATAATAAAAGTTTGTAAATGCTGCATGATAATTTTATTAAGAAAATAAAAGATCTGCTACACAGCATCAATGTACACAATTTCAATCAAAAGCTGGCTAGCAGATCATCAAAAGATACATTAAAAAGAGAATTAATATTGAATTGTTTCTAATTGTATCCAGCAGGCATCTTTACTAGGCCCAGTGCTGTTCAGTAGTCCCAGCAGTGATCCAGAGGTGCAAGTACAAATTACCATGCTAAGGATCTGAGGATGACAGAAAGATTACTTAGTGAGTAGATAATTATGAACCCAAGGAAGAGGAGATCTCTTCATCAGCTAGATCCACTGCAGGAAATGAGCATCTTAGGAGAGATGAATGCATAGTTAAACATAATACAAATGGATTTCACCCCCCCAAAAATGGGGTACAATGACATGGAGGGCCTCAACACTGCAAGGATTTAGGGGCCGTAGTGAACCAGCAACCCAATGTGAGCTCCCACTGTGAAGCTGCATGTACAGAGAATTTAATCCTTGAATCCTGATGCAATTTTTGGAGCAATTCCCACAGATCTGTTGTCCATATTTTAATGAGAGTGGTGGGAAAAAATTGAGACTTCACAAAATTGCATTTAAAATTAATTTGAGAGCAGAAGAAAATTATTTGCTGTGAAAGCATAAAGTCAGTGTCTTTAATTATCAAAAAGGAGGGCTGAGTATGACTTAATTAAGGTTTATAGATCGTGGGAGAAAACCCTCACATTCTTTATTCTGAAGTGGAATGTAATAACCATCCAACCACTATAACCTCAAATAAATAAATAAATAAATAAATAAATAAATAAATAAATAAATAAATAAACTGAACACTGAAAAATCAGAAACAAAATAATTTTTACTAATTAAAATAAATATGAAATATATTGCCCAAAAATGACAAATCATGCCTATTGGCATATCTTCAAATCATGATACAAGTTAAAATTTTGTCACAGATACAAGTTAAAATTTTGTCACAAATTACCTGTTCCCTAGTTAAATAATAATTTTATTGGACTTGATACAAAATGAATGAAATGGATAAAATTTAAAGGTCTTAAACATGCCCACAAACTAGCTGAGGTTAGGTTTTAGAAATCCAAAACTGAAAATAAAAAGTAAGAAATAAAATCGAGATAAGCTAGAATGATCTATTCAAAATTACATTGTCTGAAGATCTGTGGCCTGTCTTGAGACTTTTGTTATAATTCTAAGAGAGGATCTCTGACTCTAAACCATATGCTCTACTGTGGTATGTATTGCACAACTATGGAAAATGTCTTAATGTAGGTATTTTTCATTCACATAAAATTGTCTGTAAGAATTTATATACCAGCTGGTATGATGTTATACAGAAACAATATCATGTGTTGTTCTGCAAGTTGTGCACATGTTTCGTTTCTGAGGCCAAAAATCAGGATGTGGTTTGAAGAAAAGGGGGAGGAGTCAACTAGTAAAAGTGTTATACCATATGACAACCTTAAAAAGAAAAAAAAAAGAGCATATCAGTTGGGAAAATATATAGCAGAAGCAGAGACTGCCTTTCCTGCAATAACCAGTGATCTGCTGTGCACATGTGCACATTCTCATACCACTGGAGTTTAAAAGTGTAGCTTTGCAACCTGTTGTTTGCAGAGTTGGAACATCTGTAACGATACAGCAGTTGTGATGCCCTCTGATGTGCCAGCATTAATAATTTGGAATTTCAGCATCTTAGATATATACCAAATTATTAATAAATTTTCTTTATTAGGTATTAGATATTTGTCATTATTATTTATTATATGGCTTTCATGTCTAAGACAGAAGACAGGGTGGTCGTGTCCCAGAGTAGAGTGGTAGACTTGTAGGCTTGCTGTTGAACAGGTGAGTCTCCTGAGTAATTTTCTGCTAGAGGGTAGAAAGTCTGCAAGTCACCTTAGTGGGTTTGAAAGATACCAGAATAATGGCACTCATGATTTGGAAAGTGCTCAACTAGTAAATGATTTAACATACCTCATTCTCAGGTGAGCCACGCACCTCCTTAAGTCCAAAAATGTTTTACTGACAGAGCAAATATAACCAATTGGAAATATTTTTTAATCCTAAATTAACATACTAGGTCTCGTGTATTTAGCTGGGGTTAGAGATTCACAGTGCAGTGAAAGTAAACAGCTTCAATCTCAGTAGCACACATAATATATTTGTTTTTTTAATGAAAATATCTTCAAAAATAGATATACATCTACTCTTTATATATACATTTTTATGTTTTTATATACGTCTACTCTTGATATATAAACCAGATGAAATAGTAGGAAAAATAGACTTTGTGAGGAAATCACAGCATTTGTAGTTCCCTGACTGTTTTTCTACTCATTTTTTGAAATATGTTGAAGTTTTCAGGTTCCAAAAGGACACATTTAGTCACTTAAATTTCTCTATTATGTCCAATCAATTCTGTTTCCTCACTGTGAGATTAATGAAAGTAAATAACCACCAGATGGAATGAAATTCTTCTTCTTGAACTTATGCAAGTAATGCAGTTAAAGTAACTTGAAATAACAACATATACAAATTAGTCATTTTCACAATTAAAACATAAGCTTAAAAGATGCTCCTATTTATTTAAATCACTCTGTGTTTAATTAAAGACAGATAACAAATTGTTATCAAAAGTTAATCTCTTTTTGAGTCTTTAATTTCACAACAATTATAACACATCAGTTTTTATCATGCAGTAATTGTGGTTTCTTCTGTTATAGTGGAGCATGAGACATTTGGTGGCACCTTGTGAGAATGTCAGTGATAAATGAAAAGCATTTTATACACCTATGTTTCAGGTGAGAGCTGGCACCTACCACTGGCAAAACTGCAGGTAACAGACGCTATTGTCCCTTCAGTGGCAACCTGAAGAGAAAAATATTGCATTCATGCTTTTGATATTATGATAAAACATCTTCATTCTGTATCTGGTTTGGTAATTGTCTTTTCTACCCTAAATGCTGAAAGTTTCTGACAGAAATCAAATTATGGGGCTTTTTATGTCTCTAGCCTTATAAACTTGGGCCCTTGTTCCACATCTCAAGAGTGTTTGCCAGGGCACGGAGCTACACTCAGGGTCAAGGTATGGGATATGCCAGAGGACAAATCCTCACAGTCCCAGTGCACGGCTCTGTGGTGACAGCCAGCCACTCCAGAGCACAGCTAAAGGCTGGCAATGTGTGCAAGGGTCAGGAGACACACCACCCTAAGCAAACTCCTTGTCTGTTTTGAGAATAAACATGATTAGAACAGCCAGAATAAACTGTGGAGAGGCCATTTGCTTGTTGCGTTTTATATTTACATAGGTTTTCTACAGATTACACTAATTTCCTGTTAGTTTCCTTTCCTGTATCATAAAATATGTACAGTCATATAGCAACAGCTCTTTTTCTGTCACCAAAATTCTCTACAGGAGATTCACAATACAAGTATTTTTTAATATTTTTTTAAATTTTGTTCTGTCAAGAAATATTAATGAAATCAGCCTGCTTATCTATTGGAAACACCATGACATTTAAGATGTTAGCCAGATAAAATGTTGCTGAAAGTTTAGTAGCTGAAATACAAGACATGGGCCATACCAATTCCAAGTTTTTGTGAGGATGACAGAATTCTGATGATGATGGGATCTCCTAAAGAAGGCTTTTCTATTAATAGCAAACCTCCTTTCTATCAGTCTCCAGAGACCTGCATTTTCCAGAGATGACACCAAAAATCAGTTCATTAAACAGTTAAAAAAAAAAAACCCAAACAAGAATAAAAGAGCAAAACCAAAAAGCATCCCATTTAAAGATTGCCTACACTGCCCTAGAGAGCCACCCCTTCCAGGATGTGTAATCCAAACTTTTATTTTAAAATCATGAAGTCTATTGCGAAACTTCTAGAGACTGCACAACACTGCAAAAAAGCACATTATCATCTCCTATATGCAGATAGGGCAACACACTTTTGTAGTAGCAGCAAAGAACAAGGTCTGGATCATTCTTTCAAGCTACTCTTACCACTCTGTCAAACAAATCTTTTTTCCCCCCTGCCTGAAGATTTTCTTCAGTGTGAAATCCCATTTTTTGTTTTCACTTATTTTTTAAAGAAAATTAGACAATTTCTCTAGGTTTTTGTTTTATTTTATCTTTATTATTTCAGAGATCCTCTTGCAATTTGGAAAATTAATAACTTTCCAGGCTACATTTATTCATTTCTGTTGAATAACCTTGATGTTTTATTGTTCCCTTTGTGAATGGAAAAAAAGTCATTACTTGTGCTTCCCCTTAACAGCTAACTTTCCCACACTTGGTACAGAAACTCTTACTGATATGTTTGGAAATTGTACTAATTGTCACTAAGATTAAGGGTTTGATTCAGGGAAACATATCTGAAATAGGAAAGGGAAAAAAAAGACAGGGCAACATTAAAACACATGGTTAAACATATACCTAAATTTGTAACCAAAAATATATATAAATACTGAGGTGGAAGGGCGACAAAACAGCAAAATTCATTGCATGGGTCAATAATATTCCTTTAAAAATAGTCTAGAATCCTAAATTATTGGATTAAAATATTGAGTTTTTAATTAAAAAAATAAAATAAATTAAAATCAATTAAAATATTGAGTTTCAGTTTAAAACAATCTTAAGAAGGGTCAAAGATTTGTCCTGCATGCTCTGACAGTCAATTTAAGTAGTCATTCATTGCAAGCATGACAGAAACATCCCATCTTCCATGTTCCTCTGGTAGGACAAAAATCAGATAATACAATGAAATAGAATTTAAACAAATTTAAAACAATAACACTTTTCTGCCTCAGACTATGTCCTGTTTCTTTTAGAGTTTTTGGAAACCTTAATGGTTCATAGCAGTGGGCAACAAAGAGTGACCTCTGAACATCTGGTTCTGGGATTTAGATGTGTAAATAAATTTTTCCTCTTCATACTTGAAAACGAAGGCTACAGTTTGCTCTGCCACCACTCCTGGGGCTTTGTCTGACGACACAGATGTAGAAGCTTTGAGAGAAATGGAAATGTTAGTTGCCAGAAGCAAAACCGTGAGCAAATCCTGGTAAGCGACGCCTCTCATCCCATTGCAGGTCACCACCTCCTTTCTGTCCCTTGCCCAGTAGCAGGGGCTGTTTCAGGGCTGCTGTTTTGTGCTTTGCTGGATCTCGAGCTGGCATTGTGACTTGCAAGGTTTGTTCACTTGATTACAGGCAAGAGAAGCTTTAAAGTACACGGTTAAATTCCAGTAAATATGCTACTGCATATTTTAGAAGGAGCTCCTTACCACATGGTTCACAAATAGTGTGTCCATTGCAGCACTAAAAAGATACCTGGGAAAAGAAAATGTGTGTGTCAGTACAAAAAAAGTATCAGAATAGAGCACTTAGGCTGAATAATTAATACCATTTTATGTTTTGCAACCATATATTTTAATCATCAAAGATGACTAAGTCTACAAATTCATGTTTATTGACAAGGATATATTTCTTAAGTCACCATTTAAAATGGATTTTTATGGCTGGTCTTAATAATCAAGAGGCAAAACTATGTTGCACTACATGAACATACTGAAGATTCGATTTAAATGGTGAAAACAATACTCAAACTCACTAGGCAAACAGTTATTGAGGCAAAATGAAGAAAGAATTGTCCTATTTTTCCTGTTTCTATCATTTTAAACATGAGTAAAATCACCAGTTAGTCTAAAAAGATAAAGTAAACAAATTTTGCAGGCTTGCAACACACTACAAGTTTGCATTATGAGTTTACATAACTAATGATCATCATAGGTCTGCTTCCTAATGCTGATTTCAGCAAAAGTGCTACCAGGAAACATGTTTTATACCAAAATATAACATTTTCTCACCTCATTTTTACCAGTGAGGACACTTCTTCTGCTTCACATGGTTCTACTTCCCCTCACATTTCTTCATGTTCTTACATAATTATCAGACTACTAAAAAATATTTTAATCCAAATAATCCAGTTTCCTTTCAAGAACTTTTCCAGTAGTGTGCTTAATAGTTCAAGCAGAAATGTAGTCGAAAACATTTTGCTCTCCTGAGGCACAGAATAGTTACACACAAAAAATAGCTTCCTATAATTTTGAATTCTACAGCAGCTGCAAGTTTATGTAGGATTTTAAAAAGTTGTTTCATGATTCTGCAGTATCTGTGTTTCTGCATTGGCATGAGTTAGTATTTTGTATAAGTGTAGCCTGGCTGTGCTCTCTAACCATAACAGTGCCAGCTGCCAAAGGAAGCAGTTTCAGTCTGTTCTAGATAAATGTCACACCCCAGGCAGAGGTCACTGCTCCTTCAGAGCTGCCACTGAAGCTGCTCGTGGGGCCACTTCCCCACTCAACTCTGCCAGGGTGTTCCCAACTAATTTAAATAGGTTATCACGGCAAAGAGGGTAGGGACTGCTCTGGGAATGTAAATTCTGGTACTGAAAAAAGTGATCAGAAGCTTAGGGCAAGAGGAAAATTGTAGTTATAGATACCAAAGATACAGTTAGAAGAAAACCATGATATTACAAAGAACCAAGTTAAACCTAGTTATATTTTACTACCATATGACTGTTTCACCAACAGATGATTTTACATTTGTAAAGTGACTAACATCACTAAGGAAAATTCCCAGCTACTAGTAGGAACTTTATAGGGTGACTTAATGCAGTGTAAAGTGTCTTAAGATCCAAATATGCCTCAGGAAGATTTCAACAGCGACTATTTGAAAAGAATACCCCAAAGAAATCCACTAAAAAGTCCATTCTTTAAACATTCCCCAAAGAATTTCTGTCAGCAAAACAAGGAAAATGTTAAGCAATAACTAAACTTCTATAAAACAAAAAAGAAACTCCTATTCTATGGTTTTCTTACCTGAGCTGGATAGACAGCAATTCATAATTGAAAGATTTATTCATAATTGAATATGTAAAACTCTTAAGAACAGTGTTAAAATATCTTACAGGCCTCAACTCTCTCCTCCTTTTGTTTTCATCACTCACTGGGAAAATAGTCCACATTTTACAGTTTATTCCCTAAAGTACTGACCAGGAAGAAATAAGTCTACAGTGAATCCACTTTTTTTGTTGTTTTTTTGGTTTTGTTTTGTTTTTGTTTTGTTTTGTTTATTTGTTGGTTAGTTCAGTTTGGGGTTTTTTTTTTGCTTTTGTTTGAGGCTTTTTTTTTTTTGTTTCCCCTTAAGTTGTGCTGCACATTGCTGCCCGTTTGGACCAGGCATGCTTTTATTTAGTACTCTCTATACCTTATTCACATCTGTCAACAAAAAATGCACATCGCAGTCACACACCAAGGCACAAGTCACAAAACTCACAGATAAAGTAAAAGAAATGATACTTATATGTCATTTTGATAGTCAAGGGAGAAGAAATGTCCCAATCCCTCTTTCTAAAAATAATGCTTCATACAGGTGTCATCTCTGTATTTTACTGGAGTTATCAAAAGAAAAAAAGTTGTCATTTACGGAAGTTGCTTCCTGCTATTGAAATAAAATGATGTGCTTTAAATCACAGTTCAGTTCTTCCATACCTTTCTTCCAAGAAAATCTCGCTTACATGTAGGGAAATGGGAAAAACCAGTTTTATTAACCCACCGTCAACCTCTCTCTTCTACACAAATAACACACAGAAACTCTCTTCTGGTCATCTAGTCCTATCAAAAATTGATTTAAAGTGTTTGTTATGTCTTAAAAAATCAACCAACCAAGCAAAAAGAGTAAAAAATGAACAAAACCAGTTACTCCTGCCACCCATAGCAGTGATGAGCTGATAAAAAACCTCACCATATTGTCTTGTCAGGCATACCTAATGGAGATGAAGAAGTCTCTAATTAGGGCATTAATACCACACTGCAGTGCAGTTGCAATGCAACCTCCCATTTACTGACAGGTGCAATATGCGGGTGCAAATTTCTTGGCATCAGCAATCTACTCTTTTGCATTTACATTGCTAAGCAACATCATTGCATTGATTGACTTATGTACAGTACTACACTTTCACCTCTTAGGTACAGAAAGAAAAGATTGATTCCAATTTTGGTGCCATGGTTTTAAACAGATGCAGCTCCAATGAATTAGGTGCACTTACTCCTAATTTACAGTCATGGAAGAAAAATAATTTTCTTGATTACCCTACTATTCAGAAAGCTCTAACTCTTTTGGATAGAATAAAGTTACACTGGTCTAAAACTCACATGACAGTCAGGGGCACGGTTACATGTATTTTTTCACGAGAAGATGGCAGCTGTCCTCAAAGTGTAATGCAAGTTAACTAGGAAAAGGTGATTGACTGATGCTGAGGTTAATTGCTTGTTGGCATGCTACAAAGCCTATGCTAACAAGTGCTGCTTATAACTAACAAGTGCCAATTATTTCCTTATATTCCAGTACACATTATATTTTGCTAGGCACTATCCAAACATCCAGAAAGATCCAGACATCCTTGCCCAGATCTGATACGTTAATGATTTAAGAAAACTATGCAAGTTGCTGATGAAAATGGGTCAGTGCATGTTGCTTATCACAAATGTACAGCTCTTCATATAATGCTATGACCCAGAAAAATGTTGTTGGAACTATCTGTGCACTGAACATATATTTATAATGAAAGCATAAATAATTGTCTGGTCATAAACTTTATTTTGTCTGTTGCTGATCAAAAGCTTACACTAACAGATATTTCTTGTTATGTCATTATTAGAAGCCTGTGAAATCTTTAAAATATTTTAATCTTGTTTTCACATCTTTGTGGAAAAAAAAACATTAAGTATACAATTGGTGACCAACTGCACATACAAGCCTGACAAAACTTCCTATTTAATAGGTAGATTATTATGTAAAATATTACTTAATATTGTACAATGCATTCACTTGGCTTGAAAAAATACTGACAGAACTAGAATGCATTGCATCATCCATTGTTAAATTGATATTAAATTCATAATTTTGTTGCTAAAGCATTGATAAACACCAACTTTAATTACATTAATAAAATATGAATTATTATACTAGGATTGTAGTGACTAATACAGATTTTCCCTATGATAATAATGATTTAAAATAAGATTAAAAAGTAACATCTCCTCAAGAAGAGGAAGTTAATGTACTAAAAATTATAGTGCAAATCAAACCTGTCCCCCACCTCTTCCTAGACTAATAATCTACCTTGTATCAGTCAGAATAAAACAAGGAAAGTTGACTGAGTAGAAAACTTATCAGTCTTTCAGGCTTTCTTTGCAAGAAATCTTACAGTGCTTGGTAAAACTGCATGCTTTGTCTGTTCCTCCTTGTCTAATTCAAACTAAACATATGTAATGGCACCACAATGTAGTAGCAAACTTGAAAGCCTTTGGAAGTGCATTAATTGTGAACGCTGGGGATTTTAACACCTTTTTGTAACTGTTAAGGTGCAGAAAGTGTCAAATATGTTGGTAAGCTGTTGAAAAAGGTAAAAAATGCCTAAGCTGTGGTCTGATTTCTCCGAGTCCTGCAGCGCAGAGAACATTTCAGCACAATGCTATCTCAAGAATTCAAAATACTGATACAAAACTCTAACCATATGGCTTGTTAGGTAGGCACAGGAGCTCAGCACAGGGTTGGGTGAGGTGACCATAAAGATGAAAATATTTAAGAAAATCTAAGAACATTAAAATTGTACTTGCAAATATTGCATCGGTATTCCTAGACTGTTCCAGATAGATATGTACATTTCTGTACCCATCAAACACTTAATAAAAGATAACTCCTCTAGGCAATTTGCAAGCTATAGTTTCATCTAGATATATGTCAGTGTAAATCAGGAACCTTCAGTTCTCAGTTTTTCTAAACAAGTATGCCATAATCTTTCCTAGCCCTGTTTCCGTCAGACCCTCATAAATCTACCACATTGCTCAGTCTCCTCAGAATGCAGCCAAATTCAAAAATATTTTAAAGGTATAGTGAAATACACATATAACAAGTCCATCATCCTAGAAGGAGTTAGTAATTTCCTTCACCTGCAGTATATATTTCATTTTAACACATCTTTAATAGACACCAACTAATCATGTTTAAAGGCTACCTCTTTATTATTGCCCTTTATCCATAAACTGCTCTTTTCACTGACCTTAATATATAAGGTGAAGATAGGCAATCGTTTGATATAAATGCTTACATATATGATTTTGATTTCAGTATATGAAAGGTAGAAGTAGTTGGGCTGGACACAATTTTCTTAATTTAAAAGTGCCATTGTAGAATATATATTTTTTTGTTCTAAATCACCTAATACCCTCAGAATTACTGATGATCCTAAAATTCAATGCCTTCCCTTCTTTTTTCTATATCCTGTATTTTGTAAAAGAATGAAAACATAATGACATTTGTAATTTCAGATCTTTTAAGAACAAAGTACCGTGTGAAATTTATAATATAAAAATTCTCTTTTTGTGGAATTACAGTTTTGTATTTATTGAATGTGTTCACAGGCTCCCTTAGGATGTGAAATGTATGGAAATATATGTGCATTACTAAGGAAAGAACTAAATTTATTCTTTCCCCACATCATGCTCTTCTTTGCAGTAGAGGTTTTTAATTCAACACAGAGCTAGAATGAGATGGAGCCAATTTCCTGGTCTATATGTGTGACAAATGCTAAAAGTGGCACAAGATTAACAAATTAGTTGATGTATATATCTTTAAGGATTTTTTACTATGTCCTAAATCAAAATGCATGCTTATTTGAAATGAAGATTTCCTCAGAGTTAAATATTAGACAGTAACCTTATGAATTATTGTAATTTTAGGATGGAATGATGCCACGTCTGGCAACTAAAGAATAGCAACCTGAAAAAAAAAGTCTAAGAAGGTTTTTACGGCACGTCCCTCTAATATACTTTTAATGATAAAATCTGATCTTTTAATCAGGAATTTGCTTTGAAAAAATTAATTATTC
Organism: Petroica traversi; assembly: GCA_025920805.1. NCBI lineage: Eukaryota > Metazoa > Chordata > Aves > Passeriformes > Petroicidae > Petroica > Petroica traversi. Next base: position 12,762,443 of record JAHLSL010000021.1, on the reverse strand, counting down.
CAGTACACAGGTATTTCTCTTAAGCATGAATATTGACACTTTAATAACTATCAAAATATTAAAAAATGAGTAGAGAGAGATCTACAGTATAGACAAGTGTGTCATTATAGAAAGATTTCTTTATGATGGTTTGAAATAAAAAGTATGGAACTTGACCTTTTTAGCTGACATAGTAATCACCTACTTGATGTAATCCAGATATCTAACACCAAACAATAAAAACATCTGTGACAACAAACCGTGTAAAGCTTGTGGAATTATTTAATTTTTTAAAGAAAAGATAGCAATATTTAATAATCAGGTAAGCCTGGATTGGTTCTTCTTACACAAAAACTTCTGTGTTTTGCAAATGCTAGTTTTAAAGGGCTATAACTTAGAAGTGAAAGTTTTTAAGCTCACATGTGTATGTTTTGGAGTTACTTCATTCATTCTTCTTTTAGGACCTTGTCATAGTCCACCTGTTATGCTTTTGCTTAAATTACAACAAAATAATAGCTTTCTTTAGAGGGGGAAAAAATTTGTACATTTCTACTGACTATATCCAAACATGATAATACACTTAAAATTGAAGAGGAGCCATATTCAGGTTGCATGTCTCAGTCACCCAATCTCCCTTTCACGTATCTGTTCACGTTGACAGACTATGTCATAATACATCAACAGAGAGATCAGCATAGAAGAACAAAAATTCATCGCCTGACAGCAAGAGGAAAACTGATTTCTACTATTAAATTAGCAAAACTATACCAATATTTCACTACCAATAAAGACACCATGGCTAAAAACATTCACCATATTATAAATTTGAATGAGCATTGGGAATTTTTTGTTTCAATAATCCTTAAACACATAAAGAAAAAAGGGAGGGGGAAGAGGGTGGACTTGAGGATGCCAACATCTTTACAAGCAAAGAATTGATTTCTGGCAAACTGTGCCATTACATTTGGTTTTGTTACTCTTTTAAATATTTAAATATCTTCTAAATATTAATCTAATTAGAGACCACTGAGCACTGTTTTTGCAGGATTCTGTTCTAACAGTGTACGTCCTTATGAGGTCAAGGAGATGCGTGGAAAATTCTCTGTGTCAACAGAGTGCATCAGCTTCTTTATATCCGAGAATTTGACTCATGTAAAAGGTATTCCAGCTCTCTCATTGCTAGACATAATTTTAATATAGTATATTGAGCAGTGGTGTATCGCTAGGAATTTAACAATACCTGGAATAAATAATGTCTTTTTGCAGCCTGGGGCAACATCTGCCACTTATGCATTAATTCTGCCCCTGTTTGAACACTCTACAACATATGCACTTCTCTTTTGTCTGTTATCCTAGAGTTGTGTTATTCCCAAATATTGACATCATCTACTTTTATCAGCACTAACTGCTCTGAAGCTTCCTAGTCTCATGCTCAGCTCTATTTCTTTCTATTGATTATCTTCCTCACTCCAGCAGGTAGCTAGCCAGCGAGGCTGTCCTGAGAAATAGCTTCCAATGACTTTATACGCACAATTTACACGGAATTGTTTAAAGAAGATATTAGCCTCAATACAAATCAGTGAACCTCATTTAGTCAATACTGCACAATTCAGCTGTTGGCACCCTGTCACATGTTAGTCTTTAAAGTCAACTACCATACCCAATCTCCACATTAGCCATAGTATTTAGTTTCATATTAAAATGAGGCTAGTTTTTCACTTTTCTTTTTGAAATCTATTCAATATATTTTCTACATCACCTCATTGAACCATATGATAGCAATATAATTTTAAGTATAAAAACCTGAGATTAAATGCTTGATTTTTGACAGTGTTCTTAAATATAATAAATTCAAAGGGAAATACTGTTAAGTTAAAATGGAGTGTTTTTCATTAAGTCCAATCAAATGGTAGACAACAAAGGATCTTTTATTTGAGAATATGAAGTGAAAATGAAAACCAGAAAACCTTTACTAAGAAAAGGTCTAGCTAAATTATGTTGGAAGGAGGTCTCCAGATTGAACCTGGGTGTTTCTTTTGCTAAGAATGAATTAAACTAAGATGCACTATGGGGGAACAGCTTACAAAAAAAGGAAAACCTGTGCTTTACAAAAATGAAAACGGCCTAAATACAGCTACAAAGAAAGATCAAATATTTAAAAAAAAAAAAAAATCGCTACTGTAGCACCTAAACTATTCAAAGAAATTTGGGGGGGGGGGGGGGTTTAACCCCTTTTGCATTCCACAGCAGGATTCCAAAATCCAAGATGAACATTTATACAAAAATAATCTTTTCCTTTTAGTCTAACAGACTATGATCTAAACTAGGATTTAGACTACTGATAAAAGACATATGAAAAATAAAGTGTATGTCCTTATCACTAAATCTGTTACTTGAGAAAAAGACAGCTCTTCTCTTGTTTTCAATCTGTATTAGACACATTTTTTTTTTTACTGTATTCAGCATAAACATGATTTTTATATTAAAGTTTCCATTTGCATCCTTCAGCAACAGGATAAAAATAGGTGTTGTTTCTAATTGTTGGAAGAATACTTGGTTTTGGCATATTTGGCGAAGAAATATTTACATCTTTCCTATAAAGTGCTGCTCTTATAAAGCATAAATTCAAAGACAACCTGCAAGGATGTGTGGCTATTATATTTTTCAGGAGAGAGAAGATAAAGAGAGGTCTGGGAGCATAAAGAAAGAAGGAAAAAAGGTGAATAAAAAGACAACAAAGCAGAAATCCCCACTTCATAATATGTGGTCAATATTTTATAAAACACAGAGGAAAAATCCTTTTTAAGTCCTGATGGATAATCATCTGGACTTACTGATTCACAGAGATACCGATACCGATACCTTTTGAGAGAAGGTAAGAATTATTTGCCTACTGGGAGCAACTGGGAATATTGATATCAGACAATATTCTAAATACCGGTAATATGAATATATACATAGAAATGTTTTGCATGACCTCTGCTCCCTGCTCTTTTCCCTTTAAAGCTGAGGTTCTGAGCCCCAAGTAGGAGACAGATGCTGAAAGATCACCAGTCTGGCCTTCCTGATATATCTTTGTGCACACACACTCTCTCTCACATACACACATTTATTGCAACCTGATGCTCATAGAAAAACTTTTTTCTCCTTCTAAGTTTCTACAGGGAACATTTCAGAAACCAAAGGGAAAAAAATATTAAATAGCAGTGAGGACAGAAATAGCTGCATATTCAAGCAGCAAGAAAGCAGGTGTGGTATGAGAATTCCTAGTGTTCTTGTCTGCAGTGCTCTGCTTTGCCGTTGGAGGATTGGAGGGGTACTTTTCATGGGTCTATATATGCTTATGATAAGTGTACTTGGAAAGAGAAACCTTCCAGGTACTGTTTGGCCCATTTACTTGAGTAGATCTGCTTATTTAAGATAAAAGCTATGCTGCATTTCAGCTGCTGTCTTTCGTGCATGTGCCTACCCATTAAGTGTTTTTTTCCCATCAATTACATTAGTTATCACTAAAGTAGATGCAAATTCTTTTACTTATTTATTACATAAATTACATCTTGGTAAATCTTACAAAATATTTATATGCATTCAGTACTTGAACATGTTATAATTGTTCTACTGTAACATTTCCTCAACAGTATGTTTGTACTTCCTTCAGTCATGTCTTTAAAGGATTGATAGATAGAATTGTAGTTGCAAAAATAGTTAATTTGAAGTTAATTTCTAAAAATCCTACCCTTTTAACATTAACTCTGAGCTATATACTAATGCATAATAAATCTTCTGTATAAGCAATTGTAGTGACAGGAAATAAGCATATGATGAGCAATACATTCTGGGGAAGATGCAGCACATAGAGTAAAACAGCATATACATTCCAAAAGTTTGCAAAGTTAGTTTGATGGAGCTATTTTCTTAAGGTAATAAAAAATAGTTTAACCATCATTATCTAAGTCTCCTTTCATCGTGACAGGAAAAAAACTCACAAAATTTCTTATCATTCCTCATCCTTTTATGCTCATTTTTGGAGATGCATGGATTTACTATGTGCTTAAGTTAAGCTTTAGTGATCACTTTTGCCATTCTGTCTTAAAATGGTAACTGATTAAAAAACAAACCGAGGAAGTAGATTAGTATTATTTGACACTTAGGAGAAAGAACAACTTTTGTACCTGAAACTAGAAAACATCTGTAGCCCAAACAAATGTATTATTTTTTTTTTAATGCAGATAGTTATACTTGCAGATCTCAGAGTTTCTTTAAAATATGTTCTTACTATACAGAAAAGTGCACAAGAATAATTTACAGGCAACTTTTTTTAGCCATTTATGTCTAGAATATACTATTCAAAATATCTGTATCTGATGGGGAAAAAATATTGTCTTCCCCTCAGAAGCATAAGTATTAAAATATTATTATATTCTTTATCAATAGACATTGCTAGTTTCTTTCCTTGATTAGGTTTTGAGCAACGCTCAGAAATTTAAATTCACACATACTTAGGCTCTGATTTTCAGACAGATGTCAGTCAGCATTAGTATATCAATTTTTCATCAGAAAATAGGGATGCATGTTAAAACCACTTCAACAAACATGGAGTTTCTACCATATTCTCAATGCTAATTATATCCTTAAGATAAGCATTAACTGGGGGAAAGAGGGGAACCAAACTGTTTACAGAGCATGTAAATCTCATCTGGACATAAAGCTGCCTACTTTCTTCCTGCTTTTCTTCTTCAGTCTCACAGTTGTTTATTTTGTACATGGAAATATTACAAAACTATTAAAGATGCTTTAAATAAAGATATTCTCCAGACATGATTAGCTTGGTATTCATGTTTCATCTTAACTATCCAGGCAGCAGTGATTGTGTGCCAGTGTTTTAAAAACATGTATGTAGCATGTTCTCTGTGTGGGTTTGCACGCTTGTGTGGGTTTGCACGCTTGTGTGGGCAAACATTTCATCACCACTGAGTGTGTGTGTCTGTGTCTGTGTGTGTTTGTGTGTGTGTCTGTGTGTTCATAGCCTGGTGCTAAAAGCAAGAGTGAGGTCTGGGGGTGGAAATGAAGAACACCTCTTGGAAAAGGCCTGCTTGAGCCCAGTTTGAGACAGAAGGATGGGACGGGGCACTGCAAGAAATGTCTGACCCTGCAGCCCACTGAAGGCACTTGCACGTGTTTTAAAGCAAAGTTTTAGATACACAGAGCGTAGAGCCCTATGAGCTGTGTTAAAGGAATCACAGCTACACAAATCAGGCTTACTATTTAAGACTACCTTTTGGGGGTTAAAGTTAAGTGGCAAACCAGATGCACCATTTCACTGTAATTCTAAAGATAATTCTAAAGATAATTCTAAAACGATGCTCAGCTGGTGCAATATGTTATTTTGTGTTCACAAGATGAAGTGGAATGTAAAAACTGGTAAGATTTTGAAGAGTTTTGAGGGAGGTCCATTTAGCTTCCATCTAATTTAAAAATTAGTCTTGGCTGTCTTCTCACTCCATCAGTCCTTGAATCAAAATTCCAAATCAGAATCTATTATTTTCTTACTCATGTTAAGCAGCACTAAGTAGAGGGAAAGGATTTTATTTACATTAAGGAACCAATCCTACAGTTTTCACACAGGAAAAAGCACCCTTTAGAGGCAATAGCAATTTATGCAATTTATATTTCTAAAAATCCAAAAACCAACCAAACAAAAACCTCCAAATGAACTGGCTTTCATTTTTCAGCATTACTTAATTCCTTTCCTTACATTAGGTTTCACTACATTCCAGAAACACAGAAGAACAGAGCACAACTTGCAGTATCAGTATTCCTTCTCTCCCTTTCTTTTTTTCTCCCTCTCCCTCTCACCTATACCATTTTGATTTTAAATTTGCTGGAGCCCATTCAATTTGTAAATAACCTTAAACCATTGAACTGATTGCTAGTTTATTTGAACAGGAGACAATGTTATTGAAACAAATCTAGTTAACAAGGTAATTAGCTTTTGCAATATTCTTCAGAAGGCTGGAAACAACAGTTCATCACAGCACTGTACAAACAGCATTGCGCAATGTTAAGCCTCTGCTTAAGGGTGTTTCTATCAAAACTCACTGGTCACATTACCAACGAAGGTATTGTTTCCAAAAAGTATCCAAGGGCCACCAAAACTGATTTATTCACTTGAACTGGAAGGATGAAAATATTTTCTAATAGTAACCTCCTGTAAAAATGTAGGCTACTGCTGGTGTTGAAAAGATGGGGCTAGAACCACAAAAATCCTTTTTCTTGCTTCCACAAAAGGCTTTGGGCCTAATTATTTTTAAGTATAATCCAGCCAACATCTTCTCATGCTTAGCTGCACTGAGTGACACTATTTGTGATGCCCAGTCTGCTGAAACTGAGCAGGTTGCTGTCAGTTTAAAAATGACTATAATAAAAGTGACCATGAAGATGGATCTTGTGATTTTGCGTTTCTAATCAGTCATCTGTGAAGAACACTTTTGCTTTGATTCAGCAGACTGGTGACAGCCATGATTGATAGTGCATGAGGATGAAAAAAGGTTATTAACTGTCTTCCTATTAAACTCAATGTATTACCCCTCTAGGTGCATCTCATACTTTAACTTAAAGTACTTACTCAGGTAAGGTCAAAAATGAACTCTATAAACATAGTATCCATCCTGCTGTAGATGAACCAGGAGCTCTAATGCTAAATTTTGAATGTTCAGCATTAAAGCATATCTGAATCCTGACACCTTAATTACTGTGCCAAAACCAAACACTGAGGAGACCTTTGTATGCTTCTAAATACACAACTATATACGAGTATTTTTGTATGAAAAAGGGACAGATCAGATGCTTCTGTGTGTTAGTGCATGCAAACACACAGACAAATATGTTTTACTTACAATAATAGTCTCAAAATAAAAGTTTGAATAATGTTATGTTAACAAAAAAATACATTGAAGAGGGATATGAAGTGTCTGGGGGACTCAAGTATAAATCTTACACAGAAAACAGTATTTTACCTGCTGGTAGTTACCTCCATTGCTAACTTGATCAAGTATGATTTAATAATTTATGAAGACTTCCTATTAAAAGAAAACACAAATGTTTCAGGGGAAATATAGAAGCATCTATTTGTTGCCTTACAACATGTTTTGGTTTTAGTTTTTATTTTCTTTTTGCTGATGACAATACTCAAAACTATCCACTAAAAAAAACCACATGAAAACGGCACGTATATTCATTTTCAAAATAATTACTTGGTGAAATGCTGCTTCCTAAGGTACTTCTAATTTCTAAGGATGTCTCTGTGAAAAGATAATTTTAAAGGCGCTAAAGGAGAAAAGAGTAAAATACTTTTTCTGTGTTCATTTTTTATTTCTCCTGACACTAGAAATTAATTGAAAGGTGAAAGTTGTCCAATTTGTGTATGCAGCATCTTTTTAGATTCACAGTTTATTTCAGGAATTAAGTGTTCTACAATAACTTCATAATCAGTAGCATTTTAAATTTTTTAATTTACTTTATCTTTTTGAATAAATTTCAGATGCTCTTTGAATTTGTTTATGCGTATCTTCTATTACATATATTTTCTGGTAAAAATAAGTAGACAAATAGATCAAAAATCCTATGACTCCAATAGACTGTGCACACTTTTATCTGAAGGAATATAGAGACACACTTGTTTAAAATAAGCTTTTTCCTATACATGGTGTATAGGATTTCCCTGCAAAAGACATCTATTCTGTATTTGTTTTCCAGAGTATTAAAATGTACTTTTAAATGTAGTTTTATAATAGTCCATCATTTCCTCTTTCACATTACATCAAGAATATTTTTTGCACTCATTAACATCATTTCAGGGAGAAGCAGGAATATTATACCAAGCTAGATCCTTTTGGGGAAAGAAGAAAAAAGTATCTATCTTGACTATTCTATAATGAACTGTCATGCACAAAGTCTGAAGGCTAAGTAAATATTTTAATCTTTTCAAGGTGGTATTGAATTTCAGTTGTCCCTGTTATTTTAAAATAAATTTAAAAAAAAAAAAACATTCACAGTTGGTTAAAAAGAATACAGAAAAAATATAATCTATCTAATATGATATGCTATCTCACAAAAAAAAAATTACTAAACAATCCTCTGTAACATCTTTATTTCTGGAAAGTGTGTTTTTTTCAGGTGTGGACTTGGGAATAGGCACAATTTTGCCTTCAGTAACATTTCTGCTTTATAATAAATTGCAATCCTGTTGTAGCCCCGTGTGGATTTACAACTGGCAGGCTTTCTCTCTGACAATTTGGGGTCACTGTGGATATAGGTGAGCAATAATTTCAGAGGTGATGGAGATATTGACAGAATTTAAGAGTCCAAGTTCCCAGGCAAATATTTGTAAAATGTACACTCCTACATTGGGTTTTAATTAATAAGACTTTTCTACATTGTATTGTTTGCTGTGTTTGTGTATTGTATTTTCTCTGAAACCATAAAATATATTAATTTCCATTTGTGCCATAGTCAGTACTATGAAACATTTAATGCAAAAGCTAACACTCCTCCCACAAGCACATTTAAGTAAAGAAGAAAGCTACAGTTTAGCTAAAAAACATATAGCATACTTCTAGAAAATCAGAGCTATATGACAACATTTGTTTTGGGTAGCCTTATGGGAGCCTGGAACACGTAAAACCATTTTATCAGACAGAGGTCCTGATGGTAGTGAGAGTTTCCAACAATGGGACAGACCTACGTTTACTCACTCGAGAAGGGACTGGCAGGATCAAACCCCCTCAGTTTGCTTCATGTGTGTAACCTAAAGACAAGAAGTAAGTCCAAACATAACTCCAGCCATGTGTAAAACAGGGAAAATGTTTCAGTCAGTATGGAAGAAATTAATGAATTAGATTTATTCCTCCGGCTTCTTGAAAAGAATTGTCACAAGAACTAAACAGAAGAACCCAATTAATGAAACAAAGGAAAGTTTAGGGCCATTTAACCTGGGACAATCGTTGCCTCTGGTTAAGGTTTATATAAAACCCAGAGCAGGCCTGAAATGTCAACTCTAGTGGTACCCTTTGAAATCCTGTTTTATTCCAGCACTCACTACACACACGAAAGCAAATCCTTAAACTGCAGGCTAAGTGCATGTGGCCCAACCAGGACCATACAAAGGCGACACACGTAGCATGTGTCACAGCCAGCAGCACATGAGTGACTTCGTCAGGGGGGATCCCTCATCTAGATCCCACTCCAGACAATCAGGACACAGCAAGGGAAAAGGGGGGGAAAAAAACACAAAAAAGGGAAAAAAAAAAGATTTCAAAGGGTACCACTAGAGTTGACATTTCAGGCCTGCTCTGGG
>JAHLSL010000021.1:12727086-12743109 GCA_025920805.1 Petroica traversi | reverse complement strand
GCCGAGCCGAGCCCAGCCCAGCCCAGCCCAACCGAGCTGCTCTCGCGGGCACGGTCGGGGACTGCTTTCAGCGAAGCCTTTCTCAGATTTTTTGTAAGGGAGTGGTGGTTGTTTTGCGGGACAGGGGCCTATTTTTTTTTTTTTTTGAACCGAGGGCTAAGGTGTATTAAAAAAAGACAGCCAACAGACAAAAAAAAAAAAAAAGAAAAAAAAGAAAAAAAAAGAGAAAGGAATAAAAAAGCTCATAAACAACGAGCCGCAGTTTGGTTCCTGCTCTAACTGCTTGTGCCAGAATCAAGTGCATCCCTTCCCATCACGGCGGCTAATGGCAGACGCGTCCCTTCTTCCACGTCTTTCCTGACATGAAATTTCCTACAAAATTGCTAATAAACTTTCCCCCCATCCGATGCCAACTTACGGCGGTTCCCCTCCACTCCTCCCCTGCTGCATCTTCTTTCCCCCCCCCACCCCCACAGCCTCCCCAGCAGCGGCAGCAGAAAACACACGGGTTGGTATTTCTTTTGTTACCTGCGAGCCGGGCGGCCGGGGGTCTCTCATCGGCTGCTTAGGGCACTGGGTCCAACCGAGAGAGGAGCCACATCAGTCGGGTTCAGCCTGTTTCACCTCAGCGCCGTCCCGAGGAGGCTTTAGCCACCATTCAGTAACACACCCTCCTCCTCCTCCTCTTCCTCCTTAGGTACCAAGGCAGAGATCGCAAACATAACCCCCCCCCCCCCCCCAAAAAAAAAAAAAAAAAAAAAAAAAAAAAGCCCAACCAAAAGACAACTTGCCAGGCTGAAGATGGTGGAGATTTACATTAAGCCAGACACAGGCAGGTTCACTCAGGAAGTCTGACCATCCCGTTTTCTGACAGTTGCATTTCCTCGGCTCCATTCCGTCCTCCTCTTTTTTTTTTTTTTTTTTAAATTTTCTTTTTATTAGCCTTGCTCCGGTTTTATCAAGGATTATGTAGTTGGCAGGAGGAGAGCGAGAGAGTGGAAAGAGAGGGCTTGGGTGCTTTTGGGGTTGCTGCTGTGAGGGTGTTTTTTTTTGATGGTGTATTTTTTTTTTTTTCAATCGTGTTTCCCCTGGATTTGCAGTGGCTCGATCCTTAGGAGCGGTGATGGAGTGTTTAAAAAGATTATATGTAGCATTATATTTTTAGTTTGGTGGTGGATGGATGGAAGAGTTAGTGAGAAGCCTTTGCAGCCCTGCCTGTTGTTGGTTAGATTGAGGCAGAGACTTGGCTGCGATTGGGACGCGACTGTGACATGGGCATCGATCGCTTCCATTGAGAGCAATGCAAAAACACAGCCTGGGTATGTAACACTCTCAGTGCCATCAACACTTGTTTTACTTTATATTTACTGGCAAAACTGACAGAACGATCCAGAGTGCTTTTCTTTGAAATAAGGAATACAAACATTTGGATGGGAAGGTGCACAAAGAAGATCGTGGAAATAAACGGGGGGTTGAAGGTTGGGGGTGTGTGGGGGGGAAGAGCCTTAATCATCATTGCTCCACTTCCTATTCAGCTGCCTGTATTTAAGGAGTTTCTGTCTTTTCTCGACTGGGGGATCCTACTAAACTGGTTGAAATGAAAAAAATCAGACTATCAACCTTGAGGGAATATCTGCTAGTTTTCAGGGTTTGCGGTCTCAGCCGGTAGGAAGGCACACAAAATAAAAGATGGCTAGCCAGCTGTTTTAACCTCTTGCACCTGGCTCCAGAGCTGAGGCTCACCAGGATTATTCAGTTATTCGTGTTATCTGTGCTTGAATATTTATAGTGTACGATCTAGAGATCCACACAGTGCATTGTAGCATCTCTTTGTCCTTTAGTTGTGGGCTTTTTGGACTTTGCCAACATAAACATGTATTCAATGGTTTTCATTTTTATGATAATGAACATAGAGGGTCAATGAAATATAGAGGGAAAAGTCGTAAATCTGCAAAAGTGAAACCTACCCAAGGAACAAAGAAAGGTCAGGTAAACCATCTGTGTAAGTCACAGTAATAGTACCTGCTGTTTGGTTTATGCAGTGATACTGCTTTATTATTCTCTAAAATGGAACTTATCCGCTAGATCAAGTTAAAACTAAAGGAGAACTGTGGCGATGGCAAACAACATTGCGTGCATCTTTCAGAACAGGGCGACAGATGTGTTCCTTGATTTTTGAATAGTTTAGCTTTATTTGTTAAGATAGTGCACCATCAAAGAGCATATAAAGGGGGCTGAGAAAAATCACTGTTTAATATTGCAGAATTTACTGCTTCCATTCTGACCATGAGCCTAAATTTACACAATGAAATTTGATTATCTCTAATAACAATATTAGATCCTGCACTGGATGGATGAGAATTGAGGTGGTTTTGTTGATTGCAAGGGTTTAATGTTGCATTTCAGAATCTGATGTGGTTTAGCCTCCCTTCCATTAACTGGAAAACCCCTGAGGTTTTACAATTATTTCTTAAAGATAATACATTTAAGATTGCATTGGTAGGCTGAAGAAAAGTCATAAAGGCAAGAAGGGAAGCCCTTAATAACTCTTGAGATTCAGACATGTTCAGCAGTTAGATTGGCTCTGACTTCACCAAGGGTCGACAATGTGTCATTTCCATGAAGCCAAATTGCCCTCTGCCTATATGATATTAATGTGCAAATCAATATTTCAGGGATTAAATTTCCCTTCTTCATTTTTTATGGTTTCTACCTCAATAAGTCTCAAGTCTATTAGAAGAGGCTGGATGATTTAAAATCTTTCACTGCAGAATGGCTTGTCGTAGCCTTGTTTCACAGACCGTTTTTTGGATTTTTGTTATAAAAGACTAAAGGCATTCCAAAGAAGTTGATAGTCAATGTAGGGACATGCTCACTGTTGTAAAGCCCTTGTTCGATTAAGAGCTAAAAAGGTATTGAAAATATAATATATATGCTTATATAATATATATATGTATTCTACTGCTTTAAAAATATTGTGTTAATCACCTATTGATTTATTTCAAAATCAATTGAAGCTCCTTTCTTATTAGTGATTTGTTCAGCATTCTTTAGCCTTGTTGTTAATTTTCTTAAGCAGCATGCATGAATTAGTCTGCTGGTAGAATGTGTTTTGGTGTTTTTTTGAAGCATATTTAAAGCCAGGCATTTTTACCTATTTAAGCTAAGTGGTGTGAAGCTAAGTTTAGTATTGTGGGGGAACCAGGACACTTCAAATTCAGCATTGTTTTAATGAAGCTAAGGGGTGCTTTGTAAATATTTTATGATTTATGCTCATATGCTTATCAGTAATGTTTATTGAGAGTTTCCATTGAATATTCAGGATCAGTTAAAAATTAAAATGGAGCTATCTGATCTGGAAGGAAACAATACATGACAAAAAATTTAAGTCAAAATACGTGGTTGTGACTTTATCACATAATCTTGGGAAGGCCCTACTGTCTATCATTTAGTGTTGTTTTATAGTCTTAGACCATCTGGACTAGGTTCCGCACAGCTGCATGAATTTCATATGTGATAGAACATTTTTTCCATTCAGTGTGAAATGTTCCTTCCTAAAAACGTACACCAGACTCGCTTAATTTAGTCTGCTAAAAGAAATGCACATGAAAAAGGACAAAAGGCTCTTTAATCTCTGCAAGCTGTTTGTTTTTCTTCAAGATTCCTGTCTGTTTGGGTTTGAAAAGTCATGTTTATTGAGCAGATGATTCTGAGGTGTGACATTAAGATAATATATGATTTTTGTGCTAGTTTCTGCTCTCCTAGTTAATTTGCAGATCTACTTTTTATGCCTGTCAAAACACAGTTAATCTATTCTTATTTACAATTAATCTCAATAAAATTAATCTTAACTATGCCTTAGTCAGTAGCTTAAAATATCTAATTATATTCAATTAACTGCTGTCATAGTAATTAACACTGCTTAATTGCCTCTGCATATATTTATGTAAAGCTCATTAGTTACTGCTTGCTCTTTTTTCCTTTTCTCATTCCCATTTTTGTGGATCTGAGAGCACTGACATAAAACCCAGTCTAGTTTTTGACAATTCAGGTCTTGAAGACCTGTGACAATGGCAATACATGTGTTTGTGACCTGTTAGGTGGGTAAATATTTGTGTTTTCATATGCAAAAAGGTCACCAGAGCTGGGTCTCTAAAGTACTTCCAGTCCAGCTCCCTCCACCTCTTGGCCTTTCTTCTACCCCATCACATACAAAAATGTTTTCTAGCCTGTTGATAGCAATATGAGAAGCCAGGTTAAGCTTTGTGTTTATAAATGAAGAGCTTTTCTGCATCTGCCTTGGGGCTGTACCCAGAAGGCAGAGCTTTGCTGCTCCAAATTCATTCAAAGGGTTAAAGACTTGGCCAAGGTTCAAACTGAGAAGCGCCCAGGGAAAGTGCATGTGAATATGTACAAGTTTCATGTAATTAGTGCTTAATTATATTAACATATGCAAATTGTCAACTTAGGAGCTTGTTGAGCTGGCAAAGATCAGCCAGGCACAATTGCTGTATTGTTCTGAAACAATAATGGATTTCAAGTTGGATTGTGAAAACACATAACTAGCTATCTAATTTAACTCATACCATGGTGAAATTTCATTAGTCTCCATGGAGACTGGTTTAATTGTGCTGACTAATGTTCTGGGCTGCAGAGTGTCCTAAAAAGAAAGCGTTGTTTGCCTAATCCACCTTACAATGACACTTGTTTGTACATGTTTCCCTTGTGTGAGAATTTGCATATGCAAATAAATAGTTTCTCTGCCCCATTTGTCATGGCTGTTCATTACCCATGAAGAGGACATTGTTACTAGGCTGTTACTGAGTCTCCCAAGACAGGATAGTGTCAACCAGTCCAGCCACATTCTTTCATAATTTGTTTCTGATTAATAGACCAGAGTGAGGCTCATTCTATTCAGGCCTCTGCAAAGGGAAGGTCAGTTCTGTCACTGAAAAGAGTTTCCGCAGCAACTGAAGTTTTTTTTCTCTCCCTCCCCCTCCCCCCTCTTGCTTTGGCTAAAATAATCATATTTAAAATAATGTATTCTTGCTCTAAGGAATACCGCCACTAATAATCTCTAGTTTCCTAAAGCAAAAGATAGGAAAATAAAGGAGATTCTGGTATTGGAATATTAATCCTGTTTTTGACAGAAAGGTAAACTGATATAATTGCTTTTCAGTCGAAGGAATGGGGGTTTATACAAGTGTGAAAGCATCGGAAAAGGATTAGCATTTTTTTTGCATAATGAAAAGCTCTGTTGAATAGGGCACTGAATGGTTGACTGAATGACTGAGATGAAAGGAAGATGAAAATGCAGGCTCCTCTTTCTTTATGCCTATGTTCAGCTCTCCCTAAAGTTATGTTTGTCCAAGACTTGAGAAAACAAGCAGAAGCTCAGATTTTTGCAAATTGCTAAGATGCCCCGAATTTACATCATCATGTGAAGTAACACGTACGAGAGCAGTGCAGCGAAAGGATGAGAAACACAGGTTTGTATGGAGGGGAGCTCCAGGAACATGACAGGCAAACCAAATATTGACTATTGGGTATCAAGGATTCCCAGCACTTTGCTTGGGGGAAAGAAAGAGGGAGGACAGGGGCCGGCAGGGAGGGAAGGAGCTGCTTTAAAAGTTGCCAATGGAAATTATGCATCAACACATAATAATCTAATAAAAGTTTGGTATTCAAGGAAGCAGGGTTTAGTCAATATCTGTTTTAATTATTAAACTGTTTCTCCTTCGGAAAAAGTTATGAATTCTGACTCAGTGCTAAGTGTTTAAGTGGTATAGGAGCCTTGCTGGGGAAAAAATTACTCTCTTCGCCCGCCTTTGAAAACAGAGCAAGCTTACCGAAATAGCAATTGATACATGCACAGAAGGAGCGAGGTGTTCAGCGTGACTGTGGCAGCGCACTCAGGTTGTTTAAAACATTTGGATTCCTGTAGATTCAGGTGGCAAGAAGGGCCCTGGCCTCCTCCTGCAATCAGTGCTGGCCCCCTCCGGTCTCCAGCCAGCGCAGGATCAGGCCCCCAGCCAGGGCTGCAACTGGTTAGCTGTTGACAATGTGATCAGTGCTTCTAATTATGTTCTCTCAACAGTAATTAGGGCAGTTAAAATACCATAAGTGTTGAGCCACTTTTGAAAGTGGGAAGTGGTTCTTTTGTACGTATGTAAATCAAATGCAGTGTGAATAATTATTTGTATGTGTGCATATTAAATAGGCTCTCTTTTTTATCAGGTCAACATAATTACCGATTTTGAGCTACTGTGGAAAACTCTTGGTAGTCAGACTAAATATTAACTTGTTCTGGGGATTTTTTTCCAGTTTGCAGAACATTTATTTGTAAACACTTGTTAGTTCAGTATTGGGCTTGATCTGATCATATTTAAACATTGGGGATGCCTCTAAGAAATTAGGATTGCTTATGGGTATATGAACTAACACTGTAAATGCAGAAAATGCCTGGGAAGAATAGTCACAAAAATTCTCTTTTTTCGAACAAAGATAAAGACTTTCTGGGGGTTTTAGAATGTTTTGCTGCTTACTTTATGAAATTCCTTAAAACTTCTTTGGAAGGAATATGCTTAGAGTATATCTTTCATTCTGGGAAGAGCTTATTAGTGTATTTCCATAAGAAAAATGTGCTAATTAAAAAAAATAAATTAATTTATATTTTAAAATATTGTTAACCAAGCACCATGTGTTGTCTCTGGCAAAGTTCCAGCCACTGTAGAACTGGATAACACATGGGTTAATAATAACTTATGTGATGTCTGCATTCTTACTGAATGGGCAGAAACCCAGCACACTGAGATTCTGGGATTCAAGATTTTAAAGAATAAGATGTAACACAAAATATGTTTACATGAACAGATGCACAGATAGGACAAACTAAGATATATATTGAGTTGCTTTTACCAAACAGGTATTACAAACCTAGTAGGTTTTGTTTGGTAGTTGTTGGGATTTGTTGTTGTTTTTGAAGGAGGTAATAAACACATTTATTGGTAGTGGGATTTTTCAGACCTGTACAGGTAAACTTCTTTTGCATGAATAAAATCAGGGAGTTCAGTCTATAATACATGTCACTCTATTCCTTTTTAATAGTCACTCTGCAGCAGTTCTGTACTAGTATTTTCATTACTATTGGAACTTTTGGCATGTTCCAAACTAACCGGAAAAGTTTGCACCAGGCTGAAATTTGGTAGACTTGTTGAGGAATTGAGTTTTCAGCTTAAAAAAAAAATTCTGAGGAATGGTTTTACTAAGTTATATGGTCAAAATAAAAGTTTCCTATATCAAGACACTCTGTTTTATGTTCACATACTCAGAATCGACTTTCAGTTAAGAGTTAAAGAAAAAAGAAAAAGGGTATATATATATATATTTAGATTGTAATTTGTCTGAATTATATTTAATTTGCTTTATGTATTTTTGAGAAAAAATTTAAAGACACGCATAAACTGGGATTTCTCTACAGACAAATCTAGCAGACTTTTAATGCTCACAGTGGTCTGATCGGTTATCCCAGCTCCTAGGAAGGTGTTATAGTCCGTCAGGTCAATAGTTCACAAACTAAAGGCTGTATGTACATGAAAGACCAGGGTGACTCTGAAAACAAACATTTACCATGTAGGCTGCAGCTGTGTCTTCAGAACAAGCGATGTGCACACTAGATATACATTTAAAACTGTATTTAAATAGACAAACGTTCTCTTTCTGCAACAAAGAAATACATACAAAAGGCCTGTCTTTATGCGTGCCTATGACACGTAAAACCGAAAGGACTAGATTCTTCCCATTCACCCCAAACTAAATTAACAATTACTGCCCTGAAATTAGAGGAATAGTATGGGCATAAAACTGGCAAGACAGACAGTTTTGATATTAGTGGGAAAAGAATCAGGCCTGTAGTTACCACTTGACAATAATCCCATAAAATCAAATTCAAAAGGTTTCATATTATCTTTTTGTACTGCCATTTCCATTTTTAAGGAAGGCACCAGAAGGCCTGTAAGAAAGAGGTTTTTCAGAGAGGCTGAGGGGGGTCAATTCTCTTCCTTTTACCAGGTAACAGCAGAGCTGAGGGTCTGTGAGAGGCTGCTGCTGAAGACTTGCTCCTCCCTGTTTTGACACTGAGGCTGCCTTATAAATTCACCTAATCTGAGATGACAAGGCACCTGTCACTGGTAGTGCTCCAGTGTTTGGGGCACTGATGGAAAACTGGAGTAATCCCAGTTGTTTCCACACTTGTTCCAGAAGATGGTAGTGTAACAGATAAGAATAATCTCTTTTTCATGGCCAAAACATTACTTCTGTCTGTCTGTTAGGGATGGTCCTTTGATTTTTGGTATTCAGAGGACCAGAGCTTTCATAACAAGAGAGGGGAAAAAATATCCTTGGATTTGCCAGGTGTTACATGACGGTTTGAAATGTAGGTGGTTTGCCTGTTTGAGAAACCGTGGCTGTCCACTTTTAATTAAGATTTTCCTTGTTTACCACTTAACACTTCCCGTGCTTTCCTTAATCCAGAAAAAAAGGTTCTGAGTGAAAAGTAGCTCCTTAAACGGGGAATTTATTCTTGTGGGTTTCACTCGGGTCCTTTCTGTTTTATTTTAATTGAAATGTGATTATTGATTTTGTTTACAGCACCAAGGGTTTAAATTAAAGAAAATGTAACGTTTCTAAAATAAATTATTTAGTTATATGGCATATGTCACACCTCAATCTCTCCTTTGAGTTTACACAAACTGTTCACAAAAAAAAAAAATTTTCTTTACCATTGCAGTGCAGCCATCTCTTGGGTGGGAAATGCCACCCCATGCACACAAACCCACGAGCCACTCTGCTAAAACAAAGCAATGTGCTTTGGGACTTTTTCCAGCAGGAGCGACTGATTTCTTTAGGGAAGAAAAATATGATTTCTCTCTAAGTCGTCTGCCAGTGTACAGGGACAGACATTTTAGTTCATGTGAAAAACATCACTGAGTTTTAAGTCCTGACTGATCAGGCCCATGGATTTCTCCCTCGCTTGACGGGTGGTTTCCGCAGTGTTTTTGCAGTTCCCAGTTTTGACGGAGGGCCTGTTCCAAAGTCCAGCGCCGCCTCATCGATTTCCCCAGGTTTGGATCAGGCCCTGGCGAGGAAGAGCGTCATCTGCTGAGGCACCCGCCGCAATTCCAGCAGCGGCAGGTCAGCGCTGCCAGGCAGCCGCCCCCCTGGCCCCGAGGGGAGCGCTCGCTGAAATCACAGCTTTTCCCCGAGTGGGTGGAAAGGCAACAAGAGACGGCCGAGTGAAAAAATGTTAGTATTTAAATATAGCAGAAACTGGGAGCCTGACAATAACTCAGCTACTACAGAGTCAATGCAGCCATCTGGAGATGGTGACATGTCAAAAAAGGGGGGGGGGGGAAGGGGGGGCGGGGGGAAGAAGAGGCATTGTGAGAGAAAGAGAATCCTTAAAAATGAAGAATTTCATTCCATGTTGAAATCTATTCTCCATGCAGGATACAGCTTTAGTGTCGAGCAGCATAGCTCTCTGAGTGGTTTTGTGCATCAAAGACGTACATACTGAAACACCTAATGTCGTGCCACAGCTGGATCCCAGTGTTCCCGGACCAGATTTGTTTGGCCCAGCACAGAGTTTGCTGTTGAAATCAGTTTGATTTTCAATGCTATTCTTATTTAAAAGTAGATTTTGAGGCTGATTTAATTTTTAAAACACATTCAGTGGTAATGATTTATAAACATTCCTGATTTCAGCTGTAGCTATACAGAAGGGTTGAATCTGCTCTCAGCATATTTTTTACATGATTTTAATAATTGGAGGCAAATGTACTGCATATCTTTTAGGTTCATTTAAAAATCTATGCAATTTAAACAAACGCTGAATTGTGTAATGGTTTGTCTGGGAATTACTTAGGCTGCACAGCATAATAATATTTTATTAGCTGTCATTTGTTTTCAAGGAAGAAAATGGTGATTTTTATGTTGTGTGTTATGTGAAAACTTGGCACTGAAACTGGACAGTCCCCAAATGTGAATTTCTTAAAAAGGTGGGACAGTAGTTGCCCAAAAGGTGAAGACTTGAGAAAAATTGGGGTAGGTCATTTCTTTCCTGAAATGAAGCAGGGTACAGATTAGGAGCCATTAAGGTTTGCCAGGAGTTGCTGGTCATAGAAGCCTGTTTAAGTGCTCACTGTCAACAAGGAAATCATGGGCAGCACTTAAAGTGGCTCACCTCTGATTTATTCATAAACCTCACACGAGCACTTGGCTTTGTTCTTGCTCTGGTAAGGGGGAACTGATGCCAATAAGAACAGGAATAAAGAGCTTCTTGCATGGTCCAAAAGTGAATAGCACTTTATCTCAAAGCATGACCTCCATTCCCAAGATCTGTTGTGTTACAGTTGACTCTGCTAGATGTGTATTCTCAGATGAATTGCTAGAATACGTTACAACAAATATATACTTTGTAAACCCTCTAGATGTAACAAGAACCGTGTAACTGGAACTTAGGTTCTAACTTGACAGAAAGGTTGTGGTATTCATAGGGAGCTAAGCGATTTCCGTTTCAGACAGTGCTTTATGTTGGTGTTTTTAATGTGAGTCAGAAAACACTGTGATTATGTGGCTGTGATTCAAATGAAAATTTTATATTCTTTAAGGGATTTATTTGAGAAACATATTTTGATAAGAGGAGGCACACAGAATGTGAAGTGATTCAGAGACTAAAAAGGAAAAAAAGAAGGTTGACTTTGTTTTTGGACATATTTGATGGCTGCTGCTATATTTTTGTTTCTCTAAAAAAGGCAAAGTAGTGCGCACAGTCTGCAATGGGGGAAGGGACCTTTCGAAGACGGTCAACTGCCATGTTTGCACTGGGGCAGAGGTTGAGTACAGTTACTTAAATCCCCAGAGAAACATTTAGTTAACGCTAGACTCTTTCTGATCCCCTCTGAGTCTGGTTTTCTTTCCTGCCTTTTAATGAAGTTTGTTTGTTGCTATGTTTAGGTTATGTTTTTAAACTGACTTGAATTTTCACAACAGATTTGACCAAAAGAGTCATAATGGAAGACAGTGATGAGAGTTAATGATACGTCTTTGATAAAGCAGTCCTCGTGTGCAATCTGATCACAGCCATCAGCTCATTTGTCATGGCTGAAGTGAAAATGTCAGGACCAATGAGTGTATCAGTGCTGAAGGGGGCGAAAGGGCTTTTGGAGACACTTTTGTGCTGGGAGTGGGCCATAGCTTAGATGCAGCTCTAGGGAAATACTGGGATTAGCCAACTCTGTGCACAAATCCCTAGCATAACAGAATTAGTTGGGAAAATGAGGTTTGTTAAGGAAAAAAAATCTGTAGAACTGCTCTAGGCTTCAGCCCAGGAACTATGAAAAGCAGTAAAGCATTTTATTAAAATAATTTTAGCAATGTGAACGTGTGCACATTCCAGTGAAAATCACAACTGGTAGCCAACATACTAACAAAACCCATCCTAATGCATTTTGCATATGTATGTGGGTTTCCTTCTAAAATGAAAAAAAAAAAAGTACATTAAAAAAAATTCGGTATTTACAATCTTAAAAGAAGGTTTACTGAATTTGACACTGTGGAAGTTTATGCGACATTTAAATACAGACTGATGCTGATGATGTTTTTGCATGGGTTAGTTCAAATGAAATATAAGGATAGTTTCCCTGCTGTAGACACTTCTTTACTCAGGGGGTAATTCATAATATAAAAACATACTGATTGCCAAACTGGGATTCTGTGGTGGCCAGCCTTTTCTCTGTTTGACTAGTCTGTGCAAAATGCTTCTGAAGAATATCACAGTAGGCAGATATAGGATAACCTATTGTATATGCCTGCCTTGGCAAGATTGCAAATGCAAATTCTTTAGACCTCTGTAAAACAAGATTTAATATCCCTTACAATTTATGTTTTTGTTTTTGTTTTGTTCACATTCATTACAATAACTCTGGATAATTTTGGCAGCCAGTTTCCATTCTTTTTTTTTAAATCTTGGTAGATTCATGGTTTCAGTGGTATCCTTCAGCAATGAATCCTACTGTCTAACCCCTGTGCTCCTCTCATCATCAGGTTTTAATTTGTCACAGCTTAGCTTTCTTGGAAACCTGCTACTTGTCTTCTGGAAAGCTTTGTGTTGCTTCCTGTTACATACCTAGGAAGAGCAGGGTGCTTTTCCCACTGTATTGTCCGTAAAAATGCTAAGGAGATCTTGATTTCTTTGAGGTGGGGATCCTACTTGCCAGACCTATACAGCTGATGTGGAACGGTGTAGGTGTTTAACCAGGTAACCCCACTACCTGCACTGTGAAAGCACAAAAGGAGTGAGAGGGAGTGAGTTATTCCATCTGCAATGTGTGGAGCAGTTACTGAGAATTGTCTGGATACTAGATGTGTGTAGCCAAGGGTCTTTTGGGCTACACCAGTTAGTAATGGCTATTTACCTGCTTTGCTGTATGCCCCATGTGTTTGATCCTGCAGAATCGGGGGTGTTTTAACTTCCCAGCTGTGTGCCGAGAGCATTCAGCAGGCTGTCAGCACTGGGCCGAGAGCAGTTTTCCCTTTGTTCCGTATTGCTGTTAAAGGTGCTGCTGCAACTTTATCATCTTTCCTTCGTCTCTAATGGGAGACCGAGAAGAAAATTGTTATTGCCCGCATTGAATCAGTGATCTGGTGGCTGCCACCATTCCGCAAGGCCTTGGAAGAGAAGCAGACCAGCCCTCGCTGTGCCCTGGATCGCTCGCGCGTCTGCGTTGCTGCTGCGCGATGCATGGCGTTTGTCCATGGTGGAAATCTCACTTCCTAGTTCTTTCCCAAAACTTGGGCATAAGTTTGGGAGCAGGCAGGACTGGTGCACACACTGACTGGAGGGGATGGAGAGGAGGGGATGCGTGGCAGGGCCTTAGGCTGTGGCTCAGGTACCAGGCGATTCCCTCTGGGAAGCCCAGGCTTCCTCGCAGCAGGCTTGCAGCTAGCATGTGAAACCAGCTCTGTGGCCATGGGCCTGGGGGCCTTCTGGGCCTTCTCGTGCTGTGAATGTGGCCACAGGGACTAAAGATACCAGGTAACCTTGAGTGTGGCATAAAAATGTGTAATAAAGCTGCAGCCACCAGTCTTTAAACCCCAAACACTTCCCTGTTTATATGTGTCAGTGTGAGTGGCAGCAGTAAAGTAATTTATTTAATCTAACTAGTACTTATCTTTGTTAGGAGTCGCCTGCAGATTTCTTCCATTTCATGTACAGTGGATTGTCCTTTTTTCAGATAATGTGCTTGTACAACCTTTTTTTTTTGTTTAATTCTATTGATTTACAATATTGAAGTGATATATCTGATACCTGCTTCCTGCACTTTGACTGTACGTAGTCAAAGAAGCTGATGGGATTCTTCCCTCCCTTCCACAAGCCTTTAGCTGTTTTAAATGTATAATTATAATTGCATGTCATTTGATAGCTGCACTAATTGCTGCCAACCATTGTCTGTTTGCACTTAATGCTGAAACCTGATCAACATCCTGCTTTGGTTGATGTTTGGTGGTAAACTTTAATTAACTCTTATTGCATTGAAGAAGAGCTCAGTCTCTGTGCTAACTAATCATTTACCTTCATTATGTCCTGACAGCTCCACTTGTTCCTGGTACTAATAGATACACCAGTCAGTAAATAAACCTGCAAACCTTCATGCCTTGAAGTTGTTCCTCATTGATATTTTGTTGCTTAAAGTATAATGGTGTAAAGATAATTATTTCAGTTAGTTTTCTATCTCTGCTTTTCCAGACACTGATCTCAAATTGCCTTTTTCATGCCAGACAATATAATTTTAATAGTAACTGTAGATTTAAGATAACAGTATTCCTTCAGCATGGTTCCTATATACATGCATCTTTTGAATCAATACAATTAAGCTTGTCTCCTGTTGGAATTCTTGTAATTATTTTTCTTGAAATACTTTTCCTGTAATGATATTGAAGTTAAAGTAATCAGGTTACTGGCAGATCATGTAAAATTCAACTCAAAATTGCTGGCTGCTTGATTTTAATTTGTCTGACATCAAGTTTGTTTGAAAAGGGATAATATGTGGTTAAACCAAGGAGCTTATAATTATGGTTGACATTTGTTTGTTTATAATGAAATCTAATTAAAGTTCATACATTTTAAAACACCAAAGTTAATTACTGAATTGCTCACTTCACTTATGCACAGCAGTCAAATTAACTTGCAGAACAAAAAAAATGACAAAAGACTATGCATAATAAAAACAAAATGCCCAGCTGATCTTGGCAATACAAAACAAATTTGCCATGATAATATTCTAGAAAAAAAAGGGCTTTATTAATAACTAAACTGTTTAAAAAGCACCCTGTACTTTCACTGACCAGGCTGACTTTAATACAGAGTAATATTTAAATATTCAACATGATTTACAATTCCACAGCTTTTCTTTTTTTCCGGATGCATAATTACAATAGTCTTGCTGTCTTGTAAATCTGCTCAAAAGCAAGATTCTTTGTATTTTGTTTTTGTCAAGACTTTTTCTGAATTTATCTGTAGTTGTAGTATGTCCCCGAGACCTGGAGTGTTTGCTTGACTACCTGCCTTGTGGTAACTTTTAGAAAGATAATTGCAGCATTTTTTTAACATGCAAGCAGAAAAGTACTGTAATGTTTATTTCACAGTTTGTTTTGAGACAGCAAAGAGGTTAGGTGAATACTACAGAACCCCTCTGACTCCCCAGTCATTATTTGTTACTTTTGCAATCCATTCTTACCTTCCAAATATGCTGACAGAGGGGACATCCAGACTTCAGTAAAATCACAAAGCTTGTGATAATTCACACTTCAGAAGATTATGCTGCTCTATTTTAAGTCATTAAAGTAGTATTACTATACTTACTTATGTCAATATTACATTTTTGTTAAATTAGACCTAAATTTAATGAAGCAAAAATCTGCATTTCAGTAGATTTTTTTTCTTAAGAGCTGTGAATGCAAATGATCTCTTTCATAGTGTTTGAGAACAGGTGATGGATCCAGGCAGCATTATTTTTCATGAAGATAATTAGGATTAATTTTCTAGCAGCTTTTATTTAATTTAGTTCCATGCGAGTTTAAAGCAACATCTAATGTAAACTAACTTTGGTCAGAGCTAAAGAGATTAAATGGTGAAAGCTTTACAGATTGGGAGTATTGACATATGAATAAACACAGTAAATATGATTTATTAATTCCTAAAATGATTGATGCAGTGAAGTTCTTTAAAGGAAAAAAGAATATGGGTTCAATAGCTAAGCTTTATATGTAGTGGAATTATTAACTTGAACTTCCAAATTTAACAGGGGTTTGGGGAGTGAAAAGGGAAAGCATGGGGGTTCTTTCCATTAATGGCATGCTTGTAAAATTGAGTGTAATTTACATAACCTTTCATAGTGTATATTGTGTGTGCTATAATACAGGATCTGATTGATTTGTAGATTAATATTTATTTAGTAAAAGAAAATCAAAGGGATTAAGCAGTCATCATTTTAACTCTAATCCTGCTTTGCATAGATAAGACAAAGGGAGGTGATTAATGCTCTAATGTTCACTGGGTTACTATCATTCAGATGCACCTTTCTCCATAAAGAAAGAAAGGCAAAAAGTTGGTGCTTTCTCCTAGTATTGGCAAACAAAAGTTTTCTAGCAGTACTTTACCTGATTAGGCCATTCTTCATCACTAATGAAGTAATCACTACAGAACCTGTGTCAGGTGGAGTAGTAAAAATATGGTATGAAAGCGAGAATTAGAAGGATAATTACAGTTCATGTTCTTGTCTCGCACCAGTGTGAGCTATTAATATTCAGTTAGAACAAATACATGCAAACTAGGGTGGCTAGAAAAAAAAAAGAAGCCAAATTTGTTTGCAGAAGTAGCCTAAGACACAGGCCTATCTTGCATAATGATTACAACATTTTCCTAAAACAACAAAACCAAACAACAACAAAAGAAACATATTGCAC
>JAHLSL010000021.1:12722086-12724586 GCA_025920805.1 Petroica traversi | reverse complement strand
ATACTAAGCAGAGCAGCAGGTATGTATTTCTGTGAACTCAGCTGAGAGCACTGGCAGAGATTTGATTTTTTCTTGATGTCTTAAGGCTATACAGATACTTGCTTAATATATATCCTTTTTGGTATGTTGTTGTTTTTGTTTTTTTGTTTTTTTTTAATACTGTATGCTTTGCATTGTGATTGCTTTTGTAAAGAGGATTTAAATCTGTTGTAGAGACTTTATGGAAAAACATTTGTTCTGAGGCAGTCCTTGTAAATTTTTTTATCTACGACTTTGTTAAACTTTGTTATAACTCTCACAGAAGGTCCCTGGGGAGGAGATTTTTTTTTAAAATTTTTCAATATTGAAGATACCGTAGCCTCTAACGGATGCATGTTCCATCATATGTTATGTACGATCAGTAAGTTATGCCAGTAATTTTTAATTCCTCATCAAGGTATAATGACTTCGTCTGCCTTATCTGATAGCAAACATGGCCACAAAGACTGTAAACAGCTCAAGTATGGAAATATACATTACGGTTTTTCTCTGTGCTGCTCGTCAGTTCAAAGATTTAGTATTTGTTTTAATTGGAATGAAATATACTCCTGTTTATACAATTGTGATCAGAGGGCTGATGTCATTGTTTAGTACTGATTAATACTGAAGTTATATAAGGAGACAACTATAAATGTGCAGCTTGTTTAAAAACGTTGATTAAGTAACAGAAAAGAAGTTATGACACTTGTTACTGTGCTGATTTTGTTTTTCACTTTGACTGTGTGGTGTAAGGTTTAAAAATATAGTTTACTTCTGCTAGATCTTTTAAGAGAAAATTGCAACAGCACGACTGTTCAGCACAGGGCTGTGGGAAGAAGGGAAATGGTGAGATGCTGTGCTGCAGAACCCATTTTGTATCTGCCTAAAATTACTTACTGCTCATAAATGCCATCTGGCCCCAGTATAGTGTGCATGCCCACGACTTTAAGTGGCAACTGTTTCTGCGTGTGCACTGGACACTGTGATGCTGTGGGGTATCATAAAAGCTGCAGTATGGGCAAAGCCTGCTTCAAGCACCAAAGGTGAAATGGCAAGCCTCAGATAGGGCTAAAATAGTTTTAGGGAGTTGCATCTGGTTCCATTTGCTGTATTAACTCCTTTTATCAGTTAGTTTTACCTACCAAAGAGGTTTCACCCTGACTGATCCTTTCATGGTACTGGGTAGGACAGAGTTACTGCACATGCGTCCCTCTATCATTGCTGGGAAACAGAACAGAAGTACTCTGTCTCTTTTTCTGTGCCATGGCCCCAAAGACTTCTTGTACATGTGTTGAGTACCAGCTGGGTGTGTGTCTTCATGCTTGCATGTGGGTTTATATGTGACTGAAATAGCCTCACCAGTGCAGTTGCTGAGTATACATGTAAAAATACTTCGTACCAGCATTGTTTATCCTTTTGTGTCAGAGTTGAGGGATACCAGTATAAAGAAATTCATACCAGTCCTCTACATATGGAAGGAGCTGGGAGTTGCTTTCTGGTGCAACTCTCCTTGTGCAGCTTTTTATCTGTAGATAAGGCCTTCGGAGGAGAATGCGTTAAGATGTGTAGGCTTTCTTCAGGATGTGCACACTGTTTGTGCAGATTTGCCAAATGGGAAGGTAAACATGCTTCTCCCTGGACTAATTAGAGAATTATTAAGTTTTCATGCTCATTGTGATCAGATTATTTCAAAAGGTTTTCAAATTGCATGTGTGCCATGAGCGAACTTAACCTGGTTCTCATCAGTGATTAAAATTACACACCAGGCTTTGTGACGTTTGATTCGGGAGCAATTAGGCTGTCATTTTAGCCATCTCAGATACCAAAACTAATTTTGATTCATTTTCATTCTATGCAAATCTTCTGATGTATCTTAAACTGATCACTTCCTCTCTCTGATGGAGCTGACAAGATTAGACTTGATTACACTTAAAAAAAATTAAGCAACTATCCTTCATACTTAATATCTCAGTGACCTTCACTGAAGCCTTTCTAGGGAAGGATTTTTTTTAATCCCAAAATCACACTGAGTGATTTTATGCAGGGATATAGCACCTGTCTATTATGTATATAAACTTATATTGTCCAGCTGCACAAAATTTTTAAATTAGATTTTCCTTTCTTGTAAATGAGAAGATGTAGAAAACATTAATGCTTCAGATATCTGAAACAATAGTTTTGAGAATGTAATCAAACTTTTGTACTTAATTGAAAACTTATCTGATAAATTGGTTACTGCTTTCGTCTAAAATTAATGAGATCTATCGTGCTGACTTATGACTGGAATGAAGATTGCTTACCTCCTGCATAAAAGCAAGGCAGAGTCTATATCACAGGCTGAAAATAAACACTAAAGTTTCAGAGTACTCAGCTGTTGTGTACAGTGCCATCATTCTGCAAACGGAGAGATCTGCAAGGACTCGGGGTAGCTTAGGCTGTAATCAGGCTACTATTACAGTGGTTGGAGCCTTGCAGGCTCAGG